>CM076582.1:1447869766-1448469766 GCA_034641835.2 Pinus albicaulis | reverse complement strand
GTAACACAGATCTCATCTAGTGGCAGAGCAAACTTCGAGGCAGTAATAACTTGGGTAACCTTCTTTCTTCCTGGTCAGATTTTATTGCTGCAATTAAAAATAAATTCTATCCCTTAGGCTACAATTAGAAAGCCTTAATGGAATGGCAGTACTTAAGGAAAGGTAAATGAAAAAATGTGCAAAACTTTACCGAAGAATTTCGAAAACAAGCATTAATTTTGGGCATCTCATTAGATTCTCCTGAAGTTATAACTAAGTACATTGGTTCATTACATAGTTACATTAGGCATTCATTTTTAATGTTTGAACCTACTACCATTGACTCGTCTAGTGTAAAGGCCATTCATCTTGAGAACAAGGGCATAAATAATAAGGACGATCATTCAAAAAAGCCACCTTTCAAACCTTCAAATGGAAAATTCAAAGGTAAAGGAAAGGGAAAGGAAAAGAAGATGGAATTAGCAAAGTAGGATGAAGGAGAAAAGAATTATTGCACTCACTGCAAAAGGGAAGGCCATGACGACGATCATTGTTTGAAACTATACCTAGAAAAGAAGTTGAAGAGATATGGAGGAAAGGGTAAGCAGAAGACGGTAGCAACCGCGCAGCAAGACCTTGGATCCGACTCTAGGGGTGAGGAATTGATCACAACAACAAGCACAAAAGGCACTCATTCTCTTCTTGTTAATTCTAAATCACATGAAAACACTAGTTCATCAGATGAGCCTCTTTCTAATGAACGTAAGAGAATTGAGTTGTTTCATATTAGAGTTGTTATAAACCATGAAAAAGTAGAAACTCTATTCGATTTAGGCTCTCAAGAAAACCTAATTTCAGAATCTTTGGTTAAAAAGTTAGGCTTAGAAGTTAAGCCTTATTTGCTTGGATGGATACATCATAAAGTAAAACTAAATGTAACCAAGCAGTGTAAGGTAAAATTTGTAATTACTTCTAAGCTGGTAGATGAAGTAGAATTGGATGTAATACCATTGGATATCTGTGGCATTATGTTGGGGAGTCCCTATATTTATGATAGGAAAGTAGTTTTATTTTGCCATGAAAATAAATACCAAATCACTAAAGATGGGGTAGAATGCATTGTAAGAGCTCATCAAACCGAATTCAGTGCCAGCCTTGTAAGTGCAGGATAGATGAAGAGACTGGTGAATTCTAACAAGGGGTGTTTGCTCATGGTTGTGAGAGCAAGGGATGAAAAAATATATGATGGTTTCTGAGGATGTGATCTGGCTCATAAACAGGAATTATGTGATGTTATTTCTAACTATGATTCATTCTTTGAGGAACCCAAAGGTTTGCCTCCAAAACGAGAGATCCAACATGAGATCCATTTGCAACATGATGCTCCATTACCAAACATTGGTATGTACAGGATGTCATCCATCTATATGGAGGAAATAAAAAAGAAGGTACAGGAACTGTTGAACTAAGGGTCATTCAGTGAAGTACTTCTCCTTGTGGTTTGTCGATCGTGTTAGTACCCAAGAAGGATGGCACATGGAGGATGTGTGTGGATTATCGGGCACTAAACAAAATCACAGTGAAAAATCAATACCCTCTCCCTCGCATTGATGATTTATTAGATCAATTAAATAATGATATCTATTTCACCAAATTGGATTTGCGTAGTGGTTATCACTAGGTCAGAATTGTAGAGAAGGACATGTGGAAAACTGCCTTCAAGGCCAAACAGGGGTTGTTCGAATGGATGGTGATGCCATTCAGACTTTACAATGCTCCAGCCACATTCATGAGGGTCACGAATGATATTTTTAGGCCTTTCATTGATGAGTTTGTCCTTGCATATTTAGATGATATTCTTGTCTTTAGTAGGACTTGGGATGAACATGTATGCCATGTAATCAAAGTGTTTGATGTTTTAAAGAGGGAAGAATTTTATGTAAAATTGTCAAAGTGTGAATTTGGGAAAACCTCTTTGGTTTACCTTGGTCATATTGTCGGTGATGGTCAATTAAAAATGGACCCCTCAAAAGTCGAGGTGATTGTAAATTGGCCTAAGCCTACCAATGTAACAGAGGTCCATCGTTTTTTAGGTGTAGTACAGTACTGGAAGAGGTTCATTTCCAACTTCTCTATTATTGCATCACCCTTACACACTCTAACAAGTATGAAACAAGCCTTTTAGTTGGGAGGAAAACAACAGAAGGCCTTCGAAGCACTGAAAGAGAAAATCAGCACCGCACCAATCCTGGCCTTACCCGATCTCCAGCAACCTTTTGAGATTGAAACCAATGCCAGTGGGTATGCCATGGGAGCTTTAATTTTGCAACAGAAGAAGCCGATTTGTTACCATTCAGAGAAGTTCTCCCAAGCTGTAATCAATTACCCCAATTACGACAAGGAACTGTATGCCTTGGTCCAAAGTGAAAAAGTGGAAACACTACTTGATCAGCAAGGAGACCATCATCCATACAGATCATCAGCACTTGCAATACCTTCAGTCACAGGCCAAGTACAATAGTCTCGTCATTTCAGGTGGATGGGTTTCCTATAGCAATTTCATCTTGTAATAAAGTATAAGAAGGCCACTAGTAACAAAGTAACAGATATGCTCTCTCACCCTCCTATCATTGCTTCTATTATTTTTCATAATGCGCCATTGTCTTTTGAAAGTTATGCGGAATAGTATGCTAATGATGATGACTTTAAAGAATTTTATGCAAAACTAACTCATGGTTCACAGGTGGAAAACTATCATTTGCAGGGGAATCTGTTGTATCACCTTGGAAAATTGTGCATACCCACAGCAGAAAGGGTACATGTAATTCGAGAGGTGCATACCTCTCTTGTGTCTGGTCACTTTGGTGTCGAAAAATCCTGATGTCATTTGCAAAGGTTTTGTTTTTGGCCCCATATGAAAAACATTGTAACCCGTTTTGTAAAGGGATGTGTGATGTGTTCTATTTCAATGCCCTCTAATAGAAAACTTGGGCTCTACACACCACTCCCTATTCCGGGTTGTCCATGGGAAAGTTTGTCTATGGATTTTGTAGGAGGTTTGCCTATGTCTAGAAAGGGTCACGGCTATTTATATGTTGTCATCGACCACTTTAGCAAAATGTGCATATTGATGCCTTGTAAAAATCAGGTCACTGCTAAGCAGACTGCTTGTCTTTTCTTTCAGTATGTTTGGGTGCACTTCGGGTTTCCCACGTCGATTGTGTTAGATCAAGACTCTCATTTCCTTGGAGATTTTTGGACCAACTTGTGGTGCATGATGGACAACAAGTTGAAGAGAAGCACGACATTCCATCCACAAATAGACGAACAAATAGAGGTCATCAATCATACCGTTATACACTTGTTGTGGGGCTATTGCAACAAACATCCCAATTTCTGGGATGAGAACCTTCCATATGTTCAGCACACTTACAACTGAGCAGTGCATTCCTCTACGTAGAGTTCGCCTTTTGAGACATGCTTTGGTTACTTACCAAAGGACCCTTTCGACATAATCTATGGAAGAGATGAAGATGCCAGTGGGCCTGATGACAGAGAAAAAGCACAATGGTTCATTCAACAGATACAGATGATTCACCAAGTAGTTCAAGAGCAGTTGGAAAAGAGTCAGGCCCGATATAAGGCCCGATGTGATAAGCACTAAGTCGACCATCAACTTCAAGTTGGAGACAAAGTGTGGTTCCACATTAGCAAGGATCGAATGAAGGGGGAAGGCAAGAAATTGCAACCAATCCAGTATGGTCCCTTTACCATATTGAAAATATTGGGAATAATGCTTTCCGACTCGACTTACCGGTACACATGAGATGTACTCAATCTTGAATGTCGATAATTTGAAACTTTATGAACCACCATTTATTATGGACACTGAGGAGGTAGGATCAGTTCCTACAGTGGATGACTTTGTACTAGAATGTCTCAATGAACTGCCAGAGGACATCATTCTCAATTGAAGGACCAGGACTTTGCGAAGAGGAGATGTGGAGTACCTTCGTGTTGGTTTCAAAGTGATGCACCCGAGTAAAGCTAAATGGCTTGAAAACAAGAAGGTGAGGGACCAATTCCCTCACTTTCCTATTGATTGATGAGGCTTTAGGGGTACAAAAGCTCTTTAGTGGGGAGGAATGATCTAGGTGGATTAAATAGGTACAAGTATAAATGGCTTGAGTACAAGGCTCAAAAATAAAAGTGTTCAAAAATATCTCAAACCAAGTTCAAGTCATATATCTCTTCATTCTGAATCCAACGACGAAGACAGTCCTCAATTCTGAGTCCGTATGAAGGAGTTAAGAGCGGTCAAACTTCAAAGGTTGACTTAGTGATTTGGCAAACTAAGGAGAAATTTTTTTTGCTGAAACCCGGCCACCGTGTTCCGGCCAACCTGGCATGATTCCAGCTGAATTTGTGGGACTGTTAATTGCCCTTCTTTGGTCAAAAATCCGAATGTTCGAAAATAACTCTTTGTTTATATAACAATAAACAAAAAATATATATATTAAGGGCGGTGGGCCACCAACCTTGCCACCCCATCCAAAATACAAAGGGGTATTTTTTTATTATAGGTGGGGGACGGGTGGTCAACCCCACCACCCCCACGGTCTCCACACCGCACAGTTCCGTAACACATGGCCGTTATACACACAAGTCTGGACGCACCATATAAAGTCGACGAAGAGAAAGATAAGGGGGTGGGTCTCCCAATGTGGGCCCGACCCCCAACCAAATCAGTGTTATATGGATGTAGTTTCCAAAAACCACAGATGTGGGTTTTTCAAAATAATTTAACGCAGATTTGTGGGGAGGTGGGATTTGATCCCCCGACCTCTCCTTAACGACTACTAAATTTTAACCATTAGGCTAATGGTCTTGTTGGCTTATCTACCCAACCTTAACATATTTAAACCTTCACTCATTTGTGCGCCCAAGGACAGATAGGAGTGAGCATGAAAAATGAGGCAGTTGAACCTTCAGCAGTGTGCAAGAGGGGGCAGAACCATGATTTGAGCCAATTTTCCAGAGGGGCTAGATTTTCACTTTGTCTGATTGGGGCAAGTTTTATATGGATTCTGCACTACTCAATGCCACAAATCCAAAGGTACTGCCCATTCAGAGCTCTGCAATTTTCGGCCACTTTCTAATTGGGCAGGTATAAGTGTGCAATTCCTTATTTTGTACTTGTACTTTCATTTTTTCCATTTAATGAAAGCAGGGCCTCCCCACTATTTAAGCAGGGCCCAGAGACGTAGTCCCTCCTGGACGAAATCTCATATCAACTCTTGTGTCTTCGTGCATGATGTTAATTGCTTCTCTCTTTTTCCACTTATGCCTTTAAAGTTTCTTGTTTAAAGCTACAATTCTCACATGTTAATTCTTTTATACATCTCAAACTAAATATTTTGGATCACTTTTGAGTAGATATTAATATTTATGTTCTTCTCATGTATCGGGGACGAAACATTCTTAATGGGGGTGGAATGTAGTATACCTAGGGGGGGAATAAGAGGTATAGAAGGAGGTACTGAAGGTAATAATGTGATGTAATAATAATAAATAAATGGGTCATAATTAATAAATAAAGTTGTTAACCCGCATAATCCAAGGGACCACACGTAGTAGGAAATAATGTGATAAGCCCATAGTATTGGATGTCTGGTATTGAGAGATTCATGGTAACTACCCATGGTATTGTATGTATGAATCCTATATAGAGGCTAGAGACTTTGCATTGAGGGATTGCAAGGGTTATTTTATTGACAAGCATATGAATTTTGGAGTGTTCTCCTTCCTTAAGGAGTAGTTATATGGTGTTACCCTACCTCAAGGGTTTGATTAATAAAGAGAAGAATTTCTATTTTATATTCTTGGATTGATCTTGATATTTCTTGGACATATGCATTTTAATATATTTGCAGTACATATCTATTACAAAGTTACCCATTTAGAAAGAGAATTAAATGGAAATACTGTGACGGTCAATTTAAAATCAGGAGTGCAAACCTTATCTTAACGAGCAAGAAAACACCAATTACGCTAACTTGGAAAACAAGATAGTCAATATGATGGTGGAAAAACCTTCGAAGATAGGGTAAAACCCTGTTAATTACCAACTTAATCTTGATTTTGCAGTGCTAGACTCTCAATTGATGGAAATGTAAATGAGTCCAATGTGGCAGATGGAATCTTAGTTTTTAGTTACCCTAACAAAGTCAAAAAAATGGCCACCATCAATTGAACCCAAAACAAGTCATCATGGTTGAGATAGCCACATGTGTAATGGATGATCAAGCCATGAACCCCTCCTTCCTTTTATTTCTCATCACATGTATCAAATGCTATGAGGCCTCTGTGGAGACGTAATGTGGCCATGGGTACATCAAAGCGTTAAGAAGCTTTGATAGGGTAATACAGTAAATAAAATTCCACGAAGGACAATTAATGTGAACATAATAGCAAATACACACACACACAGATATGTATATTGAAAATGGTGAAAACTTATATTATATAGGTTGATTGTAGTTGTAACATTAACTATCAAATATTAATTTAATAATATAAGGTTTAGGTATGGTATAAGGTAATGTAAAAATAATTTCATCCTCATGTTATGGTGGTAAGTTATGTAGACCAACACCTTAGATTTCCATAGCCTTGAATTGTAAGACGAACATTGTGCAGCAAAGAAAGTACATAAGTAAAGTTACATACCATGTTTTATCAAATCTAGATGACAAGTTGAATTTAATGCAGAGAATATACAATTTTTTTTAATTGTTGAAGAGGTAAAGAGAATCAGGAAAATAAATAAGGTATTTCCTTTGCAAAGTAATATTTAAGGGTTATCCAACTAATGATCAAATCATGGATATAGTATATTTAAAAAAAAATACTCATAATTCATAGTTAATTTTTGAGAGATTTTTTAGGGATGTTACATATGGTATCATACAAAATAGGTTGCAACATTGTTTCCAATGATATGAGCATGATTTTGTTTAAAAAAATCCTTTCATTTTTTCACAAAAAAAGAAAAAGGGTAGACATAAGAGAGAAGTGATGGCAGAACCACAGGGAGACATCCACGTAGGCGAAGATGAATTATGGGTACATCTAGGTGAACAAGCGCAAGCGCCCATAGTGGAATTAATGAATATGGCGAGGGATATAAATACATAGTTAGTGAACCTTCATGCAACATATGAATAATCGTTGAAATTTAGTGCAAAATAAGGGAAAATTATTAAAAACTTAACTGATAGATCCAATCTCAAGGTTGTGGGAATAGTAAGGAATAAAGAGGACCATGGAGAAACATCTAAGTGAAATACCTCAGAAGATGTGGTCGAAAGGAAAAAAATTATTTCTGACCGGGGAGGGGGGGAGAACAAAATTTACAAAAGCATCATTCGAATATTGGAAACAAGCCAATAATGGAGCTACAAGGAAAATCAATAAGATCATACCCAAAACTATGATGGGGAAGCTAAAGAAGTAGCACAAGCATGGATGCTTGATATCAATAGGATTTTTTAAGTTTATGATTATTCCCCTAAACTAAAAGCTAAATTAGCTACATACTAGTTAGATTGAAAAGCTTCCTTGTGATGGGAAGAAGTCTGAATAATGCATAATTTATCAAATTAAATTGTCAATTGGGAAGAATTTCAGATATTATTTAATGAAAAATGCTTAACTAAAGATTATTTTGATGATAAGGCCAAAGAATTTCATGATTTGAAACTTGTCAAAATTTCAATGGATAAGTTAGTGATCAAATTTACTCATATTTTGAGATATGTGTCATATATGGCAGAAGAAAAAAACAAAGTACAACACTTTATAATTATCTCCCTCTCTATTTTAGGGAATTAATTCAGTATGAAAATCATAAAAAAATGGATGAAATCGTTAAAAAAGAGAGAATTTATTATCATGAGACAAAGTAAAGAAATAAAAACATGAAAAAATGGCCTAAACAAAATAAGGACAAATTTTATCCAGGCAGAAAAGGAGGGAAATATGGACCTTTTAAGAAATTTGGTAAGGGAAACAGAGGTCAAAACCTCAAAAAAAACATCAATTAGACCTAAATAATGTAAACATGGACTCAAATTAGAGCTAAACAAATAGAATTAAGTGATAACTAATTTAATGGGAAGGATAAAGAACCCTTAAAATGTTGGGCATATGGAGAACCTCATTTTTTGTGAAACGATTCTTATAATACAAGATTTGTACATAATCTATAAAATATTAATGATGTGGTTAGGAATATTCCACTTATCAATGCAGCATTAAAAGAGCATCAGATAGAGCATCAGTCCATTGTGGTGGAGATAGAAGATACAATTCTAAACCAACTTGTTTCTATTTTGATAGACCGAGGTGCTGGTTTGAGTTATATTAGCCCTAAATTTAAAGGAAAAAAATATACAAAAACTCATGGGTGGTCCAGTTAACTCTATATTAAAAATAAAAATTACTTATTGGGTGAAGACATGCCCTGTTAGTTTAAATGGAAAACGAACCACTATGAATTTTAGCATTATGCCAATAGGTTCATATGACATATTGGTAGGGATGGAATGGTTGGAGGCGAACATGGAAATTGGTAATTTATTTGATAAAACTATTACTTGCACTCTAGAAAATAGAGAAACTCAAATTGTAAAAGGGGTACCTCAGCCCATTTCGGTGTGACAAATATATGCTTTACAATTAAATAAGGCTACAAGGAAAAGATGCCATTTATTTTTCATTCAAGTTGAGTACCATTCACACGATAAACCACCTAAATCCTTGAATAATTTCGAAGTTATTCAGGACTATCAAAATGTATTTCTTGATGAGATACCCGATTTGTATCTTAATAAAGAGATATCTTCTTCTACTGAACTAATACCATGAGTTGAATCGATATCAAATGTACCTTACCAATTGAGTTCACATGAATTAATAGAATTAAAAATACAATTACAAAAAATATTTTTATTCTTTTATTTTTATTTATTTTATGACTTTCATATTCTAATCACATAAAATATATCTTTTGGAAGTAAGTTTTGTTTTTTTTTTAAACTGAGCCCTTAATCAAAGAAATTTCCAAACTCTTGCTCCACCTTTTCTTAAACAATTTCTTCCACCATCTCGATTTCTTTTTTTTTTCTATGACATTGCTAGTATAAACACATGAAAAATATATTCTTGAAATATGTAAATAATTCCTCCATTTTTTCTTAAATAATTTCCTGCCTTGCTCTCCATTTTAGTTTTGGCCCTAAATTCATCAGTTTTCCTCAACCCAAACTTTAATCAAAGAAATATCAAAAAACAATAATTTATCAAAGAAATATCAACACATAATAAATCATTGGAACTGCCACATATATTCCTCAAATACAATGATTGTGTATGCATGATTTTAATATTCCACTTCACAATCCAAAAAATCTACTTAAATCCCTTGGCATTTATCTTAAAGTTTTTTTTTTCATCTACATAACTCTCTTCGCATATATCTCAAGGTTTTTGGTTTCCATTTATGTCAGCTTATGGTGAGATAATTTGGAAACTAACAAAATATCATTCTTTTAGCTTTGGTTTCTTTGAGTTTCTCTAACTTTTTTTTTCTTCTCAAGTGGAATTATAGCTTCTATTATTTCAGTCCCCTTCATTTTGAAAATAACTATGTATATGTACATGATTTACATTACTTTGTCTTTGAAGATATTATTCTACTAAGTGTAACACTCGAACATATATATTATATAACATGTGAAAGATAAAAAAATTGGGTGTTATACACATTTATATCATTAAAGAGAGAACACATTCGACAACCTAGTATGATAGAGGCCAGTAATTCCTTCCATTCTCAGCCTTGATTTATTTTGTTAGTCTTGAATAAAAGAATTATAATGCAACAATAATCTCACTCCCTATAGTATTGTATACATGGTAAAAATATTTTACTTTCATTTTTACTCATAAAGAAAATATTTCAATGTGCCTATAAAATAATATAATTTCACTTATAATTAAGATATAATATAACATTTTCCCTGATTGGTGTGTTACAGGGGGAGGTTGGATCCTATTCAACATGTCAGTGACCATAGCCTGCTGTGTGGGGAGGACGGCCACCATGTGTAGAGGGCATGCAATCGCCGGGAGGAAAATGGAAGATGGGACTTCCTGCACCAAACCTAACAAATGCAAACTACACCCATGCGAATCCAGCTAGGTATGCCAGCAGGGCTGTCATGAAACTTTTGGAAAAGAGCCGAGAAAGAGGTAATATGCATGGTAAGGTTAATATGCATGATAATGTTTGGATTTGTGCATTGTGGTTTTTCTTGGAAGCATGTTGCGCGTTCAGGAGTAATCTCCAGCCAAGGTTAACGGTGACGAGCCAGGTAGATAATTGGTATGTATTATCATACTTACCCTTTGAGCCAAATATTTTTTACTTTCTTCGAATGCGGAAAATGGTAATGGTTTTCTTAGATTACTTGTTTGAATGGAGATTTGGTGAGTTCTAGTATGAACAAATGCAGAAGGCTGATGAAGCTGGCTGTATGCTTATTCTTCCTCAACAGGTTTTTGTTCTGTTACCCAAATATTTGGTTAAAACTTTGTTACAGTATTCGTTTCCTCATTCTGATCCTTGCATTGTTAAGATGATGTTTTTTGAATTTTGTTATATTTACCGGTTTCTTCAGATCTTTTAATGGTTTGTTTGGCTCTTTTAGAGTAATTTTCTGTATATGGTTTTTAGTAGGGTTGTTATCCCTGTCAAAAGCTTCTCTATAGCTACGCAGAATGGGTATGTCCTAGTATATGTCTCTCCTTTTTTTGTTTATAACATCATATTTGATAGGAGGCTGGGTAAAATTTGGAAAATTTCGGATAAATGTTGCCTGTTGAAAGTTAAAATGGTTTTCCTTTGTTATGGTGAAAGGACTTTCTTGCAGCAGAGGTTGTTTTTCTCCTGTCTACTAATATTTGGAATTTTTGTTAATAGGGTCATGAGGATGATAAGTGGGCAATGATTTTCACTTTATTATCTCTATATTAGCATATGGACTCTGGTCTTACCTTTTAATTCTCTGGCCATGTCTATTCTAGGTCATGGCAAAAATATGTCGGTTGGTCTTAATTTCTTTCTTGCCTGGTTGGATTGTATTAGTGTTTGCTCTCTCTTTTTACCTCATATCTTTCTCACGTCGCCTAACCTAGGTGATGGATCCTCTCTGCATTTCGAGTCTCAAACGTTGTCTAGGAATCTGACTGGTTTTGTTTTTTGGATGGTAGCTTTAGCAAATTCCTTGTCAAGTTACTTTAAGATGGTTAAAAGAGGAAGAAATCCCACTGGAGGCAAAGGAAAATGGCCTACTTCTAAGCAGCATCAGAAAAGAGGAAGAAAATTTGCATAGAAACATCTGCAACCGCTTGTAAAACATTTGCATCAGAAATCCCAAATTCGGTACACTCCTGCATTTATGGTTCGGAAACTGAGGTTTTAAACAACTTGGACAGGGAGGATGAAATGGATTCTGAGGACATGCAGAACGTGGTGAATGACCCAGGGCACACATTGGGCCATATTTCCTTGTTTCAAAAATCAGTTAGAACCTACTGGTTTATCAAATGCCTGTTAGCTAAGGCAGTCATGTCGACAACATAATCTAAGATGGAATCAACTTTGGCAGATATTAACAAGAACATCCAGGAAATCAATCTTCGATAATTGCCTCAGTATGCTATGCTCAGAAGGTTGGAGAAGGAAATCAAGTCCATGCAGCAGGTTGATGTTGAATTACCAGGGTCCAGAGCCAAAGATCCAGCACTAGTGGAATCTAAGGAAGATTAGGGTTTTCATGATAAAATGTTTTTACCTTATTTTTAGCAGCTATTACTCTTTCAATAAAAATGTGATGTAATAATAATAAATAAATGGGTCATAATTAATAAATAAAGTGGTTAACCCACATAATCCAAGTGCCCACACGTAGTAGGAAATAATGTGATAATACCATAGTATTGGATGTATGGTATTGAGAGACTCATGGTAACTACGCATGGTATTGTATGTATGAAGCCCATATAGAGGCTAGAGACTTTGCTTTGAGGGATTGCAAGGATTAATGTATTGACAAGCATATGACTTTTGGAGTGTTCTCCTTCCTTAAGGAGTAGTAGTATGGTGCTACCCTACCTCAAGGGTTTGATTAATAAAGGGAAGCATTTCTATTTTATATTCTTGGATCGATCTTGATATTTCTTGGAAATATGCATTTTAATATATTTGCAGGTCATATCTATTAAAAAGTTACCAATTTAGAAAGAGAATTAAAAGGAAATATTGTGAGGGTAAATTTAAAATCAGAAGTACAAACCTTATCTTAACGAGCAATAAAACCCCAATTATGCTAACATGGAAAACAAGATAGTCAAAATGATGGTGGGAAAACCTTCAAAGATAGGTTAAAACCATGTTAATTACCAACTTAATCATGATTTTGCAACACTCGACTCTCAATTGATAGAAATGTAAATAAGTCCAAAGTGTTAGAGGGAATCTTAGTTTTTAGTACCCTAAGGAAGTCAAAATAGTGGCCACCATCAATTGAACCCAAACAAGTCATCATCATTGAGATAGCCAAATGTGTAATGGATGATCAAGCCATGAACCCCTCCTTCCTTTTATTTCTCATCACATGTATCAAATGCTATGAGGCCTCCATGGAGACGTAATGTGGCCATGGGGACATCAAAGCATTAAGAACCTTCGATAGGGTAATAAAGTAAATAAAATTCCACCAAGGTGAATTAATGTAAACATAACATCAAAGACACACACACACAGATATATATATTGAAAACGGTGAAAAATTATATTATATAGGTTGATTGTAGTTGTAACATTAACTATCAAATATTAATATAATAATATAAGGTTTAGGTATGGTATAAGGTAATGTAAAAATAATTTCATTCTCATATTATGGTGGTAAGTTGTATAGACCAACACCTTAGTTTTCCATACCCTTGAATTGTAAGAGGAACATTGTGCAACAAAGAAAGTACATAAGTAAAGTTACATACCATGTTTTATCAAATCTAGGTGGCAGGTTGAATTTAATGCAGAGAATATACAATATTTATTAATTGTTGAAGAGGTAAAGAGAATCAGGGAAATAAAGAAGGTATAACCTTTGCAAAGTAAGATTTAAGGGTTATCCAACTAATGATCAAATCATGGCTATAGTATATTTAAAAAAAAAAAATACTCATAATTCATAGTTAATTTTTCAGATATTTTTGAGGGATGTTATATATGGTATCATACCAAAATAAGTTGCAACATTGTGGCTAATGAGATGACCATGATTTTGTTTAAAAAAATCCTTTCATTTTTTCACAACAAAAGAAAAAGGGTAGACATAAGATAGAAGTGATGACAGAACCAAAGGGAGACATTCACAAAGGCGAAGATGAATTATGGGTACATCTAGGTGAACAAGCGCAAGTGCCCATAGTGGAACTAATGAATATGGCAAGGGACCTAGATATATAGTTAGTGAACCTTCATGCAACATATGAAAAATTGTTGAAATTTAGTGCATAACAAGGGAAAATTATTAAAAAATTAACAGATAGATCCAATCTCAAGGTTGTGGGAATAGTAAGGAATAGAGAGGACCATGGAGAAACATCTAAGTGAAATACCTCGGAAGAGGTGGTCGAAAGAAAACAATTTATTTTTGAGCGGGGGTGGGGGGGGAACAAAATTTACAAAAGCACCATTCGAATCTTGGAAAGAAGCCAATAATGGAGCTACAAGGAAAATCATTAAGATCATACCCAAACCTATGACAGGGAAGCTAAAGATGTAGAACAGGCGTGGATGCTTGATATCAATAGGAATTTCCAAGTTTATGATTATTCCCCTAAATTAGACGCTAAATTAACTACATACTAGTTAGAGGGAAAAGCTTCCTTATGATGGGAAGAAGTCTGAACAATGCATAATTTATCAAATTAAATAGTCAATTGGGAGGAAATTTAGAGATTATTTAATGAAAAATACATAGCTAAATATTATTTTGATGATAAGGCCAAATAATTTCATGATTCAAAACTTGTCAAAATTTCAATGGATAAGTTAGTGATCAAATTTACTCATATTTTGAGATATGTGTCATATATAGGAGAAGAAAAAAACAAAGTACAACACTTTATAATTATCTCCCACTCTATTTTAGGGATTGAATTCAGTATGAAAATCATAAAAAAATGGATGAAACCATTAAAAAAGAGATAATTTATAATCACTAGATGAAGTAAATAAATGAAAACATTCAAAAATGGCCTAAAAATTACAAGGACAAATTTTCTCAAGGTGGAAAAGGAGGGAAATATGGACCTTTTAAGAAATTTGGTAAGAGAAATGGAGGTCAAAACCTCAACAAAAACATCAATCAGACCCAAAGAATGCAAACATGGACTCAAACTAGAGCTAAACAAATAGAATTAAGTGATAACTAATTTAATGAGAAGGATAAAGAACCCTTAAAATGTTGGGGCTATGCAGAACCTCATTTTTTGTGAAACGGTTCTTATAATACAAGATTTGTACATAATCTGTAAAATATTAATGATGTGGTTAGGAATATTCCACTTATCAATGCAGCATTAGAAGAGCATCATATAGATCATCAGTCCATTGTGGTGGAGATAGAAGGTACAATTCTAAACCAACTTGTTTCTATTTTGATAGACCGAGGTGCTAGTTTGAGTTATATCAACCCTAAATTGAACAAAAATGTAATTTACAAGAAAAACCTATACAAAAACTCATGGTTGGTCTAGTTAACTTTGGAATAAAAATAAAAATTACTTATTGGGTGAAGACATGCCCTGTTAGTTTAAATGGAAAACGAACCACTATGAATTTGAACATTATGCCAGTAGGTTCATATGACATATTGGTAGGGATGTAATGGTTGGAGGGGCACATGGAAATTGGTAATTTCTTTGATAAAACTATTACTTGCACTCTAGAAAACAAAGAAACTCAAATTTTAAAATGGATACCTACGCCCATTTTTGTGTGACAAATATACGATTAAAATTAAATAACGCTACAAAGAAAAGATGCCATTTATATTTCATTCAAGTTCAGTACCAATCACATGATAAACCACCTAAATCCTTGAATAATTTGGATGTTATTCAGGACTATCAAAATGTATTTCTTGATGAGATACCCGATTTGTATCTTAAGAAAGAGATATCTCCTTCTATAGAACTAATACCACGAGTTGAATCGGTATCAAATGTACCTTACCAATTGATTTCACGTGAATTAATAGAATTAAAAATAAAATTACAAAAAATAATTTTATTCTTTTATTTTTATTTATTTTACGACTTTCATATTCTAATCACATAAAATATAACTTTTGGAAGTAAGTTTTGTTTTTTTTTAAACTGAGCCCTTAATCAACGAAATTTCGAAACACTTGCTCCGCCTTTTCTTAAACAATTTCTTCCAGTATCTCGATTTCTTTTTTTTGATGACATTGCTAGTATAAACACATGAAAAATATATTCTTGACATGTGTAAATACTTCCTCCATTTTTTCTTAAATAATTTCCTGCCTGGCTCTCCGTTTCAGTTTTGGCCCTAAAGTCACAAGTTTTCCTCAGCACAAACATTAATCAAAGAAATATCAACACATAATAATTTATGAAAGAAATATCAACACATAATAAATCATTGGAGCTGCCACATTTCTTCCTCAAATACAATCATTGTGCCACATGTCTTCCTCAAATACAATGATTGTGTACGCATGATTTTAAGATTCCACTTCACAATCCAACAACTCTACTTAACTCCCTTGGCATATATCTTAAAGGTTTTTTTTTTCATCTACATAACTCTCTTGGCATATATCTCAAGTTTTTTGATTTCCATTTATGTCAACTTGTGGTGAGATAGTTTGGAAACTAACAAAATATCATTATTTTAGCTTTCATTTCTTTGTGTTTAAAAAAAAAAAAAAAATTTCCTTTCAAGTGGAATTATAGCTTCTATTATTTTAGTCCCCTTCATTCTGTAAATAACTATGTATATGTACATGATTTACATTACTTTGTCTTTGAAGATATTGTTCTACTAAATGTAACACTTGGACATATATATTATATAACATGTGAAATACAAAATATTAGGTGATATACACATTAATATCATTGAGGAGAGAACACGTTGGACAACCTAGTATGATAGAGACCAGTAATTCCTTCCATTCTTAGCCATGATTTATTTGGTTAGTCTTGAATAAAAGAATTATAATGCAACAATAATCTCACTTGCTATGGGATTGTATACATGGTAAGAGTATTTTACTTTCATTTTTACTCATAAATAAAATATTTCAATGTGCCTATAAAGTAATATAATTTCACTTATAATTAAGATATAATATAAAATTTAAATAAACTATTTGAACGACTAAGTTATATATATATATATATATATATATATATATATATATATATATATATATATAATGGTAAGAAATTTAATATAAGTCATAATATTTTAAAATATATTAATAAGAACAAAATTTAATGTGACAATTGGATTCATAATGTTGGAAGATATTTTAGTGTCAACTATTTATGTAGTATAGATAGCTTAAATATATATATATATATATGTATTTATTAAATAATAAATTGAAAAAATAAATTCTTCTCACACTTAAAACATTTCAAGTAGTCTCATTATTTTGCAATTTGGCCCTTTTCTCATGAATAGTTACGCCGTAAGGCGTTCTTATTTGAAAACAAATTCCCTAGCTGCCAATGTGTCCATGTGTGAGTCGTTGGATCAAATGTCTTATTTGAAAACAACTTCCCTAGTTGCCAATGTGTCCATGTGTGAGTCATTGGATCAAATGTTAGACGATTGAAATGTTTTAGGTCATTAGATCCACAAGTAAATAGTTTTATATTTATTTTTTTATAATGTAAGTTGTATTTTTTTTTTTTAAATAAGCTAGATTTATTTTAGGTGTATAATAGAAATGGTGTAATGTCATGTTTAACATGTTGACTATGTCAAATTACAAAAAAATAAAAATAAAAGTAGGTTAAAATAATAATAATAATAATAATAAACTATAAAAAAAACCAATGGTATGGACCTTATTTGAAAACAACTTCCTAGCTACCAATGTGTCCATGTCTGAGCCACTGGATCAAATGCTAGATGATTGAAATGTTTTACGCCATTAGATCCACAAGTAAATAGTTTTATATTTTTTTTTATAATGTTAGTTTTTTTTCTTTTTAATAAGTTAGATTGATTTTAGGTGTATAAAAAAACCCATGATATTGACCCATGGTATTCATGTGGAATATATTTTATTCAATTATTTCACAGGAAATAATGAATGTTCATAATTCTCATTTCTTAAATAACACTAAATTTACCTTTAATTACTTAGTTTTAATAGTTTGTACCTACATAACAATTTGTAACTACATACATAATCTATCCATTTTTTTTTTTGTTAATGAATATCAAATTTCTTCTATTTAAAAAAATCTCACTCATTGCTTTTTCATCAAACTTGTTTTTATTTCTCTTGAACTAATGAAAGCAATCATTGTGTCATATAGGAGCATTTAGTTCTGATAAGAAAATTGTGATACTTTATATTATCTCTTTTTAGTTTTTTAATGATTCAATTAAGATTAACATTTGTATGTTGTCATGAGGACATTTTTTATCTTCATGTCAGTTACCTTTTATAGCTCTAGGAGGTTCTTAATATTGCTTTTGTTTTTAATAAATGGAACTCAATTATATATTTAAAAATATGATTAGGTAACATAATTTTAGGATTATAATTTTTTTCGAAGTTGACAATGTGAATGTTTATTTACCTAAAGTTGGCTCCTATGTTTAATACCTCCCCATGGGGTTTGAAGATAATAGGTAATGGAAATTCAACGACATATAAAACAAATAATTTATACATCAAAAAATCAGTTCTTTGGGATTCAATTCTTTATTAATATAGTTGTTTTAATTAGTAGGGAGTACAATAATTTTTTAATAAAATAATAGGAGAAAACATATTCACAATATAATTTATTTGAATAAATAGATGTGTGTAAATTTTTTTAATAAGAAACTAGATTTGTAATTATAAAATATAAAACTATAACATAAAATTGTGAATTTACTTTCTATTTTTTGGTTCTTATGTATATAGGGAAAGAATAAACCAAGTTTGGAGTTAATAAAATAAACCATAACATAAAGAACAATATCTTCTTCCAAAAATGTCTCCATATTAAAATGGCATTCACTTTCTTGTATACCAAGACTATTTTTATTCATATACAATATAAAATTTATTCGAATATGTAGATGAACTTGGAGTAAACTCTATTTCTGTTAATAAAAATTCTCTTTATTTACATATATGCTAGATAGATTGTACTTGAATGTATTTAAAATATCTTATTTGAGTTACATGCTCATTTCATTCTTGTTTTAGAAGATTATTAATCACCAAACGGTTTTCACCCCCAATTTCCTATTTCAATATCTATAACATATTTTTTTATATATGTGAACATATTATGTTGGTTTATATATATGTTTTTACCCACAATTGCCTATTTCAATATCTATATTATGTTGGTTTATATATATGTTTTTATCCATAATTTCCTATTTAAATATCTATATTATGTTGGTTTATATATATGTTTATATATAACAAAATTTTCTGGTTGATAACTCTTATCATCAACATCTTGGAAACCTCCACGACCTACTTCCATGGAAGAAAAAAATGCTTTTCATTCCTTCACAATGGCTCCTTCTCTGCAACAACTTATTTCTTCTAGGCTACTCTTTCCTATGCTATTCCTTACAATGTTTCTTTTGCAACATGTTCTGCAATTGCTAGTTTTAGGTCATTTGAATTATAAGTTTAAGTTACTAGTATACAATCCAAATGTCTAAGAGAATTTTGAAGAGGCTACATCTTTTTGTACATAAAAAAATGCAATTTAAACAAGTATACGAGAAGGAACCAATATAGTCCATTTATGTTTATTGTAATGCATAAATTTGAATGTGACACCCATTTATTCTGATATGTTTATGGTGCATCTTGTTTGATATCATGTAAATAATTAATATTATAAAATATTAGATTATTTTTAAATAATATTGAAATAGAATATTCAAAATTTTAATTTAATTAATAATAATTATTAGGCAAATGGTAAAGATTTAATCTACTTAAATTATTTGGGAATAATTTTAATATAGACACAAATCAAAGAATGAAATTTATTTAAAAAATAGTTATGTATTTTTTTTCCTTTTTAATTAAATTCATTCATTAAAAAAAATGTCATATGATCAAGTGCCATATGATTTGTTTACATGTGGTATTGATAAGTCATGGTATTGGTCAATAATATTGTAGCTAAACCTATTTACAAATTAAAAATAATAAAGTGAGGTGAATTTCCATTGTTAAGAATCTTGTTACATGAATTTTATTTATTTATTTATTTATTTTTTAATGTATTTATGTTTAATTGATAAAATATTGCTTTTATGGTTAACAAAATTTATTATTATTCAAAATAAAACCATATTTTAGTTAATTTATATTTTAAACACCATAGGTGTGTCTATTTTGAAATAAGGCTTATAGAATTTTAATTTAATTATCAATAATTATTAGGTAATTATTAATAATTACTAGATGGATGGGGGAGACATAATATTTTAGAATAATATTTATAATATATACAAATCAAAGGTTTAAATTTATGTCAAGTCCCACTAGCACAACCAGTTAAGGATGTGCCTCGTCGGAAGGGCCACCCAGGATCAAACCTCACTGCGCTCGTGTCAGGGTAAGGAGAAGTTAAACCCATTTATCTTAGTGGAGACAAGTTAAACCTAGTTATGTTAGTGTTGGTGTCACCTAGGCCCCAGGATCAAACCTCACGGAGGCTGTTACAGCCGTGCTAAGGGAAGGAGACAAGTTAAACCTAGTTAGCTTAATGTTGGTGTGGCCGAGGACAGGTGTGATCCCCAACTATTTTGAATACTTAGATGCCCATAGGTGGTAGTTTCTCAAATTAAACCCAATGGCTTGGTAATTTTTTCTCTATGAATTTATATTGGACACGACAAAAAATGATAAAATTAATTCTTTAATAATTATGGAATAATTATAGTAATCCATGAAAATTGAAACTTGGTGTGATACTATTGTAAATTTGTCTGTACGAATTTATATTGTACATGTGATTGAAAAGTAAGTGGTGAAATTAATGTTTTATAACATTGTAAATATTTATTTTGATTAATAAAAACAAAAAATAACTATTTTTTTATTATTATTGTTGAAATATATTAAAGTTTATCACGTGAGAGATTAGACTTCTCGCTTCTAGAAAAACAATTGCAATAAGTTATTCCGAAGAAGGGAGAGGAAAAAAAGAAGAAAAATCCTCCTTTTCACCATTCAATAGGAATTGTTGGCTAAGAATACCATGAAGATAATGCATGACTAGAGATAAATCCCATCGGTGGAAGTTGATTTAGAAAGGTCCGTGGGAGATAAAGGCAATCACATTAAAATAAAGGGGTGGGAGATAAAGACTAGACCTAAACCCAAGAATTAGTAGGATGATGCTAAGGTTTAAGGAGGTGTGAAATGAGACTTAATTATTGATTTTTATTCTAGCAAGAAGGAGTCAAAGATAGGGGGAATTACTAAGAAACATAGTTCATAGTTACGAGGAATGTGGTAGCCTTTAATATATATTTCCAGTAAAAATTTAAATAAGTTTATGAATGTCTAGATAATTTTTTGTTAATTATGTTACTTATGGTTGTTGAAGGTTAGGAAGGAATGGATTAGGATGTTATCATGATGCTATGTGATTTTGGGTATTTTTAGGAAAATTAATGGATCACCCCATTAATTTTTGGTGAGTCAAATATATATAAATGTATGCATATGTGCGTTGGTTTCTATTGGAAGAAAATTGGTGGTTACAGGTACATATTAATGTTCACTATGTTGTGGAGGATTGGGGAAGAAACCCTATCTAGGAACCAACCCTAGAAGTCACTCTATAGGTGGATATGAACAAAAAACCATAAATATTTGATTAAGGTAGAAGAAATACTGATGTGGCATGGGAAGTAGAAATATGCATACAAAATACATTGAAAAATGGCATTTCCTTTTGTAATAAAATGGTATTATTCGCTGTTGTCGACAAATATATACAAAATATATACATACATATAATTATGGCAATAACAGAAATGCATTATAAGGTAAGAAGTAATAAAACTGATTCAAAGAACAATTTTTTATGCTCGTGTTAGCATGTTGTAGGCCCACGAAAATGAAAGTAACTTTGTCAATTAGCCTAGGGATAGAAAATATAGGGAGAAATAATAATAGAGCCTATGAAAAAACACATTAGGTGGTCCCATAATATAGATGTCCACAAGCCTATGGCCTATTTCATGTCTATTCAACTAAAAAATTATTACATAGCTCATATATATTGATTTTTTGTAGAGTACATAAGTCATACTAAAAATAATCCATATGCATCCATAGTTACAATGAGATAAATAAAATTTAACAATGCCATAAATGCGAAGATTTCCATGGTATTTGTGTGCAAGAACATAAATAATTTACATTATATGCACGCATGGCGAACATAAACGAAAAAAGTTATCAAGGGAATAGAAACCTTGAATATGAATATATTAGCATGCAATAATTTAATGAAATAATTATACAGTTTTTCTTTTCCCAAAAAGAAGTGAAATATTATCTCTCGCCATGGAGGCTTTAGTTTTATTTTATATAGAACTTTGAAAAATATTGAGTTAACAAAGAAGAAACAAACCTATATATATTTATATATATATAAACAATGCATTTACGATGACTAGGATTGCTTCCCAAAAGAGTCCTAACAAAATCCTCAAGGTAATCGTACAAGGAAACCTTGGCTAGTTAAAAGCCTTTCTTTATAAATAACTAGCTATAACCAAATCACATGTAGCCAAAAAATAAATTGAAGCCAAGATGACATCAAGAACCTTTAAATCATAATAGAATGTGAGAACATCTAGTAGATGTAGTAGAAAGAAGAAAATCACAAGCAATTAACCTTGGAAATGTCAGAGAATAAAACCCAAGCGTGGACATGGATTAGCCTACAAAAAAACAAAAATAACTTACTTATTCTAGCCTCGAAATATTTAGAAATTTGTCAGATGAATATGTAAAAAGGAATTTAAGGGCATTGAAGTCTTACCTTTAATGAGAGAGGGAAGAATCATCACTCTAATGCCTTGTTATATAGAAAATAAAATTCTTTAGTATCAAATAGATATATAAACCCTCCTAGAAAATCATCAAGTTAGGGTTTTGGTATTTAGACTTAAATTCTAAAGAATTGTTATCAAGAAGTATTAAGAAGTGTATGGAATTGCCTAAAACTCCCATCGATAATGTTTTCGAGTCCAAAACCTCCATAGAAATCTAGGGTTTGACCTTTGCTTTTATCATTAAACAAAGAAAATTTAGTCGTTATAATTTAAAGTATCGAGAGGCAAATTTGCATTGAATTTGTAGTATACCTAGGGGGGATAATATAGTGTACAAAGGGAGGTACCCAAGGCAATAATGTGAACTAATAATAATAAATAAATGACCCATAATTAATAAATAAAATGGTTAACCCACATAATGCAAGGGGACGCAAGTAGTTAGGAAATAATATGATAAGCCCATAATATTAGATGATGATATTGAGAGACCCATGGAATTTTTTGTATGAAGCCTATATAGAGGCTGGAGACTCTCCATTTAATAATGTAAAGTATTGTTTTGTATTGAAAAACATATGGCTTGTGGAGTATACTCCTTCCTTGAGGAGTGATTGTATGGTGTTACCCTACCTTAAGGGTTTTATGAATATATTAATAAAGATAATTAATTTTATTTTATCTAATTTGTGTATTGGGAATATTAGGAAAGTAATTATATTTTATCCAAATAAGTAGTATCAAAGAAATTTTTTGGGCAAAGAGGGAGAATTTTCTTCTTTTGCCAGAGTTTTTTGGGCGGTGAGTTTGCAATCAGATATGATATTTTTGGTGAAATTTAAAAAAAAAAATAGCATATATGAATTACTTGAAAAACAATAACCAAAATTGAAAAAATAATCGGTCTAATTAGAGTTTGGACGAGGGAGATATCAATGATTTAAAATCACTTGTGTTATAGATATTTTTCTAACAACAATTCATGGATGACGTATATGCTATAATTTTTTTCATTTTTTCTGCAGAGTTTTAGAATAATTATTGTGGATATGAAATGATTTTGAAAACTCACCCAATTAAAAAACAAAAATCGGCCGAATCAGAGTCTAGATTAGGGAGATATTGATGATTTAAATTCAACTATTTTCTTAGAAATTTGTGTGACATCGTTATAATTGCAGTGTGGATTTGAGTTTCCAGAGTAATAATATGGGGGTTTCAATCCTTTTGAAATATGAAGAGTGGTATTTCCATATCTGAAAATATACTATAGTAAGGATTTTGAGCTATATTGACCGACTTATGCCCATTTTAAATTTTCTCGCAATAGTGAGTGATTTCTAGAAACCCTCACCTTTTTTTACACGTTTTAGAAAGATGGATTTTGCAAGATTTTTTAAAGGAAAATATGATGGTCCCATTATTGACGATTTTATAAAATATCACAAGTCTCGATCCCAATATTTTTGGACAACCAATCTAGGGCTTGATCTGAAAGATGACACTATTAAATGGTGGTTCTCACTTGATAGTTCAGTGAGGCTACTTCCTGGTGAATAACTTGAAAAAATACTTTTGAAAAAATGGTCTCATACTCGAAGGAATGAAAATAAGAAACATCAGGGGCTATTTTTTGCTGGTATGTCCTTATTAGAGGTTCATGGATGTATTCAGAAAGAGAAGATCAGCTTACCTATCAATCCTAGTTGCAGGCATAATTTTATCAATGTTAATTTGGAAAAAAACATTGAAACTCCCACTAAAACATCTTGAGCACACACATGTTTATAATGATAGTTTTAAAACTTATAAATATTTGTAGATTTCTATGCATAAATATGTGTTGCATTCTGATTTTTATGCTTCAAATATGGCCAATGTGGATGTTTTTTTTTGGGATATTGTTGGATGGAATCCTTTTTTATTTTCGTTCTTTATGTGCATAAATTCTTGAAGCTCTAGTATAAAAATATTAAAATTAAATTAAAGGATATTTCCATTAGTAAACAGGTAGAGCCCAAGGAGTCCCAAGCAGATGAGGAGTCTAGGGTGGAAGTAATAATGGAAGACAAGAAACAAATGTAAGCACCACAACAAGTATCCAATACCACTCAAGCTCCATCATTTGAGGAATTGAAGAAAGATACACCACCATTTAAAACTTCACCATGTCTCCACCCACACCACCTATCAAGACAAAGAACAAGAAGATGGAAATGAATGAGAAATGGGGAAAACTACCCCTACTCTACACGCAAATAGGTGTGATGATCCACCCACATCACATCAAGACAAAGTAACCACCAAAACCAAGTTCCATATCAAGCGAGTGAGGCATCGATGATATCAAGTAATCACCTTTCTCCTGGATGGCTAGATGCACGTGCATGGTACTAGTGGACTACTCTTTTGAGTAGATCTTACTATTTGTGTTCTTCTCGTGTTTCAGGGATGAAACATGCTTAATGGGGGTAGAATGTAATATACCCAGGGGGGAAATATGGGGTATAGATGGAGGTACCGAAGGTAATAATGTGATGTAATAATAATAAATAAATGGGTCATAATTAAAAAATAAAGTAGTTAACCCGCATAATGCAAGGGACCACACGTAGTAGGAAATAATGTGATAAGTAGATAGTATTGGATGTATGGTATTGAGAGACTTGTGGTAATTACCCATGGTATTGTATGTATGAAGCCTATATAGAGGCTAGAGACTTTGCATTGAGGGATGGAAAGGATTATTGTATTGAAAAGCATATGACTTTTGGAGTGTTCTCCTTCCTTAAGGAGTTGTTGTATGGTGTTACCCTACCTCAAGGGTTTGATTAATAAAGAGAAGAATTTATGTTTTATATTCTTGGATCGATCTTGATATTTATTGGACATATTTTTCATTTTAATATATTTGTAGGTCATATCTATTACAAAGTTACCCATTTAGCAAGAGAATTAATTGGACAGATTGTGAGGGTCAATTTAAAATAACGAGTGAAAACCTTATCTTAACGAGCAGGAAAGCCCCAATTACGCTAACATGGAAAAAACATACAAACAAAATGATGGTGGAAAACCCTTCGAAGCTAGGGTAAAAGCTTGTTAATTACCAAATTAATCTTGATTTTTCAGTGCTCGACTCTCAATCAATGGAGATGTAAATGAGTCCAAATTGGGAGAGGGAATCTGAGTTATTAGTTACCCTAACGAAGTCAAAATAATGGCCACCATCAATTTAACCCCAAACAAGTCATCATACCTGAGATAGCCACATGTGTAATGGATGATCAAGTCATGAACCCCTCCTTCCATGTATTTCTCATGACATGTATCAAATGCTATGAGGCCTCCATGGAGACATAATGTGGCCATGGGGACATCAAAGGGTCAAGAATATTCGATAGGGTAGTATAGTAAAAAAATTCCACCAAGGAGAATTAATGTGAACATAACACCAAAGACATAGACACAAATATATATATTGAAAATTGTGAAAACTTATATTATATAGGCTAATTGTCATTGTAACATTAACTATCAAATATTAATATAATAATATAAGGTTTAGGTATGGTATAAGGTAATGTAAAAATAATTTAATCCTCATGTTATGGTGGTAATTTGTATAGACCAACACCTTAGCTTTCCATATCATTGAATTGTAAGAGGAACACTGTGCAACAAAAAAAGTATATAAGTAAAGTTCCATACCATGTTTTATCAAATCTAGATGAAAAGTTAAATTTAATGCATAGACTATACAATATTTATTAATTTTTGAAGAGGTAAAGAGAATATGGGAAATAAAGAAGGTATTTCCTTTGCAAAGTAATATTTAATGATTATCCAACCAATCATCAAATCATGGATATAGTATATTTAAAAAAAAATACTCCTAATTCATAATTAATTTTTTAGAGATTTTTGAGGGATGTTACATATGGTATCATACCAAAATAGGTTGCAACATTCTTGCTAACGAGATGACCATGATTTTGTTTAAAAAAATCCTTTTATTTTTTCACAACAAAAGAAAAAGATTAGACATAAGAGAGAAGTGATGACAGAACCACAGGGAGACATTCACATAGGCGAAGATGAATGATGGGTACATCTAGGTGAACAAGCGCAAGCTCTCATAGTGGAATTAATGAATATGGAGAGGGATCTAAATACATAGTTTGTGAACCTTCATGCAACATATGAACAATTGTTGATATTTAGTGCATAACAAGAGCAACTTATTGAAAAATTAATAAATAGATCCAATCTCAAGGTTGTGGAAATAGTAAGGAATGAAGAAGATCATGGAGAAATATCTAAGTGAAATACCTCAGAAGAGGTGGTCGAAAGAAAAAAAATTATTTCTGAGGGAGGGGGAGAACAAAATTTACAAAAGCATCATTCGAACCTTGGAAAGAAGCCAATAATGGAGCTACAAGGAAAATCAATAAGATCATATCCAAACCTATGGTGGGAAAGCTAAGGAAGTAGCACAAGCATGGATGCTTGATATCAATAAAAAATTTCAAGTTTATGATTATTCAACTAACTTAAAAGCTAAATTTAGCTACATACTAGTTAGAGGGAAAAGCTTTCTTGTGATGGGAAGAAATATGAACAATGCATAATTTATAAAATGAAATTGTCAATTGGGAGGAATTTCAGAGATTATCTAATGAAAAATACTTTTAACTTAAGATTATTTTGATGATAAGGCCAAAGAATTTCATGATTCGAAACTTGTCCAAATTTCAATGGATAAGTTAGTGATCAAATTTACTCATATTTTGAGATATGTGATGTATATACAAGAAGAAAAAAACAGATTACAACACTTTATTAATTATCTCCCTCTCTATTTTAGATAATGAATCGAGTATGAAAAAAAAAAAAAAAGTCGATGAAACCATTAAAAAAGAGATAATTTATTATCACCGGATGAAATGAAGAAATGAAAACATGCAAACATGGCCTAAAAAAAATACAGACAAATTTTCTCAAGGTGGAAAAGGAGGGAAATATGGACTTTTTAAGAAATTTGGTAAGGGAAACAGAGGTCAAAACCTCAAAAAAAACATCAATCAGACCTAAGGAATGCAAACATGGACACAAATTAGAGCCAAACAAATAAAATTAGGTAATAAATAATTTAATGGGAAGGATTAAGAATCGTTAAAATGTTGGGGCTATGCAGAACCTCATTTTTTGTGAAACGATTTTTATAATAAAAGATCTATACATAATCTATAAAATATTAAAGATGTGGTTAGGAATATTCCACTTATAAATGTAGCATTAGAAGAGCACCAGATAGAGCATCAGTCCATCATGGTGGAGATAGAAGGTACAATTCTAAACCAACTTGTTTCTATTTTGATAGACTGAGGTGCTAGTTTGAGTTATATTAGCCCCAAATTGAACAAAAACGTAATTTAAATGAAAAAAATATACAAAAATTCATGGTTGGTCGAGTTAACTGTGGAATAAAAAGAAAAATTACTTATTGGGTGAAGACATGCCCTATTGCTTTAAATGGAAAATGAACCACTATGAATTTAAACATTATGCTAGTAGGTTCATATCACATTTGGGTAGGGATGGAATGGTTGGAGGGGTGCATGGAAATTGGTAATTTCTTTGATAAAACGGTTACTTGTACTCTAGAAAATAGAGAAACTAAAATTGTAAAAAGGATACCTAGGCCCATTTTTGTGTGACAAATATACGCTTTACAATTAAATAAGTCTTCAAGGAAAAGATGCCTTTTGTTTTCCATTCATGTTTAGTACCATTCACATGATAAACCACCTAAATCCTTGAATAATTTGGAAGTTATTCAGGACTATCAAAATGTATTTCCTAATAACATACCTAGTTTGTATCTTAAGAAAGAGATATCTCTTTCTATAAAACTAATACGAGGATTAGAATCACTATCAAATGTTCCTTACCATTTGAGTTCACTTAAATTAATAGAATTAAAAATGTAATTACAAAAATTATTTTTATTCTTTTATTTTATTTATTTTATGACTTTCATATTCTAATCACATAAAATATATTTTTTAGAAGTAAGTTTATTTTTTTAACCGAGCCTTTAATCAAAGAAATTTCCAAACACTTGTTCCACTTTTTCTTAAACAATTTCTTCCACTATCTCGATTTCTTTTTTTCTTTTTTTTGATGACATTGCTAGCATAAAAAATATATTCTTGACATGTGTAAATACTTCCTCTTTTTAATAAATCATTTCCTGCCTTGCTCTCCATTTCTCAAATACAATGATTATGTACTCATGATTTTAAGATTCCACTCCACAATCCAAAAACTCTACTTAACTCCCTTGGCATATATCTTAAGGTTTTTTTTCCATTTACATAACTCTCTTGGAATATATCTCAAGGCTTTTGGTTTCCATTTATGTTAGCTTATGGTGAGATAGTTTGGAAATTTTGGTTCTTTTAAGTTCACTTAATTTTTTTTTCCTCCTAAGTGGAATTATAGCTTTTATTATTTCAGTCCCCTTCATTATATAAATAATTATGTATTTGTACATGATTTACATTAATTTGTCTTTGAAGATATTTTTCTATTAAGTGTAACACTCACACATATATATTACACCTGAAGGATAAAAAATTAGGTGTTATACACATTAATATCATTGAGGAGACAGCATATTGGACAACCTAGTATGATAGAGACTCGTATTCTTTCCATTCTCAACCTTGATTTATTTTGTTAGTTTTGAATAAAAGAATTATAATTCACCAATAATCTCACTCTCTATTGAATTTCATACATAATAAAAATATTTTACTTTCACTTTTACTCATAATAAAATATTTCAATGTGCCTCTAAAATATTATAATTATATATTCAACTTAAAAATTAAAAATTCTCCTATTTTCACTTATAATTAAAATATATAATTTTTATAGTTTTAAAAATATTCTAATATAACATTTAAATAAACTATTTGAACCACTAAGTTATATATATAAAGGAGATGAATAATTCAATTTTTAATTTAAAATTATGTGGCATTTAAGTTTATAGAGTGTAAAATAAGTGGTGAAAATTATGTTGTGAAAATGTTACTTGTTCAAACACCAAAAATCTAGCCCCCCTCACAACTTAGATGTCGAGACTCTGCCATTACCCTCATATATATATATATATATATATATATATATATATATATATATATATATATATATATATAATTAAAAAAAAATTAATAATTGTAAGAAATTTAATATAAGTCATAAATCAAATATTCCGAAAAAAATTACTGTATATTTTAAAATATATTAATAAGAAAAAAAATCTAATGTGACAATTGGATTCATAATGTTGGAAAATATTTTAGTGTCAACTATGTGTGTGTGTGTGTGTATATATATATATATATATATATATATATATATATATATATATATATATATATATATATATATATATATATATATATATATTAAATAAATAAATTGAAAAAAATAAATTCTTCTTTCACTTAAAACATTTCAAGGAGTCTCATTATTTTGCAATTTGGCCTTTTTCTGATGAATAGTTTTAGGTCATTTGTTTTAAAAAGTGTTTTTGAGTTTTGTTTTTTCTTTTTGTATCATTTCATTCATATTTCCTAGAATCCCAAATTTATCTTTTTTCGAAATATAAAAATACATTTCAGGACTTCAAAAAAAAAAATTAAATTTATGAAATATATATATATACCTAAAATTTATAAAATTTTTAATATAGATAAATCAATAACCAAAACCAAATTTTTATAAAACCTAGTTAATATCTTTATAAAACATTGTTAATATGCTAAAAAAATCCTAGCCTCTTTTATCTTTTCATTTATTAAAGGAAACTTTAAGAAAGAATTTTTTATATCAACCGTACTATGATATTTAGATAAGGTATATTCAACAAAAATTTCAATCAAATTTAATTTGAATTTTTTTTCAACTATTTTAAAAAGTATATGAAACCTAATACAATGATTATTTTAAAAGATTCACTCCAATCAATCTATCAATCTTAAAAAGATAAGTAATAATGATCCTTGAACAATATAAATAGTAATGATCCTTGAAAACCCATGTGCTTTTGCCATGCTTAGCATATAGTTTGAGCACATCTTTGTCCATTTGTTTTTTTTAATGAATTTTGTCTTCTACTCACATAAAATATATCTTTTGTGTGTAAGTCCATGTCTTTCTTCTTACTTTTTAAGAACATAGCCTTGAAGAAATTTCCAAACACTTGCTCCACCTTTGGTTCAACAATTTCTTCCACTGTCTCGATTTCCATTTTTAAACACATGAAAAATATCTTCTTGACATCTGTAAACACTTCCTCCACTTTTTCTTAAAGAATTTCCTCCCGGCTCTCCATGTCCGTTCAGTAAACACTTCCTCCACTTTTTCTTAAAGAATTTCCTCCATGCTCTCCATTTCCGTTTTGGCCCTAAAGTCACCAGTTTTCCTGAACCCGAACGTTCATCAAAGAAATCTCTAAACCCTATCTCCACTTTTTCTTACTTAACATGCACGTCATAATAAACAAGTAATAAATTATTGGAACTGCCATAGGTCTTCCTCACCACCGATATGGCGTGCCACGATCATACAGCACTGAACACTCACTAATATTAACAGGAAACCACCTACACCATATGCTTCTGTTGTCCATATTTCCTCGAATCCCATACCAATTTCACATCCATTAACGACCACGCAGACTATTTTTATGATATCTATACGTCTCTTTGTTGAGTTGGACTCACACAGACACCTTTGCCCAAAGCCGCCGCCAAAATGTGGATTGTTGTAAAGCTCGGGAATCTTGATATCGCAAACAAACGTACCTGAGGCGAATAATATATTCTGACATCCACTTGAATGAAATGGTCGGATTCAAACTTCGAGGAGCCGCCTTCCCTAATATTTTATGGTATTTTATTTTATTTATATGGTATCACTATCAAAGTGGTGTATGCCCTCATATTATATTTATTTGTGGGGAGTCGACACAATATAAATAGAGCTTTCATGTTGCAGCCTCATTTGCATGGAAGCAGTCAGAATCATCTTAGTTTAGTTAGGTCATCGGATAAGTCATATGAGCCTTTGTTTCTAACTAGAATTTGTTTGTTTGGGCAGAATCCAGAATGGCAGATCGTTTCAAAGAAGCCCTAACCAGTCTCATCTATGGGTTTGTAAAAGACTTGGAGAATGAGTTAACGAGAGAAGCCATAATGAAATTGCTTCCCACTCAATTTATTTGGTGGATTCTCGCTGTTGCTCTCCTTTTATTGTTTATCAGCCATCGAGGTGCCCTGCCCAATGACTTAACGTGGCCTCTGTGTGTTGCTATGATAAAAGTCGTGATCCTGTTAATAAACTCGACAGTAGGGTTACTGTTTAGTATCATCTGCGTCGGATCTATCACACTTGTGTTCATTAGGCCATCTGGTAAGACTTCTTTGGGACTTTTCAACAATGATATGCCTTCTACTTCATATTCGATGTGGCTCTTTCATAATTATTCTTTCTCCCTTTTTTATGAATAGATATAATTTACTATTGAAAATTTCATAACCTTTTCCTAAACGTTAGAAATTGTTTTCTTGGGCAGATTCCAGAATGGCAGAACGTTTCAAAGAAGCCATAACTAATCTCATCTCGGAGTTTGTAAAAGATGTGGGGAACGAGTTAAGCAGACAAGTCAGAGAAGGTCTTACTAAGAAGATACTGAAATTGCTTCCTATCGGTTTCAGTTGGTGGATTATGGCTGTTGCCCTCTGTTTGTTGTTTCTCGGCTATCGAAGACGGCTCCCCCACTACATAACGTGGTATTTGGGTGTTGCCCTTTTGAAAATTGCAATATTGTTAATAATGTGGGTGATTGTAAGGTGATGTGAAGGCGACTATGATTTGAAATTGCCACCGTTTATGTTTATTCTAATGCATAAATTTGAATGTGACATCCATTTATTTTTATATGTTTATCGTTTATCTTGTTTAATACCATACGAATTCATCTTTATATGTTTATAGTGTATCTCCTTTGATACCATGTAAATAATAAATAATTAATATTATAAAATATTAGATTATTTCCTAAAGAATATCCCTTAATAATATTGAAATAGAATCTTAAAAAATTAATTTAATTAATAAAAATTATTTGGTTAATGATAAGGTAAATGGTAAAGATTTAATCTACTTAAGATATTTGGGAATATTGTTAATATAGACACAAATCAAAGATTGAAATTTATTTATAAAATAGTTATGCATTTTTTGTCTTTTTAATTAAATTCATTAACTAAAAAAAAAGTCATATGAACAAGTGCCACATCAAATAAATTATGATTTGTTTGTATATGGTATTGATAAGTCATGGTTTTGGTTAATAGTATTGTAACAAAACCTATTTACAAATTAAAAATGATAAAGTGAGATGAATCTCCATTGTTAAGAATCTTGTTACATGTTTTTTTTTTAAATGTATTTATGTTTAATCTATATAATACTCTTTTATGGTTAACAACACTTATTATTATTTTAAATGAAGATATATTTTAGTTAATTTCTATCTTAGACATAATAGGTGTGTCTATTTTGAAATAAGGCTTATAGAATTTTAATTTAATTATCAATAATTATTAGGTGGATGATAGAAATAGAATATTTTATAATAATCTTAATAATACAAACAAATCAAATGTTTAAATTTAAGTCACGTCCCACTAGCACAACCAATTAAGGATTCGCCTCTTCAAAAAGACCACCGAATATCAAACCTGACTGAGGTTGTTGCGCCCGTGCTAGGGGAAGGAGACAAGTTAAACCCACCTAGCTTAGTGGAGGCAAGTTAAACCAAGTTAGCTTAGTGTTCATGTGGCCGAGGACCAAGATCAAACCTTATAGAGGCTATTGCGCCCGTGCTAGGAGAAGGAGACAAGTTAAACCCAGTTAGCTTAGTTTTGGTGTGGTCCATGCTCGGTGCGATCCTCGAGCTATTTTGACGTCTTAGATGCCCCTAGGTGGAATTTTCTCAAGTTAAACTGAGTTAGCTTAGTGGAGACAAGTTAAACCCAGTTAGCTTAGTGTTTGTGTGGCCCATGCCCCAAGACCAAACCTCAAGAACATTGTTGTGCCTGTGCTAAGGGAAGGAGACAAGTTAAACCCAGTTAGCTTAGTGTTGGTGTGGCCCAGGATGGGTGTGATCCCCGTGTTATTTTGACGACTTAGATGCCCCTAGGTGATAGTTTCTCAAGTTAAACCCAATTAGCTTAGTGTTGGTCTGGCCGAGGCCGGGTGCCATCTTCGAGCTATTTTGATGACTTAGATTCCCCTAAGTGGTGGTTTCTCAAGCCATGGGTCAAACCTGATGTAATCTATGATACACTCAGATCACTTGATCCAAAAAAAAGATAAAAATTATCCCCGAAATAATTACCTTATTTTTTACCTTTCAATAAGAATGATTAATTGAAATAAATGCCATATGAACAAGTTTCATATGAAATAAGTTATGGCCTTTTGAATATGTTTTCATGATAAACTATAATACTGATAGTAGGTATTGTAAAGTGCGTGTAAATCTCCCTGAATAAAAATCTTCTACCATGTTTTCTCTTATACATTTATTTTTATAATAATAATAATTTATTATTAATATTATAAAAATAATATAATATAATAATTTATTATTATTATTATTATTTAATATAATAATAATTTAAAGTACAATTTTATTTTTAATTAATTTTATGATTTTATTATTTTAATAGCCTGATATATTATGCAGTAAGAGTTTTAATGTTTAGCATTTATCATTTATTTGATTTATATCACGGCACTAATTTTAATTTTAATTGAAATTTATAATTAAGTAATTGTATTAATACTTTAAAATTTAACTTTGTAGTAATTTACTAACAAATTAATTTATCATTATTATTATTAGTAGATTTTAAATAAATATTTTTCTATTATATAACCAATAATATACACATTTTAACAAAAAAAATATTTTATTATAAATTGAAATATATAATAGTAATAATCTTATAGAAATTAATAACATTTGGACACAATAAATAAATACATGGTTAACAAAAAAACACTTTGGTGACAAAAGCTTCGTTCTGTTTCTGAATCGGGACTGCTTGATGACTGTCCATATTCATGGAGAGTAGGTCGCATCGTGTAATCCCCGCATGCATGCGTTCGAAGTATCTGATTAATCACAGTGTTTCCACAATGGCTAACGTTATAGATATATTTTTTAATATACTTTTGTGGTATATTTTATTAAAAATTTGGTTTGAATGTGCAGTTATATTATTTTTATATTTTAAATAGTTTACAAATTATTTATGAGACCAAATTTATTGATATATTTAAAATTAAAAATTTTATTCTAAAACATAACAACTTTCTTATAAATAATATTTTAAAATTTGAAAACCCAAAAAATATTATATTGTGTGAGATTATGGCCTATAACCGGGTGGCCAGACAATTTCAAAGAATTTAAATGGTCAGTATCCCAATTCCAAGCCAGAAGCGCAAATCGACGCGTTATATTAAGACAGAAGAATTAGCCTAGCTAATTTACTGAGCACGCGGAGAGATTGCCGCACACGACTTGAATTTAAAATGAATATTGAACATTGTTCTGTATAATTGTATTGAGAACGATTACTTTAACGTGCTTTCAAATACTTAAAATCTATTTGTTTGACAAAATTTTGACTTTGAAATTAATCTATTTTAATTTATAGCGCGATTGTCCAAAGCCAATACATTTTTTTCACATTTCAAGATTTCTGTGCTTTATTTCTAAACCTATTTTAATTTATAGCGCGATTGTCCAAAGCCAATACATTTTTTTCACATTTCAAGATTTCTGTGCTTTATTTTCTAAATCCATTATAAGCTTTACATGATTACAGTTGGTCATCCTCACCAACAATTTGGAAAAGTTTATATAATGGGATTTTTTAGACCTTTGTCGCCAACAATTTGGAAAAGTTTATATAATGGGGTTCTTTAGAACTTTGTAAATTTGGAAGAGTTTGTATTTATGTTTAATGATGGAAGAGTTTATATAATGGGGTTATTTAAATCTTTGTCGCAAACAATTGCGAAAAGTTTATATAATGGGTTTTTTTTAGAAATTTGTAAGTTTGGAAGAGTTTGTATTTATCCTTAATGATATGTATTTATGTTTTATGTTTTGGAGAGTGTTTTTTTTAATATAGTTTAACTTGTTTTAAAAAATTTGAGAATTTCTTAGAATTACAAGTTTCAGTTGTAAACTCTCCTGAATCTCAATGCTCAAATATAACATATATAATATATAAACATCTCACATCTCACGAAAAAATATTGTTACTTTGATCTTTTATTAAAGCACCCTTGGAACCTCTAACCAAATTCCTACTTAACATATACAACCACACAGCTCTTTTTTGACTATATATTATTATACACGCACACTTAATTAAGAGCAATACGAGTTTAGCAAAATGTCCATAGTCAATTTTAAATATTAAATGTTATCTGATTATTAGCGGCTTCTAACCAAATTCCTACTTAACATATACAACCACACAACTCTTTTTTGACTATATATTATTATACACACACACTTAATTAAGAGCAATACGAGCTTAGCAAAACGTCCATGGTCAATTTTAAATATTAGATGTTATCTGATTATTAGCGGCTTCCACATATGTATTGTTAGAACAATGTAAAGTATTAAAAGAGAACTATGAATTGAAAACAGAATTAGAAAAAAAAACCTTAAAAATATAGAAAAACAGTTTGAAAACGAAAAGTGTTGATGCTCGAATATATCTTTTTTTTTCTTCAGGATAAATTTTCAACATTTTTAAATAATAACATAAAAAATAAAATATCATAACTTGAACAAACCCTAAAATTTCAAAAGAAAAATGAAAACAAAAATAATTAAATAAAATAACAAAAATAAACAAAAATAAAAAAACAAAAAAACAAAACAAAAGTTAAAATAACAATAAAAATTAAATAAAAATATATATTAGAAAAAACATAAAATAAAAATCTCACCCAAAAAAATCAAATACATAAAATATATATATATATATATATATATATATATATATATATATATATATATATATATAAAAAGAGGCAAAACAAAAAAATGAAACATAAAAATATAAAAAAAACACAAAATTAACCTATAATAAAAATAAATAAATGAATAAATAATAATAAAAAAATATTATAATTTTTTTTTTCAAAAAACATAATTAAAGAAAAAAAATAAAGGAAAAAATAATAGTAATAATAGTTTATTGAATAATTAAAACAAACTTTAAAATAAATCAATAAACTATACATTAAAAAACACATTTAGAAAATGTAATAAAATTTTAAATTTTAAAAATTTAAAAACTTTAAAAAAATCAAAATAACAAAAATAAAAAAACATCAACAAATAGAAAACATTAAAAAAAATCAATTAAAAAAAATTAAATAAATAAGAAAAAAAAATATTCAAATAAAAAAAAAAAAATTAAGATATAAAAAACCAAAATAACAGACAAAAACTATTAAAAGTAAAAAAAAAAAACTAAATCTATATATATATATATATATATATATATATATATATTCGGTCCCTTAGGTTATCGGTGAGCTCAAGCCGATTCTCAGAATCGGCTTTAAACTCGTTGGAGGCCGAAAAGGACACCTCCTGTTGGCAGGCGTAGCTGCATCAGCTTCGCCCGCCAACTGCAGGCGGACCCTCGGGCCACCAGTGACTCAAATATGATTGTGAGAATCAGATGCAATTTTGAGAATCACATTTGAGCCCTTGGTGTCCACCTATCATGGGTAGGTGGAGATGCATCAACTCCGCCCACCCACGGCATGCGGACACCAATGGCTCAAATTCGATTATGAGAATCAGATATGATTATGAGAATCGGATTTGAGTCATTGGTGGTCACCTACCGTGGGTGGGCAGAGCTGTAATAGCTCTGCCCACCCATGGCAGATGGCCCCTCGAGCCACCAACAGATCAAATCTGATTCTAAGAATTAGAACTAATTCTGAGAATCAGATTTGGGTTGTTAGTGGTCGTTTGTCATGGGCAGCCACCAATGACTCAAATCTTATTTTGAGAATCATTTTGAGAATAAGGTTTGATTCTCAGAATCATATTTGAGTCGTTGGTGGTCGAAGGGGCCACCTGCCATGGGTGGGCGAACCTGCTCTAGTGTTGCCCACCCACTACAGGTGGCCACCAATGACTCATATCCAATTCTGAGAATAGGATCTGATTCTTAGAGTTAGATTTGAACCAGTAGTAGCTCAAGGGGTTGCCTACTTTGGGCACGTGGAGCTGCAGCTACGCCCACCCACGGAATGTGGCCTCTTTGGCCACCAACTGCTCAAAGCCAATTCTAAAAATCGGCTTTGAGTCGTTAGTCACCTAAGGAGCTGCCTGCCATGGGTGGGCGGAGCTGCTGTAATCGATTTTGAGCCGTTAGTGGCCCGAGGGGCAACCTGTCATGTGGGGGAGGAGCTGTAATAGCTCTTCCCGCCCATGGTAGGCGGTTCCTTGGGCCACCAACGGATCAATAGATGCAATAACTCATTCATTTATTATTATTATTATTATTTAAATTTTTAGTTTTTTAAATTACACAAGTTTTTGTTGATGTTTTATTTTATTTTTTTAATGGGTTTTTTTTATTTTCTTGTTTTTCATTTTTTAATGATTTTTTTTCAATTATTTTTATTATTAATTTTTTATTATTTTTTATTTTTAATGAATTTTTTTTATAATTTAATTGTATTTTTTTTTTTTTATGTTTATGGTCTTTATTATTTTTATAAATTGTAGGTTTTATTTTAATTTTAGTTTTTTTTAATACTTAAAATGTTATCTAAATGCTTTTTATTGATTTTTTAAATTTGAAATGTTGTTTTTTATACAAATTTTATAAAACTTGTTCCTTATCTAAAAAAAATTATTCAAAATTTCTATAATTTTTATTTATTTAAGTGTCATTTTAGAGAAAATGTCTTAAAATACATACTTTTTAAACTATATCTATATGAAAAATGTATATTTTTTGTCGAGTTTTTAAAATTATTATTTTTTTGTGATAATTATTTTATGTGTATTCAAATATTAATTAACGATATATAAATATAAAAGAGATCCTAACCTCAAAATATTAATTTTATTAATTTTTTTTAATTATATATATATATATATATATATATATACTACAAAGGAAAACAAAAGAAAATTAGAAACATTTAAAAACCAAATATCTTTGGACGAAAAGCATGGAGAGGAATAAGACCACTTGAAAAATGGTTAAATAATCCAAATTTAACAATAAAATTTGTATACTTAGGACATAAGAAAATTTAAAGTGTCAAAATTATGCTTTGAAAGAAAAATGTTGATGATTTTCAAAATCTGCATGAAAATCTTCAACATTTAAAAAAAATTTCCACAGTTCATACATTATAAAATTTAATATGTAAAAAATAAGCCCTCTAAAAAAGGGGGTTGATGTTGCATCAACACTTTTCAAATTTAGAATGAAAAGTCACTAACATTTTTTAAAAAATGTTCATACGTGATACATGAGAAAATTTAAACTATCAAAAATATGCTAAAAAAATGTGTTTTCTCAATCAACTCTTTTCAAAATTAGATGATTTTTTGCTACGTCAAAAGAAAAGGTGTATTCCAAATCAACACTGTTCAAAATCAGACTATTTTTTTCTACCTAAAAAATAAAAGTGTGTTTTGAATCAACACTTTTCAAAATCAAATTATACTTTTCTACCTCAAAAAAGCGGGTATTCGTATCAGTTCCCATTTCAAATTTTACACTGTTTTACCCTCCACAATATTCCAAGGCTGAGAAAGGATATTGATAGAGGTAATATCAAACCAGTCTTTTAGTTTGGTAGCTAGCCCTACCAAACCAGAGGGGTCTCTTTCTATGAAAATCACAACCAAGGGTTTTGGTTGGATGAAGAGTAGATTTTAGGCTTGTTAGGTCAGCTCTAGGGTTTTGAATTTTTGATGTTTTTTCTACTAGATCAGGGATGAAAACCAGGTATCTAGGTCAAATGGTCAAGGGGTTACAACTACAAATATATAAAGGAGCAAGGTAGCAATGCTTTAGTGATGGGCTTGGGGTTTTGTCAGTGTAGTGTAGGGTTTGAAAATGAAGGAGGATATTTATGATCATGTATCATGAATTCATTAAAATAGAAGGAAGCAAACATAAAATGACATTCCAAAACAAAATAGAGCTTTATGGAGAATTATGCTTATGAAAATTTTAGGGAAATCACTGAAGAAAGAAAGGCATGGAAAGAGAAGATGTATATCATTTATAAAATACTATAACAAAGAAAATACAACATCAAAAAATCACTGCACGTGAATTCCTAGATAATAGTTGCAACTGGTCCCATGAGTTTTTAATAAAAATTTAAGCACAAGCTACCATAAACTCACCCTCTGATGTCCAACCATTAAAATGACTAAGAAATGCATACATATAGACAAAAAACCATTTCCCCTCTCTTAGGGGTTGAATCCTAAAGTGGAAGAGCATATCACATGATTCCCTCACCTAAAACCTAAAGACTTTGGAGATTAACCAAACTATCCTCAAGATAGAGAAGCTGATACATTTGACCTTAAATGACTTACAAGCATGTATCCACCTCATTTTTACTCTAACCAGCATAATTACACATATTTACGTCATCACAACTCAGAAAATGAAAAATTACATCAGTGGAGGTCGAATCTAGACTAAGTCAACTGAGAAAAGTGACTTTCAGGCAAAAACACAGTGAAATCAGGCAAAAACGCAGTGTGCAAGGAGAAAACACAATGAAATTAGTGCAAGTGGATTTTGGAGGCCTTCTCGAGGTCCAAATCGTCATTTGAAAGATGTTGGAAAAAAATCTTCTTGCTTTATATATGATAGATTCCTAAAGCATTGAAAAATACTGCTCCTAGCCCCCCCAAAAATCTATTCTCTCACAGGTACTCAAAAAATGCAGTGAAATTTACAAAAAGAGGGTAGAAAGGTATTTTTTGAGTGGTTTTTAGCCCTTTTCAACTACCAAAGCTTGCTGACATGTCTCTCCCAAGGGCCAAAGTTGATGTAGAAGTCATGAAAAACCTAAATATGTAAAATATTTATCATATTCAAGCCACCATCAAAAGCACAACGTGGGGCATGTTGCATTTTTGAACTAGTGAATGTGTCAAAAATTGCCAAAAACTTAGAAGTCTTCAATTTTTTGCATAATTTCTCCAAATTTTCCCAAAATTTTTCCATACATACTTCATGAAGCACTGAGATGAATTATTATGCTATGAGGGAATCATCAACTAGAAAATCCAACTTTCCCTTCTCTTCTTCCATCATTAGGGTTTCTTTGAGTTTTTCCTCCAATTTCTTGATTTTTTCCTGAGACACCTGATTTCTCTTCTAATAGTGCATGGCCATGTGTCGCTGAATTTTATTCTTCTTATTAGCCCTATTTAGGAGCTTTTCCAAATTACCATTAACTTTATCAAGTAAATACACCATGTCTTGCTCAATGTCTCTCAATATGAGCTCATCGGCTGTCATTTGTGTCTTTGGTGGAGATGCTTCTATTTTTTGCTGAAGTGCCCTTTTTAGGTCTCTAGTTCTTGGCCTCTTCCTTATTCCCTACTCTTCATGCTCATCTAAATCATCTATGTCAACTATTTTTTTTCCCTTTACATCATATTTCCTTACATCAACCTTATTCTTATTTAAGAGTAGTTGGTTTACCTTAAATTGCATGTTCCCCTGCTCTAGGAATGGAATCAAGAAATTGACCTTGGACAAGATGTCCTTGACTTCTCTGATCTCGTAATATTTATCCATGATGACCTTCTCTATTGTTCTATGCTCTTCATCCACCTCTAAGTCTTCCATGTTAGTGTCAAGATGGAAATGCTCCTCATCTTGCAAAGGTGGTTCATGTTGTGGTGATGAGATCTGTTCTATTGATGTAGGTTTGGCCCCTTCCACAATGTTTGGAGAAAACACAAGCCTCCTACCTCTCTGATATGTTTGAGTCACCTCAGCTCTAGGTGTCTTCTTCACTTAAATTATGCTAGATGAGCCAATATCTCTTTACTTGGATGGTACTGATGGTGTTTCTAATGATGTACCTTGGCTAGTAGGCAGACTAGCAGGGGGGGGAAATACTTTGGACTGAATGATTGTCTCCAAAGTGATGTTATTCTATGAAACTTGGTGCAATACAATGATTTTTATGAGGGCATCGTGAAAAATGTTGGCTTGATGATCACTTTGCCTATGCTGCACTTTCTCAGCCATTTTAGCCAAGATCATGTAGAGGTAGTATGATAGGTTGAGAGGTTTTACCCTTGAGAAGTGCATGAGAAATCTGAAATAATACTTGTAAAATATACAAAATATGTCCTCACGTTGAAATCACTTCATAATGGCCCTCATCAATGGAACAAAAGTTTCAAGCAATTGACCAAAATCAAGCACTTTCCTAATGGCATCTTTGTAGTGACCTTTGATGAAGGGTTTTTAATTTTTCACATCCAAATCTAAGTTCTTAAAACATTTTTCACCAAGGTTTTGTATCCTCGTATTTGTAGCTATGGCCCTAGTTGAAATTGTGAAGCTTATCCCTTCAATGGTGACGTTATCTCTCCTAATGTTAGTGGCAAACAAACTTGTCAACTTGGCATGATATTTCACTTGCTGAATTTGCTCACAAAACCCTAAACATCGTACAGTATGAAAAAATTTCTTGGCCAGTGAAGAGGACATCAGATTAGAGTGTTGGGTGCCTCAAACCTTTATATTAGACCTCCTTTTTTGTAACGTTTCCTTTCTCCCTCCATGTTCACAGTTTGCAAGGAAAAACCCTAGTTGGGAAAAATATTGGAAGTAGGTGAGGGGATAGGATGAAGGGATTAGGGAAGGGATATAAGGGTTGGAAAATTTACAGAAGTAGATGAAGGCTTTAGCAAGCTTAGAGAAGTTGAAAGGGATGAACTGAGTGTAGGAATTAGCCTAGGAAAATTATACACAAAATTTTCCCAAAACACAACATCAAGTTATGGTTTGGATGTAGGGGTTTGGGAAATGGGAGTAGGGGAGTGTAAGGGTTGTGGAAAGGGTTTTTGAGTGTCAGGAAGGGTATAGTGTATAAGGGATAGATATTTTTACTTGCAAATGTGAAGAAAGAAGCTTCACCCACCAAACTGTAGCATGGGGAGCAATGGAGGCTTTTCACCATAAAAACAAGGAAAGCAATGATGATAGGAGGTGTAAAACAACTTAAATTACTTGTAGACTAATGATTAAAACTTTAAACTCCATTTAGAATCCTTGAAAACAAGTTCTATGGCTGTAGGAATGAAAACGCAATGTATTGGTGAAAACACAGCGTGATTGCCTGAAAACGCAATGTGGCATCTTGGAGAGTGTGACAATCACCTCTTTGCAGTATCCTTTGATGTTGGAAGTGCTAAGGTAGTATTTTATGGTGAGTGAGAGAAATGATTTTGATAGTATTTTATAGCTTGTGGAAGTCAATTTCTTCATAGTGGCGTGGTGGCCAACCATGTGATTTTCACTTTTGTTTTGAAAAAATTGCGTCTTTGGAAAATTAGAACATATTAAATCACATTTGAAATAAAATTACATGTGAAACAAAACTTTATGATAAATTTCCCTTTTATTACTCCTTCATTTCCCAGATTTATTAATGAAATGACAAATTTTGATGACTTGAACCCTAATGACCTAATGGTGACACTGAGATAAATGAGGACTATGGTGGTATGAATAAGATGAAAATGATGAATTTTAAATGAATACTCATCCAACTGAGAGATGGCAATGACCAGCTCATAAAATTTTGAAAGGAGCAGTGATAAACCTAGACACATTAGACAGTGACCAAATTTTATTTGAAGACCTATTCAAACCATAAAAAATTGACTTGGCACCCTAACAAAAACTTTGTAAGAGCATATTCGATCTCTGGTGACAGAAAGAACTGACTGATACTAACATTGGCTCCAACTGGGGATGGAAGCTCCTTGGAGGTGTCAAGAACACCGTAGACCAAGTAGCCTTAACCATTGGGAATGAAGTCAAAAATAAAAAAACTAAACTTGAAATAGAAAAATAATTGAAAAACTAAAATAACTCTCACTAAAAAAATACTTATTGTAATTAGAAATAGGAAAAAAATCACAAAAAAATTATGGCCTTCACTTTGGGCTCCAAGCTTCAATGATTAACTCCTTCACACTTCGACAAAAAAAGTAAAATGATATATATAATTGCGCTCATAAATTTAAGAAACTTGATCAAAATAGGTAGTGCTTGAGAAGCCTGCCATTGATTGGTCCTCCTCCATAGTCTTACCCATTAATTTCCTCCAACAGGTAAGCATGTTTTCCTCTTGAAGCTGAAATCTTGTACCGTCCTTTCCATAAATTCTTAAACTTATTGTGATTTCCTTTATCTTCATTTCGAGCATCCCAATGGAGGACCACATCACCAAAACTGAAGTCATCTGAATTTTTCTTGTGGTTATACACTTTCTTGATTCTTTCTTGAAGCTTAGAAGTGTTTTGAAACACTTCCTCCCTGGTTTGTTGCAAAAGGATCATTTGGTTTATCTGTCACTGGACATCATTCGGTTCACTGTCAATTTCTTGCAATATCTGCATGACTAGAAAAACTTGATAAGTAGGAAATATTGTATCGACCCCATACACTAACTAAAATGGTGACATACATATGGACTACTTATTACTCACTCTGTCTGCTCACAAGGCATTGATCGTATGCCAATTTTTCTTGTTTACCTCTAGCATCTTCTTGATAATGTTGACCAAAGACTTATTCAAGGACTCGACCAAATCATTATCTTATGGGTAGTATGTAGTCGAGTGACCCAATGTGATATTGTAATTCTCACAAAATTCCACCATATTTTTGGACTTAAATGCAGCTATGTTATCTGTGATGATATTCTGTAGATAACCAAATCTAGACAATATATTATATTCAAAAAATTGAATGATAACTAAATTAGTAGCTTGCCTGGTTGGAATTGCCTCAATCCATTTCATAAAATATTCTGTAGCCGTCAGAATCCACTTGTGTTGAGCGGATGATGAAGGACTAATCTCACCTATGAAATGAAGATCCCATTGCTAAAATGGTGCCTGCACTGATATGGGTTGCAAAGGCAGCAGGAGAAACTTCCTCTTCCGTTGAAAAATTTGACATTCGTGATAACTCATCATAGTCTTGTACACATCTACAAAAAGGGTGAGGCTATAGAAAAACACCCTCAAAAATTTGTTCGTTGTGGTCTTCCAATAGAAATGACTACCACAATCACCCTTGTGGAAGTCACTTGTCACTTCCTTCCCTTCACTTTCGATAAGACAATGCCGTAAGACACCTCCTGGCTCTTTCTAATACAAAACACTGTCTAAGATACAATACTTCAAAGATTTTAATTTTAATGGTCTACCTCTGCTTTCAAACACACCCACCGAAGGATTTAAATGTTGCATAATGTAAAATATATCAGCTAATCCAAGTGGATATTGGTGGCCACCCACTTATTCCACTTGGGGCCCCACCATTGTTTCTTTTAGTTTTTAAGTTTCCTTAATTATAATACAATTTACTATTTTTAGCAGTTTTTTGGGTCCTGAACTTCCGGAGCCGTTTTGAGGCCCTAAACAACGTTTTCTTAGGAAAACCGGGAGAAACATGAGTGTATAGATCTTTCTAATGAGGTATTGAGCATGTCAAACGAATATCGTATGCCAAAGTTATGTCCCCGAGAAGTTTATGTACCAATTAAGCCAAACAGGGCCTATTGTTTTAGCACTTCATCTCCTAGGGTTATGTTTTTGGATGTTTAGGGGTTTCCATTGTTTCTCAATAAAAAATAGGCCCTCGAGCCTCATTGTAACATAGTTCAGAGGTCTATAGCCACCACATATCCTTTTAGAGATAAGTTACCAACACCCTAGCTAGTTTATTTCCATTTTGTCTGTAAACAAATTTCTGTTCTTTAATATTAATGAAATGAAGTGTTATTTCCATTGCATTATTTTTTATGGTTATATGTGTATTCTTTTACATTCTTGCATAAATTTGGATCATTGGTATCAGAGTGGTCTACTCTTTCCCAATCCTTCTTTGCATGTCCCTAACAAGGTTGGGGTATAAGGAGTTAGGGCTCGATCTAGTTCAACCTTTGCAATGTTAGCCTCGCAAACCCTGATGGTCACCCATGGGGAATAAAAAGAAATGTGAGGGAGCATGAGATCCTATCAAAATATTTCTTGAGGAGGCCCTCGAAAAACAAAGGAACGTGACGATGGATAACTTTTTCCAATTCCTTCAATGACTGCCCACTGGCAGTGCATCTGCATCTAACAGCCACTATGGAGGCGCAATTACTTTTAACGTACAAATAACCTTTGATATTCCCATATTTCAGGGCCAAATAGATGCATATGCCGTAGATAGATGGTTGAATCTATTAGAAGGATATTTATCAGTTCATGACTTTTTCGACTGGGAGAAGATTATTTTTGCACTCCTCAAAGCTACCCCTGATATCAAGGATGGGTGGGAAACGAACTGTGAGAAAAAGGATGAGGGGGAACCCTCTCTGTTCTCGGTCGTACCCACTTGGAATGTTTTCCAAGACGCCATCAAGGAAAAATATTATCCCATGGGGAGCTATGAGGACAAGTATAGACAATGGTCTACGCTACGGCAGGAAAGGGATCGAGATGTGCATGAGATGATGAATCTATTCCATACACTGCACACAAATTTGGGTATCAAATATTGAGAGAAACATTTGGTGCTCAAGTATAGCACTTGTTTGCACAAATACATTCATGATTAAATGGAATTCCTTGACAAAAGGAAAGGTGCCCCAAAACCGCAGAATAAAGGACAAAGCCAAGGCATGGCAGCCCAAGGTAACTTATCAAAGCTGCAAGCAAAGAAAAACACCATGAAGCCAAATGAGGACACGAGAAAGTGGTGTGAGTTCCATAAGATATCCACTCACAACACAAGTGAGTGTCAGGAATGGCAGTCACTCATGGTTGATATGAGGGCTTCTGAATCAGATGCATGCTCCAATTCTAAATCAGAACTCGACAAGGGGAATGAAAAATGGAAGCAAATTATTGATGCAAATCCCAATGGAAATGTTTCACTACAAATATCCATAAGGAGGAACCGAAAGATCCAGAGGAGGAGGAGCGTCTCTTCCATTGCCAGATGTGGGTAAACCGTTCCCCGCTACAATTCATTGTCGATAGTGGGATCCAAAAGAACATCATTTCAGCAGAGGTTGTGAAGCAATTGGTCTTGCCAACCACAACAAACCCACATCCGTACACCATCGAGTGGCTCCACCAAGGACGGTATCTCTGCATCAGCCATCAGTGTCACCTTCCCTACAACATCAAGCCCTTCACAATGAGGCATTATGTGACGTTTCTCCTCTTGATGTTTTTGATGTATTATTAGGCCAACCATACTTGTGGAAGTGACATGTTGTTTATGAGTCCCGACCTCACGTTGTTATTTTTACTTTGGGCAATAAGTTGTACAGTATACTAGAGGTACCAATGCTTGCAACTATCTCTTTTGTTACTGCAAAACAATGTAATAAGCTCATTTTGAAAACCAGAAAATATTTTTTCCTGATGATCCGCCCCCGGGGCAAGAAGAATATTGTGACCACGACCTCTAAACAAGGCTCCTTCGCACGATCACAACAAATGGACAAGGTCATGGAGGAGTATGGGGACATCTTCACCTTACCCACAGGAGTGCGTCTGCACTTTCTGGTCAAGTACCCCATTGATCTGACTTGGAGCATAAAAACTCAGATAAACTAGAATAAGTATATATTATTATTGATAAAATATGAGATGATGACAAATGGGGAATCACCAAGGCTTTAAATACAGCCTCACAGTGTGCTTTGGTGAAGAGGCGTGATCTTTGATCATGCCCTTTCACTTAATAAAACATAAGACAAGTACATTTAAATAATAATTAATAAATTATACATAACATTGCCCCTCTCTTAAATATTATTTGTCCTAAAAGCATACGTAATGATGGGTGTTGTTGACGAAATGCTTTAGTTTCCCAAGAGGCTTCTTCTTCAGGAAAATCCTTCCACTCAATTAAATATTCCGTAATAACATGAGAGAGTAGCTTCTTTTCTTGGGTAGATAGGATAATTTTAGGTTCCAAAAATGATCCTTCCTTCATCATCCAAAAATTGGAGTGTCCTTTGGGGTGAATGATGGTCACCAAGTGCTTTTTTTTAAGTAGGACACGTGGAAGACATCGTGAACATGACTTGTATTGGGAAGGTTCAAACCATAAGCGACTTGATTGATCTTTTTGATGATTTGATACAGACCATAGAACTTCAGAGCTAATTTATGTTTCCATTTTTTTTTCAGGGACAATTTCTTGTATGGTTGGAGCTTGAAAAACACCTAGACTCCAACTTCAAATGATCTCTTAGTTCTATTGTGATCATCTTGTTACTTCATACGGTTCTGTGCAATATTCATATTTTCCTTATGGTGGGGAGACGGCGGGGGGAGGATGAGTAGCCACAGATGGGGGGACGGGGGAAACCATAGGAAGAGGAATAGGATGGAAGGTGGGGGACGGGGAAACAAGGAAGGCGGGGAAATGAAGAAGGCACGGGAATGAAGAAGGCGGGAGATAAGGATGGCCACGGCAGTGGGAATATTGTGCGAAAGAAGTGGCAACGTGCAGACTGGATGGACAACGTCTGTTATGGGGGCAGCGTCTGGTATCGGGGCAGTGTGTGGACTGGACCAATGGAGAATTTCCAACGTTTAGTCTCAGTTTATTGATGGTAGCCAACAGGAGTGGCATCATTTTTCTAAGCAAGAAAATCGCAAGCTCTGATACCAATGGAGCATAAAAACTCAGATAAACTGGAATAAGTATATATTATTATTGATAAAATATGAAAGGATTACAGATGGGGAATCACCAACACTTTAAATACACCCTCCCGGTGTCCTTTGGGAAAGATCATGCCCTTTCACTTAATAAAACCTAAGACAACTACATTTAAATAATAATTAATAAATTATACATAACATGAACCAAGGTATGCTGCTACCCAATGGAGCGATCTATGAGAACTCTATTCTGGAGAATGATGAAATCAAGAGGCAGATTCTGCAGAAAGGTCACATCCAATCGAGTTCATTGCCCTGTGGGAGCTCGATTGTGTTGGTGCAGAATAAGGATGGGACTTGCAGACTTTGTAATGATTATCAGGTGCTAAACAAGATCATTTTCCAGAATAGGCACCCAATCCCACGGATTGATGAACTTATGGATTAGCTCAAAGGGGTGAAATATTTCAGCAAGATCGACTTGAATTTCGGGTATCAGTTGGTACCAATCGAACCCTATGATGTGTGAAATATTGCCTTAAAAGAAAAGGAGGGCATTTTCGAATGGATGGTCATGCCTTTCGGGTTGATGAATGCTCCCAAAAACTTAAAGAGACTAATGGAAAACATATTGTATCCATTCACCAACTAATCTATAGTAGTGTACTTGGATGACATCCTGATCTTAAACCAGACTTGGGAAGAGCACCTCCAACACATCCAACAGGTCCTACAAACATTATGGCAACACAAGTTGTGTGCCAATTTGGATAAGTGAACTTTTGGCATGAACCAAGTTCAGTATTTGGAATACATTATTGATGAACGAGGGGTGCATGTGGATCGAACCAAGATCCAAGTAATTTTGGATTGGACGGCCCTAACCACTCTAACGAAGCTTCGAAGATTTCTGGGTCTTACTAATTTCTACCACAGGTTTCTGTTGGCATTCTCTCATATCACTTGGCCCTTGAGTCAAGTTACCAAGGGAGGAGCGAAAGAAAAATTATTTTGTTCAGAATCTGAACAGAAGGCATTCATAGAATTGAAACATCGCCTCTGCTTAGCCCCAGTGCTGACATTACCAAACTTGCAACAACCATTTGAGATCGAGACATATGCCTCTGACTATGCTATTGGGGAAGTTCTGACTCAACAGGGGAATCCAATGGCATATCATAGTGAGACAGTATCTGACATAGTTTGCATATATCCCACTTATGAAAAATAAATGTATTCCATTCTGTAGGCATGCCACTAATGGAAGCATTAAATTTTGGGGAAGGAAATAGTCATCCACATAGACCATCAACCCCTGCAGTTCATATAGATTCAAGGGAAGCTGCATAATGATCGCTCTCAGAAGTGGTTCACATATCTACAACAATTTCATTGGAACATCAAGTATAAGAAGGGTAGCACCAATAATGTTACAGAATGCCTCAACTTACTATCGATCGTGGTGGTAACCATTGTTCTCAACTCTTGTAGGCATGAGACCTTTGATTGGTCTCTTCTCTACAAGAGCGATCTGGAATTCAAACACACATACAAGACACTCTTAGAGGGTACGCAAGTTCTAAATTTTCACCTCCATGATGCACTACTATGTCACCTGTGACACCTTTGTGTTCCTTCAAGCGACTGTGCTGAGCTGATTTGGGAAGCACACTATAGTCGAGTCGTTGGGCATTTCGGGTTCGAGAAAATAGTGGTAGTACTCCAGAAGCATTTCTATTGGCCAAACCTTCGACAAGATGTTGGGAATTACATCAGATCCTGCACTACTTGTGTCATTGCCAAACTTACCAAGAAGAAGAAAGGACTCTATACTCCACTACCTAGCCCTATTCAACCTTGGAAATACATCTCCATGGATTACATGTCAAGCGTTCCCTCTACTATGCATGGAAACGACTATTTTTTTGTGGTCGTTGACATATTCTCGAAGATGGACATTATGTCAGCCTGAAAGAAGAATTTCATGGCAGAAGCCACTGCTAAACTATTCTTTCAATGAGTGTGGGTGCACTTAGGGATCCCAAAGTCTATCATGTCAGATTAGGACAAGAGGTTCCTGAGCACATTTTGGTCGAGCCTCTCGTCAATGTTGGACACCAAGCTCACCAAGTCCACAAATTTCCATCCCCAAACTAATGGCCAGACATAGGTCATCAACAGAATTATTGTACACATTCTGTGCATGTATAATTCAAAGCATCCACGCACATGGGATGAGAGACTTCCCTATGTACAAAATTGTTATAACCGGGCTCTACACATCTCAACTGGCCACAACCCCTTTCAGGTGGGCCTAGAGTTCTAGCCACTATGTCCCATTGACGTAGCCATTCCATTTGTGGCTTCTCAGGCTGATTTCGCTCATGTCCAGTCTGAAGTTGACAAAGAGAAAAACTTGATTGAGCACATTTATCACACCCAATAGTAGGTTCATGACATACTAGACAAAGCCAATGCTAATTACAAGCAATGACATGATTAACATCGGATGCCACTCAACTTCTAGGTGGGTGACAAAGTATGGCTACATTTGCAAAAGGAGCGCCTCACTAGACCCCACCACATCTTCGCCCACTCCGATATGTGTCATACACCATCACATGGGATGTAAGGAATAATACCTTTGAGCGTAGTATTCAACCATTCCTTGGTCTTCACCCAGTATTCAATGTGGACTGCCTTCAGCCCTACTTCCCACCTCTATTGGACACCTGTGACATTGCAAAACAACTCACACCAACAAATTTAAACCCAAACTGCATGTAATAGGACACCATACGTTGTATCATGGACATGCAAATTAAGAACACTCTCCAATATAAGATCCAACTATATCGGGTTTTCAAAGCTGACTAACTCCTGTACCAAGGCAAGTTGTTCACCAGGGACCGATTTTAGCAGAAGTTTCCTCATCTCATGGAAGAACTCAACGCAATGGGGAACATTTCTTCCTAAAGGGGGAGGAATGATCCAGGTGGATATTGGTGGCCACCCGCCTATTCCACTTGGGGTCCCGCCATTGTTTCTTTCGGTTTTAAGTTTTCTTAATTATAGCAAAATTTACTATTTTTAACAATTTCTGAGACACTGAACTTCTGAAGACATTTTGAGGCCCTAAACGATGTTTTTTTGGGTCAACCGAGAGCAACATGGTTCGATAGACTGATGTCTCTCATTTCAAGCAGGAGTGCTCATTGGATTCAAAATTTGATTACTCATCCAAGGAGTACCCATGTTGCATACTTTCAATGGACTCTGCTACATGAATAATGAGAAATACATGAAAAGCGTGATTGTAATCAAGTTTTTTCATGTCTTTATAATTTTTTTCATAGCAAGGTCCATCGAAAGTATGCAACATCGATACTCCTTAGATGAGGACTTAAAATTTTCATCCAATGAGTACTCCCACTCGAAATTTGAGTAAAAAATTTGTGAGAAATTTGAAAATACGAGTTGAAAAAGTAGTTTTATTATTTTATTATTTTTTAATATTTTTACCATTTTATTTTTAAAATGGTGAATCATCCCCCATGGTTGACATCATCATCTTGAATCCTATTGGTTCCTATAAAAATTATTTTTGTTGTACATTTTTCTTAGGAGGCCCGTTTTAGACCTCAAAATTCCCCCAATGTCTCCTAGGGTTAGGTTTTTGGATGTTTAGGGTTTTCCATTGCTTCTAAAAAATAAATAGGCCCTCAAGCCTCATTGTAACACAGTTCAAAGGCTTGTAGCCACCACATATCTTCTCAGAGATAAGCTACCAATGCCCTAACTAGTTTATTTCCATTATGTCTGTAAACAAATTTTAGTTCTTTGAGATTAATGAAATGAAGTGTTATTTCCGCTGCATTTTTGTATTTATGGTTATATGTGTATTTTGTTGCGTTCTTGCATAAATTTGGATCATCAGCATACTAAGATGATGGAATTAAAATTTGAGATACCTGTGTCATCGAATCATTAAATTCTTCATCAGAAAGTGAAAAAATTAGATTTATATCTAGCGCATGTAGATTATATTTTTCCATCAACTTTGTAAAACCCTGCCCCTTGATCAACTTTGTCAGCTTGATTTCAAAATCATACTCAAGCATGGCTTCAATCCATTTCCCTCGCCTCCCTTCTGGATCAGTTTGCATCAGCACATCTTTCACCACTTCTTTTAGAACATAGGCTATGATGTGATAATGTAAGAGGTATACCTGACATTCCTTCAGAGCTTTCACCAAGGCCAAGGATTTCTTCTCAATTATGTTGTATCTCAATGCTGCATCTCTTATGGTCTCACTGAAAAATAAAATTGGTTTCTCTATCTTTGCATCCTTTTTATGCACTAGTACGATAGCCAACGAGTGCCTGGAAGAGAATGAAAATATTATAAAATCTAAATTATAACAAGGGATGATGAATGTGGCAGAACATGTTAAATTTTTTTTTACTCAATTAAATGAATTCTTTGCATGTATATACCATCTTACCTCGTTGTCCTTCTTCAACATATGTTTCATATCTCTAAGGTAATCAATGAGTTTGGGGATGAATCTCTTCAAAAGGTTTATTTTACCATTAAAAGACTGAATCTCCTTTTTGTTCCTTGAAAAGTCCAATTGTTGAATTGCTTCGATCCTGGAGGGATCAATGTGAATGTCATATTTTGAGATAATGTGCCCAAGTAATTTTCCTTCCCCCATAGAAAATAAAATTTTCTTCGAATTTAGTGACATGCCGAATTTTCTCCATTTCTAAAACACTATCTGCATGTGGTGCAAGTGCTCATGATCATCTTATTTTGAAAATACCATAACATCATCAAGGTAAACTACAATAAATACATCCTTCTCATTCGAGAAAGAGATGTCCATAGCCTGCTGAAAAGTAGCCCTTGAATTCTTGATCCCAAATGCCATTTTAGCATATAAGAAGGCACCGCATGGCTTGGTGAATGAAATATTCTCTTGGTCATCTTCATGTATCCAATATCTGGTTTTATCCTGAATATCCATCAAGAAATGACATCCTTGAAACTCCAAAAAACCTCTGCAAGATGTGGTCCATCTTTGGCAAAGGATAATTGTCCTTTAATGACACCTTGCTCAAATTTCAGAAATCTATGCAAAGACAAATCTCTCGTGTATTATTCCTTACTGTCACAAGATTATACATCCAATCTAAAAATAGAATATGAACTATGATACCAGCCTTATAAATTCTATTTACCTCTTTTTTGATCAATGGGAACAGCTTGGGATTAATTCTCCTCAACTTCTGGTGGAAAGGATTTTGATCTATCTTATTTTGGATGGTGTGTTAGATGATATCTTTGTTGTACACCTTTAGATCTGAATAATCCCAAGAGAAAACATCAAAAAATTCACTCAAGAGGGTTGTATATTTACCTTTCAACTCGGGGGATAAAGATCTAGAGGGCTTAACCGTCTTGAGGTTATTTGCTATACCAATGTTTACATGTTTGACACCTGCTTCTGTGGGGACCATTGTTTGCTTTTCAACGACATCATCATGATAAAAAAACTCTTCCAAGGGCACCATACCTCGTGGAATGTTGTTTTCCTTCAACTGCAACACCTCAACTTCAATAGCCTCAATTACCTGATCATCTTTACTGTACACTTCATCAATGTGGGAGTTAGCAAAATCCTTCTCCATATGTAGAAAGTTACTTATATGTTTGTCATCCCAAAATGATTTCCAATATCTAATATTGTCAGGGACAATCAAGCGATGCCTCGCATGAATTTAAAAAATTTTAGTAGCATGAATAAGAATATTAAAAATTTTGGCCGTTGTGGAAAGTGAATCAGAAATGAAATTTTTACTTCTAGGAATCAAGGACAATGTATATTCTAGAAAATTTTTCAAAACATCAAGAAAAATATTACAATAAGCACTTATCCTAGGATTTTTTGCTTGATACTCCCATTTAACCTAATTTATCACAAACTAAGTGTTTCCATATATTGTGATTCCTTTAGTGCCTAGACTTTTCAAAATTCGAATACTGGTGATCAAGGGCTCATATTCTACTTCATTTTTAGAGAAAGGGAAGGTCAACCTACCACATGGCTAACAATGACATCTATCTAATGTTGTACAAAACTACCGCAAAAAAATTGCAGACCATATCCCAAGTCATGGCGCTTGAAATAAATAATCAACATAAAATAAAATTGGGCAACTAATGCATTTCTCGTTACTAGTATAGTGTTCAATGGTCGTCAGCAGTATTTAGAGGCACCTCACCTCCTCTACACCAAAAAAAAAAATACCTAATTAACCACCGGACACCTGAAAATCTGCAGGAGAAACTACATCGTCCCTAATGTATCTCTGGGAGTAATCCAACTGACTCCTTGCTACACAAACGACAAGGATATCTGGGAACTGGGGAAAATCCTACCTTCTCCTAGATAGGCGAGTAATAAAATATATTTCCTCCTCATTGGGTACACACCACTGGCTAGGACCGACCCCGAAAGCCTATTAGTGGGCATCCCACCTGAAGATGAATTGTCCCAATAACCCACTATGGCCTTTCAGGGATGTAGCCTCCTCATAGAACTTGAGGAGGCCTACCTCCCTTAGGAGCAGCTGGGAGGTTGCCGTAATAGGGTGAGGGTACATAAGTCTCTGCCTCTCTCGTACCTCCCATAGGTGAATCACATTATACTACTCCTCTATATATTCTTGTTGTTCCCTTTGTTCTCTCTGTTGACGTTGCTGAATGATTCACATATTAAGTACATTTTTTTTATTAAATGAGACATGTATTTAATATATATATATATATATATATATATATATATATATATATATATATATATATATATATATATATATATATATATATATATATAATTTAAAAAAAAAAATAGTCGGTATGCCAAAAGAAACAGTCATGCTCTAGTCTCAATGTGTACATTTTTTATCATGCACCGCTCTCAATGCGCATGAAAATTATTTGTGCACTGCAAAAAACAAAAAGTACTTTTTTTGCGGTGCATTGACGAAACTATCCACCGCATGAAAATTGTTTGCGCACTGCAAAAAATAAAAAGTATTTTTTTCTGCGGTGCGCTGACGAAACTATTCGTCGCGGGGTGGATATTTAGGTCAACGGACCACCCAACAATAATTCATGGTACATGTTGCAATACTGCAAATGACCACACCGTTGACCATGTATTGTTGTTGGGCAGGCGGTGTGCTGACCTATCTATCTGCCTCGGAGCAGATATTTTGGTCAATGCACCACCCAACAATGTTACATGGTCAATGGTGCAGTCCTGTAAATGATCTCATCGTTGACTATGTAATGTTGTCAGGCGGGCGATGTAGTGACCTAACTATCCACCCTGAGGTGGATAGTTTGGTCAATGTACTACCCTCTCGACACTAGTACATAGTCAATGGTGTGGTCACTTAAACGACAACACTGCCATGTCAGTTTTAAAATTAGTCATGGTGCACATTTCTTTGGTACCACACTAGAACCTAGTGCAGTTTCTGTTAGCGTCATTTGCGGTGTGCCCTGTAAATTTATATGCAGCACCGCGAATGATGCGAGCCAAACGGCTCGAGCGCATTGCGCATAATTTTTTTTTTAAATGATTAATTTTGAGGCTTTTTAAAAATCTAATCCCCTAAAAATTTTAGTTATTCAGAAGAAAATAAAATACCTATAAATTTGAGCATCGAGGAGGCATAGTAGCTGAGGAATTAAAGAAACCAAATTTTCCCATTATTTTTGAAAATTTGAACTCCACATGGTAGGGAATGGATGGCAACAGTGCATGCAATGGGGGCACTTATGGCAAGGTGTCTCACACTAGACAAATTCACACTGGTGCTTGAGATGTCTGGAGCAATAGAAGTAAAAATGACATTTTTATGGGTGGTAATTTTTTTTATTTAACCTTGTTTCGGTGCATGGGTTTTTGATACGAATCGGGTAGTATTATCAATGGCGCACCACACATCGTTACGGTGTGATGGATGCGTAGAGCACCAGTGTGCTATAGTAATTATACATACCAAGAAGGTTTGTATGGAGAGCACGGTGTATCGAGGTGCCAATTTTTAGTATGCACTGGTACGTTATGAGTAAAACACAGCAGATAAATTTTTTTTGCAAAAACCTCCACCCGCCAACCTCCTCTAGAGACCTCTACTACAAACGGATATCTGGGCTATTTTTATAAGTAATTCCTAGAAAAAATCCACTATAGGGTCTTTTCCTTGAGGTTTCCTTATACATTATACCCTTCATCACACTCAAAAACCCTTCCCAGAACCCTTACACTCCCCTACTCCCATTTCCCAAACCCTTACATCCAAACCCTAGCTCTACACCGCGTTTTGGGCATATTTTAGGGCCAGGACTATGTATAATCTCCCTAGGCTAATTACTACACTCATTTAATACCTTTCCACTTCCCTAAGCTCTCTAAGACCCCTATCTATTTTACTAATTTTTCCTACCCTCTATCCCTTCCCTAATCCTTTCATCCTATCCCCTCACCTACTTCCCCTGTTTTTCACCACTAGGGTTTTTCCTTGTAAACTGTCAACATGGAGGGAGAAAAGAAATATTACAACAAAGGAGGTCAAACATAAATATTTGACCCACTCAACACTCATGATTTGATCTCAACTTCACTTTCTAAGAAATGTTTTTAGAATGTAGTATTTTGAGGGTTTTGTGAGAAAATTCAACAAGTGAAATATCATGCCAAGTTGAAAAGTTTGTTTGCCACTAACCTTAGGAGAGATAAGGTCACAATTGTAGGGGTAAGATTCAAAATTTAAAATGAGGCCATATCTACAGCTACGGGGATACCAAAAAGTGGTGAAAAATGGTTTAAGAGCTTAGATTTGGGTGTGCAAAATTACAAACACTTCACCAAAGGTAACTACAAATATGCAATTAAGAAAGTGTTTCCTTTTGGTCAGTTTCTTGATAAGTTTTCTCCATGGATGAGGGTCATTATGATGTACTTTAAATGTGAGGGTATATTTTCTATATTGTACAAGTATAATTTCAAATTTGTCATGCATTGCACATGGGTAAAACCTCTCAATGTATCCTACTACATCTACAAGAGCTTGCCTAAAGTGATGAGAAAGTGCAACATAGAAAAAGTGATCATCAAGCCAAAAAATTTCACCATGCCCTCATAAAAATCATTGTCTTGCACCAAATTTCATATAATAACATCACTTCGGAGACATTCATTCATTCCTACGTCCTTTTCCCCCCTACTAGTTAGCCTACTAGCCAAGGTCCATCATCAACAACACCATCAACATCGTCCAAGCAAAGGGATATTGGCTCAGCTAGTAGCATTTCAGTGAAGAAGACACCTAGGGCTAAGGTGACTCAAACATATTAGAGAGGTAGTAGGCTTTTGTTTTCTCTAAACGTTGTGGAAGGGGTGAAGCCTACATGAGCATAATAGAGATCATCACCACAACATGAGCCACCATTGCAAGATTAGGAGCCTTTCCATATTGACACTGACATGGAAGAATTAGAGGTGGATGAAGAGAAAAACATAGAAGAGCAAGTCATCATGGATAAATATTTTGAGATTAGAGTACTCAAGGACATCTTCTCCAACGAAAATTTCTTGATTTCATTCCTAGAGCATGAGAACATGCAATTGAAGGTAAACCAACTACTCTTAAATAGGAATAAAGTTGACATTAGAAAATAGGATGCCAATGAAAAAGAAATAGCTGACATATATGATTCATATGATCATGCAAATAAGGTGATAATGAATAGGCAAATAACTATATGTCGAAAAGGGCACTTCAGCAAGAAAGAGAGGCATCTCCACCAAAGACAAAAATGATAGTTGATGAGCTCATATTGGTAGACATGGAGCAAGATAGTGAGTATTGGATTGATGGAGTCAATGGTAATTTTGAAAAGCTCCTATTGAGTGTTAATAAGAACAATAACATTTAGAGATACATGGCCATGCACTATTACAAGAGAAATAAGGTGTCTCAGGAAAAAATCAAGCAATTGGAAGAAAAACTCAAAGAAACCCTAATGAAGGAAGAAGAGAAGGGTAAGTTGGATTTTCTAGCTGATTCTTACCTCATAACATATAAATTCATTTCAGTGCTTCATGGAGTAAGGTTAGAGAAATTTTGGGCAAATTTGGAGATATTTTGATTTTTTTTGAAGATATCTGAGTTTTTGGGAATTTTTGACACAGTCAGTAGTTCAAAAATGCAACTTGCCCCATGTTGTGCTTTTGATGCGGGCCTGAAAATGATAAATGGTTTCAATATTTAGGTTTCTCATGACTTCTACATCAACTTTAGCCCCCAGGAGAGACATTTCAACAAGTTTTTGTAGGTGAAAAGGGCCAAAAACCACTCAAAAATCACCTTTATGCCTTCTTTTTGAAAAGTTTGTTGCGTTTTTGGAGTACCTGTGGGAGAATAGATTTTTGGGGGGATAGAAATAGTATTTTTCAGTGCTTGAGGATTCTATCACGTAGCCAACAAGAGATATTTCTCCAACATCTTTCAAATCAATATTTGGATCTCAGAGAGGCCTCCAAAATCCTCTTGCACCAATTTCATTCCATTTTCTCTTGGCAGGCTGCCTTTCTGCCCGATTTTGCTTCATTTTTTCCTCAAAGTCACTTTTCTCAGATGAATCAGTCCAAATTAAACCTCCACTAATGTAATTTTTCATTTTGTGAGTTGTGATGATGTAATCATGTGTAATTATGCTAGTTAGAGTAAAAATGAGGTGGATACATGCTTGTTAAATTCATTTATGGTCAAATGTATAAGTTTCTCTATCTTGAGGAGAGTTTCTCTGTTTCTGGTGGTGTTTTCGAGGAGCGAGGTGACAAATATTTCTTGGGTGTAACATACTTTTTCATCGAATTCTAGGCCTGTGGGTGCTAGGCCTTTGTTTTCGTGAAGGTTGTTTCAAGTTGGTGAGAGTCAAAGTGCAGAAGAAAGAATACACTGGCTCCTAAAACGCACTTGTTAGCACTCCGTAATTTCGAAGGCTGAAGATAGAATCCCAGAGGGCCAACATCAAAGCCACTTCGAGCCTAGGATCTAGCCCTCCTAGACCTAGAGAGGGATCTCTCTATTAGATGTAGCTCTGCTTTACTGGGAATTTTAGGCTAGTTGTTAAGGAAAAGGGGTTTGTTTTGAGTCTTTGGTTGAGACAAAAGAAGAGGGCCATTAGGCTAATGGAGTCAAGAAAGTGTAAGAATATTTAAATGGATGAATAACTGAGATCATGTGTAACCAGGTGAGCTACTCATGCCAAGGGATATTTACAACTTGTAAAATGGAAAAGGAGAAGAGATTTAGGTTCAATGTGAATGAAGTGCAGACCTTATCTGAATTATACATTCAAATTTCAAAGGAAAACATAGATACTGTTTCAAGACTGAGCAGGGTGCTCAATGACAAATCCTGAACAAAATTTTATTATCCATAGTAAATAAAGAAACAACATGTGAAATGAGAGGATAAAAAATTACATGGAGAAGCACTTCACCACATATCATGACACAAGAATCTGGAAACATTAGGGACCTTTCATTCATCCAAAAAAAAGGTGTTTACAACCAGATGAGCATTTTACAATGGTTTTCTCCCTTGAAGTTTCTCCACTGATATGGCCAATGCACACATTATTTAACTAAAACTTAAGTCGGTTGCCCTATCTACTTCAAATATCGTCATTAATTACATTCAAGCAAAAATTGGACAAGTGGAACCATGCAATGGTGGTGATAAGATAAATATAGCCAAGATGGTGGTTGTATTTACTTTGACAGTATGTTATTGATTTCAATGTCATCAGAATCTGGCTAGTGTGATGCCGAAGAGGAAGCGATAAAAAAAAAACTGACATCTGGCTCTTCTTTTTCTTAGGAAATAGTTGTTGCACGATCCGATTTGCATGCTTCACTGCCTATAGCTAATCTTCAATTTGATTTATGCTCTCTAATTTTGTTTCAAGTGAATGTCAATAGAAATAATTTTTTTCTCTTTGGCTTAACATAAGACCCTAATATGGCACAGAGTCCTGTGTGAATTACCAGTCATCCGAAAGAAATGCCATCACAGTATCTAGTTGGACAGGTAGGTCGATGTGGAGCAGTGGTGGTGAGAGTTGGTAGGTTGATGTGGAGCAGTGGTGGTGGGAGTACTGTGATAGAATTTGAAATAGTACTTTGAACGGTCAAATCATGACGGTTTTGTTTAAACAATAGAAATCATTTTTGGAGGGGGGTGATGATGGTGAGTGGTATCGGAGCAGGGGGGTGAAAAACTACTCTAGGAATGATATGTAGCAGGTTTTGGTGGCATTCGATACCAACCATTTTGTACCCCCCTTGTGGTTAAAGTTCATGGGCTGAGAGGAGCGGGGGGCTTAAAAGTATTGAAGACCTTCGGATGTATGTGGGGTGAGGTGGGTGTGCATAGAGATGAATGGAGTTTAGTGAGGTGTGAGTTGATAGGTTTGTCGAGTATGTGCGAATGAAGTGGTCTACTGAATGTTTAAAAGACATCATATGATATGGCAGATGGTAATATGAAGTCCAAAAATTTTATATTAGAGGGTTTTTGAAGGTTTAATGGATAAGCACTAAATGATGCATTTGGGCCTAATTTAGACTATATTGGATATGAGGTGAATACATCCATTGTTTGCCATATTTTGTGCTAGAAGTGCCTTCTTGGAAATAAATGACAGTCATGGAATATTATTTTCAATACAAACGATCTAAATAGAAATGATCTGTCACCTTGTGATACTCTGAATGATAGGAGTCTAATAGCACACACGATCAAATCCTGATCCGCATCTAGCTTCTACCATCGAATATCCAGAGAGAATCATCATAAAACAAAGACCTGAGAATTCAGACATTCAATCAAGTTCATCTACTTTGGTAAGGTCTACATATTTTCCTACTGAATTGTTTTCTCTTGAATATATTCCTTTCGATCTGGAATTTGAGTTATCATTTTTTAGGTCCAAATCAAAAACATCCTTGTCTAAAATTTTATTTGATCCTTTAAGGTTGACTGAAGTAACATCTTTATCTAAATGTTGTATTTTATTCTTTGAGGCCTGAAACTATTTTATCATCCGTAGAATCCAATTGCAAGTAATATTTTTATAGCAAGGTTTGGAGTCAATTTGATAAGCTTCAAAAACTAGAAAACCATCTCCAATATACCTCTGAGAATGCTTTCATACAATATCAGCAGGAGCTCTTGTCCACTGATACTCTGTCATTTTCATCCATCTACCGCTGCTTCTACATCATCTACTCTCCCTCCTACACAAACTCCTTCAATACCAGCACTTCTTTTTGTAGCTACAAGCTTACCTCCAAGAGGAACCATGGCTAGATTTGGTCCATTGTTTCCTCCCAGAAAACTCACTGATTTCACATAGAACTATGGACAAAGGCTTCCTCTTTTTGATGGAAGCACTGATGTCATAGTAAGACAACACATTGATAAGATCACAAATATCATAGATTTATAAGCAGTAGAAAATGATGATGCTAAGATGATAATCCTTGCTCAGAGTTTCTAAGATGAAGTAAAGAAATGGTTCAGAGCCTTGGCAGCTGGTTCAGTGTAGAATCCACAACAATTGACAGATATTTTCCTCGCCAAGTGGGAGGAAAAGAAAAATCCAATTTAGATATTGGCTGATTATAATTCACTAAAGACACATCCTAATGAGTTGGTCCAATACTATACCACCCACTTCAATAAGATATACAACTCCATTCTTGCCAATATCAAACATCCACCTGATTTTTCATTATTGCACTATCCAAATGCCTTTGACACTGATATGGCATATCAACTTAGAGAAAGGAATCCTATCTCATTGGAGGAGATGCAGACAAATATATTCAACATTGAAGCTAATCTTCAGATTAAGAATTCAAAAGGTAAAGTGGAAAAGAGAGTCACAATAAAGGAAGAAACATCAAGTTCATCTGAAGAAAATCTAGATATATTGATAAGAACTGTAGAGAAGATAGTAGATAGAATGTCAATTTCAGAAAGCCAGTAATACAATCATGTTTGAAATCCTAAATTCCAAGGACATCATCAGCGGCCACAATTTAGGATTAAACAGAGATAACATGGAGCTCTAGATCAACAAATCAGGACTCCATTGAAGTAGAACTATGCCCAAGCACTGGAATATGATGATGATATTGTTGAAGAGAACCTTCTCTTTTCAAAAGATCGAGGACCTATTTATCTTATAGAGGATGATGAGTATATCGATGAAACTTATTTGCCATATGCCCATGAAATTGTACCTGAAAATGATGATGGATTGTAGTCCAATCCGATGACTATCAAAGGGGGTATCTAAATTCTCTTAGCTCAGTGCAGAGACAATACACTTTGAGAAAATGGGATTTTCTTATCACTACTACTCAAAAGAGGACAACTCAGTAAAAATACACTTAGCCCAAACAAACTCCCAAATCTATTAAAAACAAGAAGAATGAGGTTGCTACCATAAATCAGAGCAAGAAAAGTGAGCCATTTACAAGTACATCAAAGAATGATAAAGAATTTGAAAGGAAGGAAACTCCAACAAAAGAGCAGCTTGAAAAGTCGGATACCATCATGAAAGAGGTAGCGAAATAATCTAACTTGTTTAGCTTAGAGAGTGAAGTTTCTAAGTTAAAGGTGTATATTCCTATCACTGAGCTTGTTAAGAATTATAGATATAAATATCAGATTTCCAAGATGTTGAAAGTAGATCAAATGTCAGACATGGTGAATGTCAGTAATCATCATCCCGAACTTCTATTTGGTCCATCCGTAGATGGAAACCTTGAAGATAGTGAAGACCCTCCCTTTTATCTTAGCTTGAGAGTTCTTGATTATATTCTCCATAATGCCATGTTGGATTCTAGGGCCTCACATAATTTAATTCCAAAGGCTATCATGGATAAGTTGGGGTTGGACATAACCTAACCGTATCATGACTTTTATTCTTTTGATTCCAGTAGAGTCTATTGCCTTAGTCTCATCAAAGACTTAGTTGTTTCTTTGGATCAAATTCCCACCAAAAATGTGTTGATGGATGTTGTGTTTATTGACATATTGTTTGTGCTCAACCTAGTCTCCTAAATTGAGTTCATTTAATTGTCAACCAGGGTTGGTAAACTGCTGAAGTCAAGTGCACTGTATGTGCCTAAGTGTTTGTTTCTCAATGCGTTGTGTTTAGTGTTTTATGATGTTTTTGGTCTTTTGATGGTTTTATGTTCACAAGGAAAAGAACTAAATGCTAGTGGAAGGAAGCTACTGGTTAAAAATAGAGTGAAGCCTAATTTATTGATGACAAATGACAAATGCAAATGCAAATATTGAAACATAATCAAACCTAAACTATGACTAAGTAGAATACAAAGCTTGATAATGACTTCAAGAAAATGAATCAAAACATAAACTTAACTTGTCCAATTCTTTCATTAAAGGTATTTTGGAAGAGCTTGAGAAATGGTTAGCTAAGTATACAAATTATCCTAACTAAACAATTAAAAAATCAGCTTATAATGATACAACATTTTATCCATGATTAAAGATTTGTTGAAACATATTTGGAGAAAAACATTGGTAACATCATAAGATCTCTACTCTAAGACTAGCTCCTAATTCTATTCTGCAACTTAGTTTAACATCACTAAACCTTATTCAAAAGTTATAGATTTCTTTTTAAAGTAGTCTTTTGAGGAAAGGCTTTGTTTATGAAGTGGTAACGAAGTTGCAAAAGTACTTCAGGCCTTGGGATGATAATGTCTTCTATTTAGATGGTTATGAGTCAATTATAGATTTGGAACAAAAGAGGTTTTGTAAATAATGAAGGGCGTATTGTTTAAGTTTAACAACTAATGTAATCTAATATGCAATGGATGACAACTAAATGTGGAATGTAAATACAATGAGCTAAGCTAAAACTGAACTAAGATGTCACTAGTCTACAATAAACAGTGCTGAACTAACAAGCCATTATCAAACTTAAAACAAAATAACAGAGCATAAATTGAATGCAATTTGACTCTGGAGTACCCTAACTAAGTTATCATGAAATTAATCTACGGTGTTCTACAGCCTATTTTGTCCATCATGAATGGTATTTTGGAAGAGCTTGTTAGAACAATCCAAGCTGTACAATTTAGTGCAAATGCAAACATAAAGACTGAAAGCAATTTAAAAACTAAGATATCAAAGCTATCTCCTACCCATTATTATGATATTTTGGAAGAGAGTTTTAAGAGTAAGATCAGCTATGCTACTTAGTGTAAACAAACAACTGAAACTTTCAGTATCATTGTCATGCCTTAGACATCATAAGGATTTTTTGGAAGAGTTTTCTTAGTATAAGTTCAACTGTGATAATGAACAAAAGAAATTACAAATAAATCCTACAACACTACAACCATTTCCCATTCATTATCATGATCTTTTGGAAGAGTTTCTTCTTTTGGAAGAGTTTCTTAGAACAAGTATAGCTATAGTGGCTAATGAAATTAACTATGAACTCAAACTTCAAAAACGTGAAAACAACTAAGATACTTATCTAAATTACGAAAGTAAAGCCGTGTAGGAGGCAGGGGCCCTCTACCACCAGACGGAATCTAACTCAAAATCAACTCAACACATTCAAAGCAATGATGTCTTCTTCATTAAAGGAAAATAACTTGAAACAGAGTATTCTCGGTCTTCAGAAATATAGCACTCAATACATGAAATCTAAGCAAAATCTAGAGCTTGTCTCTCGGTTTCCCGAGTGCTTTTATAACAAATCTACATAACAGAACTTGCAACAGTATGGGTATCATTGTCTTTCCTTATCAAAATCGTACTAGGACTATAAATATGGCAACGTAAAGTGACAAAGGACATCTGGACTAGGACAGTCCTGTTAGAATTCTGCCTCCTTGAATGAGTTCCCACGTACCAAAACCACGTCCAGAATTCGGTTCATTCTTCATGGTGAGCAACGAACGATGAGGACATAATGTGGAATATACCCATGTGTGGCTTTTCCCGAGAGGACACCTGGAACATGCTTGAACGTGAAGACATCTGCAAAATTTCCGGTTAGCTACGGAATGTCTGCATTCTGCAGCTAGTTTTGGTCAAAATGCATTACAATGACAAAATCACAAAACTTAGCAAGTTAGCCATGTTAATCATTCTAAAATTAATTTTAACTAATTTTATTGATCATTTGGGTCTGGGATAACAATGGAAAAAGGAAAATGAGGTAAAGTAAGATGAAAGAAAGCACAATCTTGGGGCTCAACACATACCTCCAAGGTATGGAATGCTGCTTTCATGGTCTTGGGGAGCCAAATTAAGGGGCACTGTATAGCTTGATTTTTCATATGCAAAAATTCTAGTATTTGGCTAGCTTTGGAAGCTATACCGAGAGGTGAAAATGAAATACATGATGAATAGTAGGGATATGCCGAAGAATCACCTGATTCACTATGTACATAATTATTTAGAGTCATTTATATTGTATAATGATACTGGTACTAATGATTTAGATATTCAGCTTGTGGAAGCTGAAGCGATTTCAGAGTTCTCAAATAGTGTCCAAGAGGTCTTGAAAGAACAAAACATAAATTAGAATTCTGAAATCTTGCAGCCAAGAAATTTAGAGAAAAATATAGAAGAGTCACAACAAAGATCATTTGAATTAGATAAAGGTAAATACTAGAGTGAGACAGTGGAAGAGAAAGAAGAAAAATTTCAGCCGATAGAATTTCAGTTTCTCGATGATGAGGAGGGTCTTTGCACCATGGATTTCGATGGTGCTTTGGGAAAATAGGGAGATGGGATTGAAATATGGATCTATAGCCATATACATCAGTCAGAAAAAGTCCCAAGGAATGTAACATTATTTTATTACAAGCTAGCCTTTGATTTTTCTTCAGAGTTATTTTGTTTATATTTTGAGAGGTTTTCAGAGATGAGGCCTATTGTTTTTCGACAACCTCGTAGGCTGATGTTGCATGTACGTATGTAGATGTGGGGCTAAATGATGCCCAAGAGGGGCCAGTATAAATTTCCTGCTAGGATATATCTTGATGCACTGGAGTTTCTATCCACTGTTGATGATCACTCCTTCATTCTGGTGTCATTTCCATATGCCGGTTTTGATTGGCGACGGTGTACCGAAATCTTGTTCACACAGGATGAGTTGCCAGATGCAAGAGATAATATTAGTTTTTTCTTTAAATTAATATAGTTTCATTTTATTATATTAATTAATTAGTTAGAATTATCAAATTTATTCTAACACGTTCTTTAATTTGTTTTATTAATTTGTCTAATAAAAATCTCCAACTATTATTGTGTACTATATATTTTGTAGATATTGGGACATTTGTTGGGGATGAGATTCCACCGCCACTGACTAATCTAGGTGTAGATGTGTGTGAGGAGATGGCTGAGGTAGAGGATCAGGGTTATAAACCTAATCCTAATTGGGTGCAGATACTTGTGGGGGTGAGGCGTGGATCGGACACCCGATTTAGGATGGAGTTGGGCAACAACCTCTGTTGACTCTTATTTGATGAGGGAGTATTCACGACTAATATCAGAGAGATTTAGGCTGATAGTAGTCTCACACAACTATGAAAAGGCATGCCCCGTGATATGTTGACCCTCATGCATCATATCTTTGCAGTTTCTAGAGCACTTATAGGCATCGTAGAGATGCACGACAAAGTAGAGACTCATCTAATGATCATGATCATCAGGGGAGTGATAATCATTATAGTACTCTACCTCCTCCTCATTCACCTCATGGGAAAGCTCATGATGAGAAGCCAACATCCATTCCTAATTAGCATGCATCGTCTTAGCAGGCTGCATCATCTAACTAGACACCTAGTCTTGAACAGGCACATGATCTTGAACAGGAAGGTGCATCTAAGGAGGCAGCTCCATCTGAGTAGGCCACACCATCCACTGAGCAGGTTATTCCATTGACGATTCATCAGCACACAATTCCTGAGAAGATTTCACCATCGACTGAGTAGGCCTCAACTCGTACTCGTATTAATGTACCACCAGATATTTGAAATTTATATGTAGTTATATTACAGTTTTATATTTTTGACATTATATATATATATATATATATATATATATGGTCCATGTATTTTATGTTCATGTTGATGTACTTAATTTACATGCTGGTGTTCATCATGATGTGTATATTGTTAGCTCATGTTAGATATGTTCATTTAATATGCTTGCAGATAGATGTGTATGTGATAGAAGTTATTTGACATGAGATGTATATTTGATGTTTGTGTTGTGATGATGTTATACAATGATTTTTTTTCTTAGATGATCATGATCACAATGATTAGATGATGTTAGTGAATTTGAATGTGGATTTTAGTCGAATATGATGTTTGTACAATGGTTATCATGATCGTGATGTTTATTTTTTAATATTAAATCATGATATTTATTAAATATTATTTCCTCATTGTAATTTAAATTCTAATTTTAATTGTATGTAAAATCGTAATTTTATTGTGAAATTATAAAATTGTAATTGTATGTTTTCATGTCATGATTCAATTTTATTATAACTGTAAAATTTGTAAATTTGTGAATTTGTAAAATTCTAAAAATGTAATTGTAAGTGTATGCATCGTGATTGTAATTGTATGTAAGATTGTAAAATTTTAATTGTCATTGTAATTATAATTGTAATTGTATGTGAAATTGTAATATTGTAATAGTAATTGTAATAGCAATTGTAATTGTAAATGTATTGTGAAATTATTATAATTGTAATTTTGATTGTAATTGTATGTAAAATTGTAATTGTAACTATAATTGTATGTACAATTTTAATTGTAATTGTATATGAAATTGTAAAATTGTAATTGTAATTGTTATTGTAATTGTATGTAAAATATCTGTAAAATTGTAATTGTAATTGTAATTGTATGTATTGTCATCATTTAATTTTATTAAAAATGTTAAATTTGTAAATTTGTAAAATTGTAAATTAATTGTCAATTTTGAACCATAATTACTACCGTAAGTAAAATGTATATTGTAAATATTTTTAAATTACGATAATTGTAAATTTGTATGAATATAAATAATTGTAAAATAATAAATCTAGATTAATAATATGAATTTTTGTAACATAATAAATTTTAGAAAATAACGCAAATAAATTCATGTACTTTAGAATTATCATTATTTTATTATGATATTACATACCAACAATAAAAGTATACATTTTGAAGATATCATTCACACGCATTTAAAGAAATCAAGTAGTTGTATTATTTTAGGAATTGACATTATAAAAAAAAGAACTTTATATAGTATGCCATTGTTTTCAAGATCAACATAATTGAAAATTATCAAGTGAAATGATTTTAACATTAACACAATGCAAATTACCAATTAATTCAAAATACATATTATAATGTTTCGAAAAAAAGAGGCTTAGTTATAAGGTAATTAAGTCCTCTTCTTTATAAAAACCCTTCTTAAAAAGTATAAATGATGAAATAACACATGTACCATATCACTCTCCATTCTCACAATCACCCTCATTATCTTCCAGCTCACTTGGCATGATAACACTATTGTTCTCAAAAATATGTTTTGATCTAGGGTCATGTCTCAATACGAACCACCAATCCCTATCGAGCACATCTGGGTAAAAAAACACCAAGTTGCAGTGTTTGGGGAAAACATAAGGCTCGTTATTTCCATCCCACATCTTTCTAGAGTTGATACATATCAACCTACTATCGTGATCTTGCTTTACATTATTCCAATCAAAGGTGTCCACCACTTGCACCTAAAAATAAAATATTGGAAAGAAGAGAAATCCACTTCAATGATCTCTTGTATGTTTTCGACGTAACCTAACATCCCTTGTACTAGGTTTTGATCATGGTGGCTAGATCGACTAGATTGATCAAACTCGACTTCCACTCCACAGTCTTGTGTCATATTTCCATCATCAATATTTTCTATGCGAGAATGGTGTCCATATGCCCGTATAGATGGGAACAAATGCACCTATAAAAAAGTTAAAAAATCATAGTGTCATGTGTCTTATAATGACACAATAGTTGAAATATGAAATATAGATGTAATTAAATTTCAAAGGTGCGTTATTAAGTTTAAAATGTACATAAATATATTATTACCAAGTGGGTGCACCCAATCCCTATGTTTAGCGCATCCTCTTCAGTACGCAGGTACCGACCGGTTGCACTGTATTTCTCTTTGACTTGGTTAGCAACCCAATTGTTGGGGCATATAATTGGCATATTTTATTTTAAATGATCGGGATAAGGTACACTTATACCATTCACCTATTTTAATTCTTTCCTGTGACTATCCCCTTTCATCCTCTTTTTTTCGTACAATGCAACCCAGGGTTCTATCACTTTGGAATTGTAAAGAAAGAATTTATTGATTTCTTCAATTTATGCATTCGCTGATGAAATCAAACTGATATATAGTACATAAGAGATCAAAATATACATTATATCAAAGTTCAACATGAATATTTACTTTTTGTAAATTTGAAAAATTACAAGTCGATTACTCTTTATCAAGTACCTTTTTCCATTCGTTTGGAGCAACTCCCCTTCTATTTTGTCTTCATCTCTTTCATCATCTCAAATCACTGCAGCTAGGGTATTGTCAATCTAGTTGATGTACTCATTGGAAAAATAAAAATAATAATATCATATGCACCCCTTTGCCATAGACCCCTCAGGTTTTTCCCTTTGTCGAACAAAACTTTTCAATTTCTTCATGTACCTCTCTAAGAATAACATCCAACGAAAAGAAACCACCCAAACTAATTCAACCTCATCTACTAGGTGGATTAGAAGATGAACCTACAAGTCCATGAGACTCATCGGTAGTTCCTTCTCAAACATACAAGCAATCTCAACTATCTCTTGAAGCCACCGTGGAATGCTAGCCACATGAATATCCTTTGACGTGATTTAACGTAAAAATGGAGATAATTTAGATATGGCACATCCTAGTATTGGGTGAATTCATGTTTCACACACCCACACATGAGCAAAGGATAATGACACTGGAAAGTTATAAACACATGCAATAATATACAAAATTAGTTATGTTTTATGATCCCTGGATGGGATAAAATTGATTAGTATAGCAAATAAAAAAATCATTCTTTTGACATATACGTGCTCTTTGAAGATTCAAATATTCATGCGATTTCAACCCTGAAAAATGGTCATCCATGGTGAAGCAGCGCCGTAGCGAAGACCTGTATGAAGATGGCACCCTCACACCCATTATAACTTCCTTTTCTAAAGAAATATCATCTTTTTTTAAAATCCATGGGACATCACCTTCTTTCAAATATCAATTAGAGGGGCCAGCACCTGCCTCTGATCCTATACTTTCTAATCCTCTTGCCCAATGTTTCATTTTAGTTTTCGAAGTAATAAGATCTTTCCTAACAACCAATGTGTCACTTTGTTTCAATGATATGTGCCTCCATAAAGAAGATGAAACATTTTTAAATATATGCATGGGATCTAATAAGTGGGTAATCTCAAGATGCTCCCAATATGGGAGATTATAAAAAATATATTTCCATTCCATCCCAATGGGAAATTTATCAGCATAGGTGTCAAATAATTTTGGATCATCGAACATAGGCTCCCCATTGAATCGAACATTTCTATGAACTCCTCCTCCTCTCTCTCATATGCTTTAAGCCATTCAGTTGGTGTCGTTATTGGAGGCCTTCGGGTTCTCTCTCATTTACCATTGAAAGCAGATGTTGCTGTTATGTAAGGGTGTTCTTCTGGGAGGAATAAATCGGAGCAATCATAAACTGGATTTCGTAGGTCGTTGGACCATATAGCACTTAGAGAAGGTCCACAACATTTACATCCAAAATACCCTTCTGTTACAAGACCTATGAAATTATTGTATACAATATGCATGGCACGTTAAATAATATCATGAATATTAGAAAAATTTCAATGAATTAAATAACTAATATGCGAAAGAATATTTTTACGTATATAAAAAAATCAATAAACATGTAATTTACTAAAGAAAAATCCTAAGCTTGGATAATCATGTGTCATTTACGCACATATGCCATACAACGTAAAACTCCTCTTTGCTATGATGGGTCTTGATACATCATATACATCTATCCCATCCCATAATTCCTTCAATTTATCTACAAGTGGTTGTAAGTATACTTCCATATTCTTCACTTGTATTCTACCAAGGACTATGAGAGCCAACATAATATTTTCATTATTCACAGACAACCAAAGGGGGATATTGTTATTGATCACTACTACAGACCAAATATAATATTTGGTGTTCTGGAGGTAATATGTTTTGACGTCGTCCATGGCTATGCTGAGTTGTAGACATCATACTTCATTCTTGAATTTTTCGAGCCATGTATCCTCTATATTCTTCATGGATATTGAATCTGTTGAGATTTGCATAACTCCCAACTCACTTCTATGTGAGGAATGCCATCCCTACTAGATAGCTACTTATTTGCAACGAAAGAGCCTTTGAATCCTTGGGATGATAAGCATGTGCCTCAATATCTTAAAAGGAGGACCACATGATTTACCCTTCTTTTTTTATTTATCATACTTGTCATGCCCACATTTTAGACATATCTCTTTGTCTACATATTCTCCTCTATATAGAATCCAATCATTTGGACATGCATGATATGATATGTGCTCAACACCCAACAATTTCAACAATTTCATTGCCTCTTTGTATCGGCGGGGCAAGACATTATCACTCAGAAGAACCTTATCTTCGGAAAAACTTGTAGTTTTTCATGGAAAATATTAAATGTACATTAACATCGATATAATTATTAATGTTCATAAAACTAACCATTTGTAATGTTCATTGTGTGATTATATTTCTCAAAATATAAGGGAGTACTTGATGGTCAACTACCTCAAAATTTACGAGAGACATGCATTAGACAAGCCAAACATTTCTTCAAATTTGTACAGTAACATTGTTGTCCCCAACTAGGTATACTTTGACTAACTGATAGGTCCAAAGAGAGGGGTGGTGGAAGCAAATTTAAGGCTTCCGGAAAATGTATTAGTGATATGAGCATCATCCCCTAGCTGATCATCATTCTCGAATGCATGTAAAAACATTGTCTCCGTGGTAGTCGTATCCCTTAAGTAATCATCCATACCAACCTCTATTTGATTGCCTCCATTTCCAGCTTGTGAAGAACTACTACTCTTATAGTAATTCCTCATTGGTGAATCTGGACGTAGTGGGAATTGAATAGGTGATTGATTTAACTATTCTTGGTATCGTTCCTCTCTGAATTTTTCTCTTAACTAAGCCTTGTCTTGATTTGACATTGTCGTGGGGTGCAACGGAATATGGTAGGTAGGTCTCTCATCATCACTAGAATCCTAATAATTTCAAAAAATATATTTGAACATGATTACTACAAAATTGATGATATCAATTAGTAAGCACTGTATAAATTATAAAAACATATGTATATCAATAGATTCAATCCGATCAAGCAATGCAATAACGCAAGATACTGAATCCTTCTACAAATCAAATGCGGAAAATAAACACAGTCGCCAATCACAACAAGTCAAGAAAGAAGAAAATCAGTCCACAATACAGATATTTTTTGCTGGGGAAAGGAACCTACTCAAAACCCCTCTATCTATATTTTATAATGAACCAAGGAATCATGAAACAATATAATGCATTCTTTCTCACAAGAATTTGCTCCATTCTCCTGATCATCTCACACTAATCTAGACAAAATTGGGCCAATACTTAGCCAATTCTTAGCTTGTCTTCAGCCTACCTTGCTTACACAATTCATGAGGAATTAAATCCCTATTACTTATGAATTTCATCCTTTCTCAACTGTGCAAGTATCATGGGAAATCTTGTGGGGTTTAAACTGCATCCAGGCAATTTTCTAATAATACAACTGATACTCAACTTCCCTTTAATATCTGTCTCAACTGGGTCTCCATTGGAGCTTACAGGCATGCAACTATTAATAGTAAATCATCAGTAACATCACATATCACTACATGTGAATTAAATCTGATTTAATTCACTTGACCTCTCACTAGTGCAACAACCATTTACAACTAGTTAATCTGAATTTAACTCACTTAACTGAGTTAACTGATTTCTCATGCATTAAACTAATGCACTAACTATAAATTGGACTCAAAAAACTAATAGAATCAATCTGCATGCCTCACCAACCACCCTCAACTCAAAATTCATGAGCTAACTGAGTCTATTACACTCAGTTAACTATTACAAGCATTTAAGAGATAAGATTACAATTTATTGTCCAATTTAATTAAGGGAAAATTAAATTAGACACATTTCCAATTGATTAAATAAATTGTCTTGCACACTAATGTATCACTTGGACCCATCACTGTGTAACCTGTGGTCCCACACTCGTGTGTGTGATGTCATGTTGTTTCTGGATGCCAATTTCACTATTTCTTGTTGCAAATTTCAACACTCCCTCTCAACAAGAAAGGAATCAATATGTCTCGATCCGGTACCTTGGAATTTCCTTGCATGCACACATGAACCTCTTGCATGTGACATGCAACTCTTTCATGTGACATGCAACTCTTCCATGCGACATGAAACTCTAGCATGAAACACTTCTCTAGTGTTTTTTGCACATGCAAATCTTGCATGCAACACCTCTCTAGTGTTTCTCGCACACGTAACTCTTGCATGCAGTACTTCGCTAGTGTTTCTCCCACATGAAACTTTTTCATCCAACACTTTTGAAACTGAATAAAATCCAAACAATTGAATCAATATAATGCATCTATCATCACAGTCTTCTGACTACTACTAGCTACTGCACATGTCTACTAGACTCTTTGCGTTGTTGACATCTGCATCCATGCACTCTGCATTATTGCCAACTCTGATTTGCGCTTCACTATCTGATACCTGTCGCTCTGATTTCTATCTTCATGACATCTTACTACATCAATCTAACCGATCCTTCTACCATTGTACTATGGGCTTCTCGTAGCCAGGTTCAATCCATGAGACACACTATCTCAATGAATGCTGCCCAATTTCTTCTTGGGATTATTTCTTCACATTGCGCCACCTCACGTGTGGAGGTATAGCTACATGTACGCCCTCTGCCCATATGGCTTGATATTTCCTCCCCTGGAGGTCTCTATTATGCGCCTCCTACCATGTCTGGTGGATGGATCTGCATGAGTGGTTTTTTCCACTCAATGATCCTCCTCATATGACTGCACCACATCTTGAGGTTCATCCTTTGGAACCAAGAGTTCCTCATTTGCATGCAAATCAAGCTTCTTCTCAAGGGACAATTTCATGGATTTCTCCTTTTTTATTTTCCGGATCTTGTCCTTCAGCGCCAACTTCCTTTGGTCACTTCTGTTCTGAAACATATCTGTCAAGGCCTTCCATATTTCATATGGAGTCGCATTGCCATGGAGACTCGAGATAATGTGATTTCAAACTCCCTCTAATAAGATCCTCCTTGCCCTTGCTACCCTCTTTTGCCAGCTATCAAGAAGAGCGGCGTCTACTGTTGCGAGCTTGGGAATATCATTATCACTGAATTATTTTAACATGTTTTCCTCCAGAACTGCCTCCATTCTGTCTTTCCACACAATATAATTAGAGGTACCCTCAAGTCAATACTCCAATCTCAAACCATTGAAATCCATCTCGATCCACCATTGCACCAAAGAATACTTTTGAAAATTTGAATGCTATTTAGTCACAAACTCAATTTCTTCTCCACTATAGTGATTTACTATGCTCCAATACCATGTAGAAATTATACAGACATATGTATATAATTAGATTCAATTCAATCAAGCAATGTACTAAAGAAAGATATTGAATCATTCTATGAATCAATTACGGAAAATAAACACGATCACCAATCACAAAAAGTAAAAAAAGAAGCAAATCAATCCACGACACAAATATTTTTCCTTGGGAAAGAAACTTGCTCAAAAATCCTCTACCTATATTGTATAATGAACCAGAGAATCATGAAACAATACAATGAATTTTTGCTCACAAGAATCTGTTGCACTCTGCTTATCATCTCACACTGATCTAAACATAATTCGGCTGATACTTGGCCAATTCTCAGCCCGTCTTCAGCCTAACTTGCTCACACAATTCATGAGGAATACAGTCCCTATTATTTATGAATTTCATCCTTTCTCAATTTTGCAAGTATAATGGGCAATCTTATGGTGTCTAAACTGCATCCTGATAGTTTGTTAATAATACAACTGATAGTCAACTTCCCTTTAACCTTTGTCTCAATTGGGTCTCCACTAGAACTGACATGCATGCATCTATTAATATTAAATCATCAACTACATGATAGATCACTAGATGTGAATTAAATATGATTTAATTCACTTGACCTCTCACTAGTGCAACATTCAGTTGCAACTAGTTAAACTGAATTTAACTCACTTAACTGAGTTAATTGATTTCTCATGCATTAAACTAATGCACTAACCGTAACTTGGAATAAAAACCTAATATAATCACTCTGCATGCCTCACCAACCACCCTCAACTCAAAATTCATGAGGTAACTGAGTCTATCACACTAAAGTAACTATTACAAATGTTTATGAGATAAGATTACAATCTATTGTCTAATTTAATTAAGGGAAAATTAAATTAGACACGTTTCCACTTTATTAAATAAATTGTCTTGCACACTAATGTATGGCTTCAATCCATCACTGTGTGACCTTTTGGTCCCACACTAGTGTGTGTGCTGTCATGTTCTTTCTAGTTGACAATTTCACTATTTCTTGTTGCAAATTTCAATAATCACGTCGAAAATGCATGATTAATTTGTTTGACATTGAAATAATTAAACTAATATACCAAACATTTATTATTACTATCATTGTCCCGGGATTGTGGTTATAAGATGCAATGTTACAATTGGCAGGGTGAAGCGGTTGTCCATTTTCATCTACCAAATGCGCCTTATGGTATGCTGCTCCTGATAAGAGCTTCTGACTTTTTGGAGTTGTTTGAATATTTTATGCATCTAAACTCGATTCTGAATCTGCATGAACCTGAAAATTTGTATACATTAATTTTATTCAGCTGATTGAAATTGATAAAAAAATAAATTCAATTAGATAATGAAAATATAGATAAAATTTGAAGTAAATATTACGTCTCGAGATGGATAGGGAGAACTCAGCAATGGACTTTGAGAAACATTATTGAACGAGCTCGATTTTGAAGAATAATCCATTTGATATAATTATGATATTTTATGCATGCATTTGAGAAAAATCAAGAATAAATTTTGCTGTACATACCTAAAAGTAATTATGGTGCCTTAAAAATTGACTTATAGTTATCAATGCTAATGTACAGTTAACCGCACTGGTGTGTTTTAGTTACTGTGCACCTGTACCATGTTATTAACTAACGCATCGATGCAGTCAGTTAACAAATGCACTGAATATCTAGAAATTAAAAAAGCACAACTTTATTTTTTTAAGTGAAAAAAAGAGGTAAATTGAAAAATGGGTGGCAAATTATTTTTGGAAATGTAATTTTATAAAAAATTTCTTTAAATATTAAAAGATATGCATTATTTCATTATTTTTTCAAAAAAATTCAGGATGGATTTGCCCAAGAGGCATACCCGGTGCAAGCGAGCACGAGAGAAATGTGGAGTAGAAAAATACTCTCGAACAACAACACTATTCAGAGAATAAGAATTTGAAACATCTCGTGATTCGCACAAAAACCCTGTGGTATAGTAAAATTTTACTGTAATAATTATTTTTTTACAGTTTCTGTTGGATTTAATACATGCATAGTAAAAATTGTAAATTTTATTGTACATTTTCATAAAAAAAAAACATAAAAAATCCATTCTTATGTTAAACCAATGCTTCTTCTCGGTTCTACCCTTGCTTCTTGTTATTTCTATGACTTCACAATTATGGCTTTTCATTTTATATTTATAGGGTTTGTATTGTTATATATATAGGCATATGAAATCTAACCCATGGGACAACTTGCAGAGTCATATCCCAATCCATGTTGACCCTTGCATGATTTTTTTAAAAAATAATTTTTTTTAATCAGTGCGCCTTGTGTAAAAAAGTGCACCAGTGTGCTATTTTAATATAGAGCGTGGAAAGAATATTGTTTGATAAAAACTATTTTTTATTAATTTATGTATATGTTAATTGGTGCACTGGTTAACATATAATGCACTCTGTCTCCTTGTTTACAAATAGCATGGTACAATGTTTCTAGTGTTTTGGTGATGCATTTATAAGAACATACAATAGTTCCTTCGGTGCGTATTGTTTGAAACATGCCTCGTTTTCTTGATTTTTATTTTTTTTTACCTTAACATTTTGTGATTTATCTATAAAATATATTAATAAATGGTATGGTACAGGTTTCCTATTGATACATAAATGGTTGACAAGAGATTATTTAACAAAAATACTTATATCACATCGATAAAAGAAAAAAATACAAGTTATTTGTAAATTCTTTAAAAAAAATATTATTTTTGAACTATATGTAAGTTTAACTAATATGTATTTTTTACTATGTATCATGCGGAGCCACATAATGATGAACCTTGATAAGATTATTTCTGATCTAAGACCAAAAGAGTGTAAAAGCTTGATGGAAAATTTGCAGAAGGATGGATCAGGTGAATGAAAAAATACGATCGATCCAATACGAGTTTCTTTTTTGAATTTTCATTAATAATATACTTAAAAATATTAGATAACATGTTTCAAACAATCTATTAACTCACAAATTTTTTATTTTATATAGGGACCAACAGTGAAGAAAAGAAATTTTGTTCTAAGAAAAGAAAAAAATTAGAACATCCAAATGTAAATGAATTTCTCCTTAGCTCATATGGAGTGATGCTCGAGGTTAACGAAAGGGGGAAATTTTTTTTAAAAACTTTGAGGGTCTAGTGGAACGAATGTATAGATGTTCTTTCCACTTACAATAAAAAATCAATCCAATGATTCCAAGAACCAAATTTTATTTAAACTACAGGATGAGATTACAGAGAATTGGTCAATGAGACATGGCAAAATTTTAATAGCAAAAACGTACAGCAACAAAAAAGAATGAATGAAAAGGTAATATTCCTTTAGATTTTTTTCTAGAACTATATGTATATATTACTAGAAATAAATAATTTATAGATGTCATTTTTTGTATATTTACTTTTCATATATCAATATACAAATTAAATAGTTTATTGTCATATTACATTTTCAGGAAGATTATGAAAATCCCAAAGGATGAATGAGTTGATATCAGAAATATGGTAGTAGGAATGTCCAAAATGTTGTACAAGGAGATGGTCAAAGAAATGGACCTAATTTCATTGCACGAGGAGCCATCTCAACAACAACGTGCTTCACATATAATATGTAATCATTGAATTTTTTGATTACGTACAATAAATAAACAATTTAGCATTAAATATTAATTTTCAATTATTTTCTTGTAGAAAAGAGAAGAAAATGGAACCCATTTAGCACATAAAACAGGATGACAAGGAAGAAAAGTTTTGATATCTAAGTTTACGAGTAATTTTTACTTCCTTATAACAACTTAACTAGATTTCATTTGTGTATATTTTAAGATTTTTACAACAGTCGTCATTGACTGTATTCAAGCAGGTGCTAACATACAAAGAAGAACCATCAGATGAATTGATTGACATTGAGTTAAATATGGGTTGTCAGTATATACTAGCATATCATAAATTGATTGTGGAATTTGTAAGAATCTATCTTGTTTTACTTAGCTCCGTCTATAATTAATTGAACAAAAAATTATTTTATATTAAATACATGATTTTTTATGGGGTATAAAACTTACAGGAAACAAAGCATAGAATTGTGCCAACAAATGAACTGTTGAAAGATGGCATGAAATTTGGTTTTGAAAGAATGTTTATAGTTCATGAATCAATTCTTGGTATGGTACATTTATTTTTGATTTACATTGATGTGTATTATTCAATATTGAAATTTTCATTATTATCACCAATTTATATACACTCATTCTAGTTTATTTTTATGTTTGTAGATTGAACTTGAGGAAGAAGAAATCCATCAACACAATGAAGATAAAATTCCTCAAAATAACCCAAGTCATGGAAGTAGATCAAGTAGTGACAACAGTTCCAATGAATGATGATCAATATGGTTGGATATCAAAGCAAGACGTTGTATTTTTTGAAATATTTGTCTATGAAAGCAGACATTTTGTTTAATGTAATGGACATAGTGTCCCAATTGAAAGACTAAGTGATACCAATAAGTTTCCCATTTTGTATGACAAAGAGTGTCTTATTCACATATATATAATAAAATATGTTTTAATTTATTCTATTGTGCTATCCATTCTCGTTGTGAAATGTTACGCCATTGATTAAATATTGGATGATTAAATATTATAATGAAGAGATGCAAAATCTGATGATATGATATAAAAAATTAATCCAAACATCACATTCAAATGCACTCATAAAAATTTAATTGATATGAATACTGATATAAGATATGTGTCAAATTTTGATGAATAATGAATTTTAAAAAATCACAATAATTTCACTGTCATAGGTTGATGTTTCAAAAAAATACAAAATGAACACTAGTGCATGTTAGTTACTATGCACTAGTGCATTTTTATGATAATGCACAACGGTGCATTTCTATGAACTATGGGAACCACAAAAATACCAATACCAATTAGAACACCGAGTGCACTTTATCGACGATTACCACCTAAGAAGTTTGATTGGTGTTCCATGCACCAGTGTTGTTTTCCTTTAATGTGCCATTGCATTTTTATAACTTAATGGCCTGATGCATTTTATCACCTACAGGGATTGGTGCAATTTTACACCTCAATGGCCCGATGCACGCACCTTACAACAACCCAATGTGACTTGCTAGCTGACACACACCAGGCCATTGCTAAATGCCCTGGGACGCCTGAAATTTATTTTCCATCGTGGTCTTTGGTAAGTTTACAGTACCATTGCTTTCACGGTACAACGCACCGATGTGTTGACACCTGATGTGCACATCGATGAGAAGAAAATCTGTAGCAACCTCTGGTCGCCCAGTTTTTTTTAGTTGTGTTGAAATTCCATTAGAATCTCTGCGACAACCTCTATTATAAAAAACATATGTTGTAGGAAATGTTTTTTTGACAATTTTGGCCAATTTTATAACACTAGAAACCTCCTTTATAACCTCCATTAGAGGGTATTTTTCTTGTAGTGGGAATAGGTATTTTTACTTGCAAAATTGAAAAAAGAAGCTTAACCCACCAAAACATAGCGTGGGGATAAATGGAGGCTTTTCACCATTAAAAGAAGGAAACCAATACTGATAGGAGGTTTTAAAGGCCTTCAATTACTTGTGGACTAATGATGAAAACTTCAATTTCCCTTCAGAACCCTTGAAAGGAAGTTTTATGGTTGTAGGAGTGAAAACACAACGTATTGGTGGAAGAAAATTGTGGGTGCCCAAAAATGCACCATGGCTACTTGGAGAGTGTACCAATCACTTCTTTGGAGTATCATTTGATGTTGAAAGTGTTGAGGTAGTATTTCTTGGTGAGTGAGATGTCTTTTCCAATGAAATGAGTGAGAGAAATGATCTTGATGGTCTTTTATAACTTGTGGAGTCAATTTCTTCATAGTGGTGTGGTGGCCCACCATGTACTTTTCAATTTTGCTTTGAAAAATTTGCAAATTTGGAAAATTAAAAAATATTACAACACATTTGAAATAAGATTACATCTTAAACAAAACTTTATGAGAAATATACCTTTTACTACTCCTTCATTTGTCAGATTTATTAATGAAATGACAGATTTGGATGACTTAAACCCTAAAGACCTAATGGTGACACTGAGATGAATGAGGACCATGGTGGTATGACTATTATGAAAATGATGACTTTGCAATGATGACTCATCCAACTAAGAGATAGCAATGACCAAATCATAATTTTTTTGAAGGGAGTAGTAATTGAACTAGACACAGTAGCCAATGACCAAATTTTTATTTTAAGACCTACTGAAACCATAAAAATTTTACTTGACACCCTAACAAAAAATTTGTAAGAGCATATTTGATCACTAGCGACAGGAAGTAATGACTGACACGAACATGTCCTTTTGAATTCAACCTTTTTTTGGAACTACATTAATTATGTTGGTCATGTTGAAACTCCTATAACACATGCTGGTTCGAACCCTTATCTTTGATAACCTTGATGTTTAAACTATGGGTTTTTCCACGGTACCAATATATCACAAAAGTTATATCTAGGGGTGTATGGGCTCCTATTTCAGTTGACATGTGGTGTTTCCTCCTCCATCGATTATCCACTGAATAATGGTATATATCATCGGACATTGGTAAGGGTAACCAAATGCCTCTGGTTTTGGTGTTCGTCCTCCCATTCTGTCGCTCCATGGTCGACTCTCCTATCTACATTTCTCTTCGAGGATTCTAGGGTAATGAATGCTTCTACTAAAAATTACTTTTCTCCTTGTGAACATTATACTAAATTACTTCTTCCTCTTGTGTCCTTTATTAAATTTAGCTTACCCTTGTATTCATGTTTCACAGGTTATGGTTTACATTGAAATTACTTGGTCTGACATCCATCCACAGTTACGAATACCATGGTAAGTTATCACAAAATACTTGTGTTGTTATCTATAAATAATTTTCTAGGCTCAATCATTCACATTAATACATAACTTTTTTTCTCCACTCAAGTTTTTCTGAGGGTGACGCTCGGTTTCTGATTCCTCCATAGGTAATAACCTCTTTCTATTTTTCCAATGAAAGGGTTACTTGATTTGACCAGTTTTTCGTTCTTATCGCGAGTTATATGTACAATTCTAATTTTTTTTTGATATTCTAGGGTTTTACAAGTAAGCTTAGTGTCCCTCTTCATACTATGCACCTTTTTTCAAAAGGAGATACGACTAGTCCATGGGACAAAACTTCCCTCATCAATCTCTGTTTTTTCTAGGTTCCAACTCTTCTTTTAACCTTAGTTCACACTTGTATTTTCTCTTAATTATGTTTGTGTGGGTTAGATTTATTAGGGTACTCCTATAGAGTACACAAATATTACTCGTCTGGTTGGAAAACTTAAACAAAGTCTTCAATATATAAAGTTTTGTTGTACTTGTTTAGGTAATTATTAACTGTTAATTATCCGGAGCATAAGAATGTATCCTTGAGTTTTTATAGTGGGTACAGTAAAATCTTGTTGTTGTTTTTCTCCAATATTTAAAATTTTTAAAGGCTATTTATCTATGACTCTTGTCACTTGTCGTGGTTGTAATTACTCATTTATTTTTGGTTAATAAAAACTCTATCAGAATTCTGTTGTGAATTTTTTTATTTTCTAGTGAACTTATCGACCATATGATTTCACTTAATGATGGTGATAATTTTATTCCAGCTAAAAATTTACTATTGAATGTTGTGCATTGTGTGGAAAACTTAATTTCTTGTTATTACACTATGCTCTTCAAATTTTATATGGATTTATCTTTATTTTAAAGGTACTTGACAAAGGTCACGACCCATATCTAGGACCTTCATTGGCCCATATGGTAACCACTCAAGATAAATTGTTTAAGCCCTAGAATTTGTTTTGTGCCGGTTCTGGGTCATTTGGTTCGAACTCAACTATAGGTTGTGACCCTGCTTCCCAGAATTTTAGAGAAAAAGGTATGTTTATGAAGATTCTTAACTATTATTCTCCATTGCACAACCATAATACATTCTTACAAATACTAAAATATTTATGGTTATCTTGTATAGTTAGGGTTTTATTAATTGCACTTTTTATCTATAGTCGAAGCGTTTCAATTTTCAGGGTTTCCATTCTCGACGGGGTACTTTGTCCTATAGGGCCATGATTCATACAACATTCACATTATATATACAACCTTTGGTTTTTATATTTTTCAATGCTTCTATATTTCTCCTTTACCATGACCATAAATGATATATTTAGACTATTATGTACCCATTTCTCAATGATAACTACAACATTCTCATTTATAGTAATATTTTATATCATTTAAAAAAATTCATGTCTAATTGACAAACAAATTATAAGTACTTATCTGTATTAGTTGAAACTTGTCGAGAAAATCGGCTAGGAAAAGACTACACCTACTTTCCAATGAGATTGACTATTACGTCCAGTTCTCCTCGCGAGCTCTTAACTTTCCATAATAGCCCCCGAGTTCTTAAATTTCCAGAACATTTAATTTGACAGTGTTGGTTCATACGTATCAAGGTCAAACCCAACCTAGAACACACAAAATTCAGTTTCTTTTCAGAGTTTCCATTGGCTCAAGTCTAGCTCAAGAATAATCCTTATGTAGTGTCTTGCCTTACCTTCCCATCGTGTTATTCAGGTAACTCTTTTCTCCCTAGATATATCTCCTCTCATGTCAATGAACCCCTTTTCCTTTTCCCCTGAGATATTTTATCTTCCGGTAAAGATGAGAGAGTGATAACTTTCATAATTGTCTATAAGTTTTGAATTATTTTAGGGTATTTTCCCATGAATTTCAAGACTTGTCTCAATTAATATTAAATCAAATTAAGAAAACTAAAAATTAAGTAGATCCATCTCCAAGAAAAGAAGAAAAGAGATATCAACACCTTAGAAATAAGCCACTTTGAGGGGGAAACCTCCAATACATTACATGAATGAACAATTCATGGATGATACAAATTACAAAACCTCCTTTCTATATATAGGAGTCCATGGGGCCACAATGTAATCCTAGCTGACCTAACAATAATAATTTAAGGGCCCAATAATAACAGTATGGGGGTTGTAGTTGTACAATAATAACAATAAGGGGGTTACACTAACAATAATAAGGGACTATACTAGTAATATAGGGACCTAACATGCCCCTCTCCTTCAAAAAAGTGTTGTCCTAAATTCTTGAGTAGCTCTGGGTGCTTCTGTATAAAATTCTCATCCTCCCATGTAGAATCTTCAGTGGGTAAGTTCTTCCAGTTGATGAGATACTCTGAAATTGATCGATTTCGTAGTTGTCGAGTTCTTGTTTCCATGACCGCTTCAGGTTCCAATATGATTTTTCCTTCCTCATCAAGTTCTGGCAATATTGTTTGAACTATAATATTTTCACCTATAACCTTCTTTAAGCATGAAATATGGAAAACTAGATGCACTCGTGAAGAAGTAGGAAGCTCCAATTTGTATGCCATAGTACCAATATTTTGCAACACCTTGTAAGGACCATATTACTTTGGTAATAACTTGTTATCCTTCTTAGCTTACTTGAGGGGAATTTGTTTGTATGGTTTTAGCCGTAAAAATACCCAGTATCCTACATCAAAACTTATCTCGCTGTGATGTTGATCTACCTATTGTTTCATTCGATTTTCTGCCGAATTCAGGTTATCCTTTAAGAGGTAGAGAACTTCTTGTTGATGCTTGATGTGATCTTCCACTACTTGAAACTTCAAATTTTCTTTTAAAGATGATGTGATGAATGGTGGATAATATGTATAAAGTGCCATAACATGGGTCATTTTTTCTACAACATGGAAGGAAGTGTTATACCACCATTCAGTGAGAGGTAACCACTTGACCCATTTTGTTTTTTTATCAGATAAAAAACAACAAAGATATCCTTCCAAAAATTTATTTACTATCTTAGTTTGACCATCAGATTGAGGATGATAAGATGAGCTATGAGCTAATTGAGTACCCAAACAAGAAAATAACTCTTTCCAAAAAATTCCAGTAAAAATGGGATCCGTGTCGCTCACAATAACCCTTGGGTTTCCATGCAGCTTTTGAACTGTGTCCATAAATGTAATATAAACTGTACTTTCTTTAAATGGATGAGATAATGCACAAATGTGTGCATACTTGTTAAGTCTATCAACTACCACCATGATGACACTCTTTCCTTCAGACTTAGGTAAATCTATGATAAAATCCATTGAAATCTCCTCCCAACATTGACTGTGAATGGATAAAGGTTGTAGAAGACCCTTGGTCTTAATTGTCTCAACTTTATTCTGCTGGAAAATCAAACATTCCGCCACAAGCGTTTGAGTATTAGATTTAAGGCCATCCCAAAAAAATTCTTTCTTCAACCTGTGGTAATTTTTTAAAAATCTCGAGTGTCCTCCCAAAGGAGAAGTGTGCAATTCCAAAAGAAACTTTTGCTTTAGTTGGGAATTCCTACAAAGGTATAAGCGATCTTTGTACCATAAGGAATCATTTTTCCAACTAAATGTATCAGATGTACTAGGATCTTGCTAAAAATTTTGAATGAGTGTCTACACTTCTTCATCCTTCTTCCATTCATCCCTTGCTTCAATTATCCAATCTGGTTGGATAATAGAAATGGCACAAAGTAATGCTTCCACCTCTTCATTATTTCTTGAGAGTGCATCTGCAACAACATTTAGCTTCCCTATTTTTTGTAGATTATTTCAAAGTCATAACCCAACATCTTTGTGACCCATTTTTTCTGCTCTTCTAAAGATAGTCTTTGTTCCAAAAAAAATTTAAGACTATCATGATCAGTTTTTACCTTGAAGTGTCTTCCCATTAGGTAAGTTCGCCATTTCTTTAGTGCATGTAGTATTGCTGACATTTCCTTCCCATAAATAGCTTTCTATAAATACTTTCCTTTGATTGGATGAATTTCAAAAGAAATGGGTCTTCCTTCTTGCATTAAAACAACACCAATTCCATTTCCTAAGGAATCACATTCCATAATAAAGGCTTTTGTGAATTTTGGCATAGCTAAGACTGGTGCTAGGCCCATTGACTCTTTAAGATGTTCAAAGGCCTTAGTTGCTTCAGGAGTCCATGAAAATGAATCTTTCTTCAATAATTTTGTTAGAGGTGTTGCTATTCTCCCATAATTCTTAACAAACTTGCGATAATACCCTGTTAACCCGAGAAATCCTCGCAACTTCTTTATGGTTGTGGGGACTTTCCATTCTTTAATTGCTTTAATTTTGTTAGGGTCTACCTTAACACCCTCATGAGATACAATATGACTTATATATTCCACCTCTTGTACTCCAAAGAAACATTTGGATGTTTTTTCATATAATTGTTTCTCCTGCAATAGTTTGAGCACCCTATCAACATGTTGAACATGATCCTTCGAAGACCTGCTGTAGATTAGTATATCATCAAAAAATACTAGCACAAATTTTCTAAGGAAGGGTTTGAAAATGGAATTCATCAACCCTTGAAATGTAGAAGGTGCATTTGTAAGGCCAAAAGGCACCACCAAAAATTCATAATGACCCTCTTGAGTTTGAAATGTTGTTTTCAAAATATCTTTAGTCTTCATTCTAATTTGATGATATCCTAAACGAAGATCCGACTTGGTAAAATAAATTGCTCCTTATAATTCATCCAATAATTCATCAATCATAGGAATGGGAAATTTGTCTTTAATGGTGAGCTTATTGAGCTCCCTATAATCCAGACACGTGTACCATGATCCATCCTTATTGTGTACCAATACTACAGGAGCAGAGAAAGAACTTTGACTAGGCTGAACTATACCAACCTCTAACATTTCTGCAATCATATGCTCAATTTTGCTCATTTGGACATAATGATATCTATAAGGCCTGATGTTTGGAGGAACACTTCCTGGAATCGAATGAATAGCATGATCATGATCACGAATATGTGGGAGTCCTTTGGGAGTTTCAAAAACCTTGGAATGATTGTCCAAGACTTTTTGGAGATCTGCAGGAATAGATGATTTTGATGTTGGAACTTCTATTGAGCATAATTGTGCAATTACGCCTCGTTTTTCTTTCTTTAGAAGCTTTGTCTTGACATTAGAGCTTATTATGTTTCCTAGCTTCAATGAAATACCCCATAATTCAGCTTCCTTTCCTTCTAAAAAAAATTTCAAGAAAAGTTCTTGAAAATTAAAAGCTATCGTCCCCAAAGATTGTAACCATTGTACTCCTAGTACAACATCAACACCTCACATAGGAATGGAAAGCATTGGAATATTCAATACATATTCTCCCATGGTTAGCTTCATATTATGGCATTTTCCAGAGAAATTTATAGTTCCTCCATTTGCAACCATCACTTGAAATTCTGATGCTGGGTATAGGAAACAATTCAATTCCTTGGCTACCTTACAATGAATAAAATTATGGGTATTACCTGAATCAATCAACATTATTACCTTTTTTATCTTGATATGTCCTTCTATCTTGAGAGTTTGAGGAGTGGTAATTCCTGCCAATGCATTACATGATATGGTTGGACTCATTTCTTCCTTTTCTAGGGTTGGTTCCTCGTGTATATCCTCTTCTTTTTCATTTGATTCTTCCTCTTCATAATATATGTAAAATAATTTATTCTCAGCACACTTATGACCTTTAGTGTATTTTCTATCACAACTATAGCAAAGCCCTTTTGGTCTTTTTTCTTCCAATTTTTGAGGTGTCAACCTTGTAGGTTGTGGAAATCTAGGAGTAGAAACACTTCACTCTTTATAGAAGTGAGTGGTAGGCTTCTTTGTCGCCATAATATTACATTCAATTTTTCTTGCCAACATGATTGCCTTTTCCAATGAATCAGGTTCCAAAGCATGAACTTCATGTTGGATGTTATCCTTTAAAGTACCTATGAGGAGATAAATCCTGTGTTCCTCTGGAATATCAGTTACCCTTATATTAAATTTTTGGAAGTCCTCAATGTTCTCCCCCAATAAACATTTTTTTTTGAGATTTATCAATTGGCTAAAGAAGGTGTTGCTCTTTGTATCCTCATAATGTGCTATCATTTCCTCCATAAAAATTGACCAAGTGAAATTGTTTTACGAGAGCAAAGCCATCGATACCATACAAATGTATTTTGTTCTAAATGTAAAGTTGCAATGCGTACGTTTTGTGTGTTTTGCACATTATTAATATCAAAATATTTCTCCATCTGTAGTATCCATGTTACAAGATCCTTTCCATCAAAATTTCTCATATCCATTTTTGGAAAATGGTGGTTCTTCCCGCCAACATTAGAGTTTATGAATCAGGATTAACATTTATTTTTTTCTCATCATGAGTTTCCTCTACTATCTTTTCATCATTAGGAAACATTTCTTGTATCAACTTTGTCAAAACTTTCATGTATGATTTTAGATCATTCTTCATGTTTTCCATTTTTTCATCGATCTTAGCTTCCATGTCATCCATCTTAGATTCCATGCCAGCTTCCATGCCATTCTTCAAACCATAAATCTTATATTCCATGCCTTTGTTCAAACAATCCATCTTAGTTTCCATGCCTTTCTTCAAAACTTCCATGTCATTTTTTGTTTCTCTTTGCATGAGCGAAATTTGTTGCACTTGCTCTTGTAATTTTGATATGTCATGTTGCTATTATTCATCTTCATGAGTCATAGTAGAGCCTTCTAAAGGCTTAATGGGTGTTGAATTCTTTCTAGGGGCCATTTTAGAATCCAATACTGATATCTATTCTACAATATGCCCTTGGAGCAATTCAACTTGATTCATCAAACAAGACTTATGCAATTCGAGAAAAAAAATACACACCTTTTACTTGATTTTGAGGAGCTCTATATAGAAATTGAATTATTTCTATAATTGCAGATTGTCAATATCTGAAATTCAGCCTTGTAGTAGCCCTTTGAAGCTTCTTTCAATGTCACAGGTCTGACCTGATTTGGATTCTTCAAGGAAAATTTATTTCCAATCTTCCACAATGACGCAATTATGAACTGGTTCAATAAAGCAAACTTGCATGATTTGCCACGTGTCACTGTTTCCTCCTTTGGCTCTGAAATTGATAGATAGGAAACTATAGTCCGTGTACTTGTGGCCACTTTTTACATCATTCTAATCCGATGCTCACAGAGAGAGAGAGAGTTATGAAAATTTTCCCACGATAGCCTCTTTGAGATGAAATTTAGGAGCATGAAAAAGACCTAACTTCCATAGATCATATCTTTGAAAATGTTACAAAACAAGCTCTAAAATTTTGTAAAGCTGTTCCTCAGTATTTTGGCTTCACTCTCTAAAATTTTTCACTTTTGAATCTTCGTAGAAAAAATGTTATAGTGAAAATTCTGCGATGACCTGTTTAAGTTAAATTCAGGAACCTGCAAAACGCCCTAACTTTCACAGATCATATCTTCGAAAATATTGTGAACCAAGCTCTAAAATTTTGTGAAGATGTTCCTCAGGATTTTGGCTTCACACTCTAAAAATTTCAGCTTTTGAAGCTTCGTAGAAGAAAAATCATAGCAAAAATTCCACGATGACCAGTTTGGAGCAGTGAAAACCCTAGAATCCAAAGCTCTAATACCAAATGTTGTGAAACCAGCTCAAAAAATAGAAGAAAAGAGATATCAACGCCTTAGAAATAAGCCACTTCAAGGGGGAAACCTCCAATACATTATATGAATGAACAATTCTTGAATGATACAAATTACTAAACCTCCTTTCTATATATAGGAGTCCATGGGGCCACAATGTAATCTTAGTGGGGCCACAATCTAATCCTAGCCGACCTAAAAATAATAATTTAAGGGAACAATAATAACAATATGGAGGTTACAAGGGTACAATAATAACAATAAGGGGGTTACACTAACAACAATAAGGGACTATACTAGTAATATAAGGGTCTAACGGGGCCATGATTCATCCAACATTCACATTATATATACAACCTTTGGTTTTTTATATTTTTCAACGCTTCTATATTACTCTTTTACCATGACCATAAATGATATATTTAGACTATTACATACCAATTTCTTAATGATAACTAAAACATTCTCATTTATAGTAATATTTTATATCATTTGCAGAAATTCATGTCTAATTGACAAATAAATTATAAGTACTTATCTGTATTAGTTGAAACTTGTCAAGAAAATATTCTAGGAAAAGACCACACCTCCTTTCCAATGAGATCGACTATTACGTCCAATTCTCCCCATGAGCTCTTAACTTTACATAATAGCCCCTGAGCTCTTAACTTTCTAGAACATTTAATTTGACAGTGTCGGTTCATAGGTATCAAGGTCAAACCCAACATAGAGCACACAAACTTCAGTTTCTTTTCAGAGTTTCCATTGGCTCAATTCTATCTCAAGAATAATCCTTATGCAGTGCCTTGCTTTACCTTTCCATCGTGTTATTCAGGTAACTCTCTTCTCCCTAGATATCTCTCCTCTCATGTCAATGAACCCCTTTTCCTTTTCCCTTGAGATATTTTATCTTTCGGGAAATATGAGAGAGTGATAACTTTCATAACTGTTTATAAGTTTTGAATTCATTTAAGGTATTCTCTCAGGAATTTTAAGACTTGTCTCAATTAATATTAAATAAAAAAAAGAAAACTATAAAGTAAATTTATCACTTAAAATTCACTCGAGTTTCCCTCTAAACCATAATTACCAGAGTCTCATACAATAAAGTTAGTAATTGGCAGTAAATTCAAATATTTACAACACTCAGGTGTTACATCTCCCCCCTCTTGTATGAAATGTTGTCCTTGGTGTTACCTCTTGCATTCAGAGCAAGTCAAGATATTATTGGCACATATAACCTTCAGCTTCCCATATGGCCTCTTCCGAGCTAAATTTTATCCATTACATTTTAACCTAGGTGATAGCTTACCTATGTGACATTATTTCTCTCCAATCGAGAATACATAGAGGGTTTACTAGGAAATATCTGTACAATTTGACCTATCACACAATTACAATTCTATTTCCAGTCCTTTAATTTATTGAATGATATATATACATATAAAATCTATGATTCTTATTTTACTTGAACATCTTTCCCATCAATCACATTCCTGGAATCATACACATAATTTTTTCATAACGAAACATGAAATACATTGTGAACTCATATATGACTTGGTAATGCAATTTGGTATTTTATAGGTCCCACTCTTTCCATAATTTGGAAGGTTCCACAATATTGAGGTGCTAATTTCGCACATACACCCCACCTTAAGGTATTTTATTGGGTTTAATTCGCACATAAACGTGCTCTCCTACTTTAAATTATTTATAAGTTCTCTTTTTATCAACATATGATTTATACCTATCTTGGGAAGGCTGTATATTTTTTTAAGCTTTCTTCATTGTTTGCTCCATCTTCACTAGCATATTGGGCCCGAGGATTAACTTATCTTTACGGATTATCCAATTTGTAGGTGTTCTACACCTTTTTACATACAACGCTACATAAGAACTCATTTTCAGAGATTCATGATAATTATTTTACTATGGAAATTCAACCAAATGAAGACATTCTTCCCATTTTTCTCGTTGTTGCATCACATGCATTCGTACCATATCTTCTACGACCTGATTAACTCATTCAGTATCCCCATATGCTTCCAAGTGGTATGTTGTACTGAATTGAATTTGAGTGCCTAATTCAGTGAAAAGGGTCTTTCAAAATGCAGAAATAAATTTTACATCCCTATAGAAAATCACTACTTTCGAATTTCCATGTAACCGAAATATCTCCCTCATAAATATATATTTGCAATTTCAACAATTTTGAAGGTGGATTTGACATGAACATAATAAGTTGTTCTTCTCAAATTATCCACCACTACCATGATAGAACCATTTTACTTTATGGATGGGGGAAAGCTTGTTACAAATGCCAAGGTAATCATCTCTCATTTCCACATAGGAATAGGGAGTGGGTGGAGCAAACCAGCTAGGTGTTAGGATATTCCGACACATAGGAAATAGTTAAGGATAACTTAGTCTAGTGTAGAGTCAGGTAAAGTGTGTTTCTTTACCATGTACATTTGTAACTTATAATCCGACGATCATGATTTGTAGTGATCCGACGGCTATCTCTCACCTCGGTATTAACGACACTTGATCTGTGGCTTAACACCTGATTAGTCCATGATATCTATTTAAAGAGCATGTAGGGTCATTTTTCCGGTAATAGTTTATGAGATAAACATGTGTATCTTTTCTTTTTATATTAATAAATTTCTTGAAGTGGCCATGTTGGCTCAGGCCGTGGACTGTTTCCCTCTTTGAGGGTTTTAACCACGTGATTATACTGGTGTACTGATTTGTGATCTGTTTTTGAGTGATGAACTTTGGTTCTTGATCTAAAAAACTTACCCTGTAAATTCCTACATGGTATCAGAGCTATTTTCAGGGTTGCATCCATTGTTGATCAAAATCTGAAGTCAATTTGACTCCATGCAAATTTCGTTTTGTAGATCTACTATTTCTAAACATTTTTGGGCTTGGAGAACTTCTCTTTTGTGTCTGGAGCGTCTCTTTCAGTGAGGAACACCTCTCGTTTCATGTGAAAACGTTTCCGGTTGCCCAAGTTATGACAGTTTATATCTAGAGGTATAAAGCATCTTTTTTTACAGTTATATTTGTTAATAGTTCTGCTTATTTCGGTTTATTCTGTTTATTTTTGGTTTATAGGTTTTATTTATTTGCTAGATCTGTACCCTCCTCTCTATGTATGCTCTTTGTTGTGCGATCTTGGAAAATCAGAAATAGGACAAGGGATTTTTTTTTTTTGCTATGTATGCTCCTTCCCCGCGTGTTTGTGCGATTTCGGGAAATCAGAAATAGAAAAAATATTAATAGTTGTCGGTAAGGGTAGGCAAAAATATAAAATTCTTCCATAAGGCATTGCATTTCATTTTTTTTGGGTTGGTTTTTGTGTTTTTTTTGTGCAGGAAAAGGCACACACACCGAAGTGTTAAAAAATAAAAATAAAAAATAAAATAAAATAAAATAAAAAAAACCCCCCTTCCTCATTTAAAACAATAACAAAATCCTTTTACTATCTCACATGGTGAGGAGTTAGTTTATGAGAATAGAGGTCTTGGGTTAAAATCTCTTTCTCAAGATTCTTTTTGTAAAAGGTTTTTGTTAAAAGGGGCAGATTTTTTTTTTAAAAGCCGCACTTCATCCTCTTCCCATAACTATTCAGCATCTTCAACTCGTTTTTTCAAAATGTCATAACTTCATCATCTGGAAGCCGTTTTTCGAGCCATTTTTTTCGAAACGGCTCAATTTCTTGAGATCTTTGCATTGGAGCAATTAGTTTTAGCTTTTCTTAGCTTCATGTTTTAAAAAAAAATGGAAAGTGCATGCCCGATTATTCTTAACAACACCAATTATTTCCAATGGATACCTCACATGGTAGATATACTTAGAAGTAAAGGGCTTTATAGAATAGCCACAAGGCTAGAAACTAAACCTTCTGATGATGATAAAGTCACTAAATGGGAAACTAAACAAGATCAAGCACAAAGGTTGATAGCAATTTCCATTGCTCAAGATCTTTGATTTCATATCCTTGACATTGACACCCCTCATGAAGGCCTGGACAAGCTAAATACTTTCTTTGGAATTCAAAATCAAATCAGGGCCCATCAGCTCGAAAATGAGTTTCTTACATTGGATCCCAATAATTTCTCCTCTATTGAGGATTTTTTTCCCAAATTGAAAACCCTTAGAATTCTTTTATAAGGTTCTAAGGTCAAAAAAGAAGATGGTAGCCTCATTTATTGCATTCTTTCTAAGCTTGGCCCTGCATACTCTGTATTTGTTTCTGCCTTCCATTCCACTATAGAAGATGACATTTCTTCAGGAACTACCTACAAGAATCCCTCTTTTGATTCCTTTTTCGATTCTCTGATAAGAGAACAAGAAAAAATCTTACACCTTGGTCTTATCACATCTATAAATGCTTCTAAATAAGACTTAGTAGCCCAACATCAATAAAATCAAAATAATACAAATAATTCGTATCCCAAAATGTATGGTCCGAAACCAAACAAGGGTCCTAAGAAATTTCAGGCGTGAACTGAAAAAGCAACTCACCGAAATGATAAGGCGTATAAAAAAAAAAGGAAAGAAGACAGATAGACATTGTAAATTTTGCAATTGTGATGGCCATATAGAGTCCAAAAGAAGATGGAAGCCTTAGAAGCGGGAACGAAGAAGCATAACATCAATTTGGAGCACTCTTCACCTTCATCCTCAGGAATGGAACTTTTTGCTTGTGGTTGTCAAGCATTAAGATCTAGTTATGCATTAAATGTATCTTCTTCTTCTCATTCTCATGAGTGGCTTATCGATTCTGGAGCTTCTTATCACATGGCCAAAAATAAAGCCATGTTTTCTTCTTTAAATGATTGTAACACCAAACATATTTATGTTGGTGATGATAGATCTCTTAGTGTTGTAGGATCTGGAACCATTCAACTCGATAATGGTCAGTTTAATCATGTACTATGTGTTGCTACCCTATCATGCAACCTTCTCTCTGTTTATCAGATAACTCATTCAGCTAAAGGGAAAATAGTAGAATTCTCACCTCATGATATTGTAATCGAGGACCTCAAATATCCTAAACATATTTTAGCTACTGGCATTGCTGATGATTCCACAAGGTTGTATAAGTTTGACAACTTTGCATCATCATGTCTTCCCTCTATTTTTGTTTCTCATAATAATGAAGTGAGCAAACTTTGGCATGAGCGATTCGGTCACTTAAACTATCGCTCTCTTCAAAGTCTATGTATGGAAAATATGGTGACAGATATTCATATCGTATCTTGCCGAGATGATGTTTGCTCCGAATGTGTACTCGGAAAACATCATCGGGATAGTTTTGACAAACGTGCCTCTTGGCAAGATTCAGCCCCTTTGTAGCTTGTGCACAGTGATTTATGTGGTCGACTTCATGTTATTTCATTCTTTGGTTGCAAGTAATTCTTAACCTTCATTGATGATTTCTCCAGACGTACTTAGGTATACTTCTCAAAACACAAGAGTGAAGTTTTTAACATGTTCTTGGCCTTTAAGGACTTTGTTGAGAAAGAATCTGGACATAAAATTCTTATTTCAAGATTAGACAATGGAGGAGAACATGTTAGCAACAAATTTATAAACTTCTACACTAAGCATGGCATTCAATTGCAAAATACTATTCCATATACTCCACAACAAAATTGTGTAGCTGAAAGGAAGAATCACACCTTAAAATAAATGGCTAATTGTATGCATCAATCTAAAGGACTTGGTCTCAATTTTTGCGCAGAAGCCATTAACTGTGAAAATTACATAGTGAATCACACTCCTACTAAGGTTTTAAAGAATATAACTCCAGAAGAATCTTGGAGCTCAATCAAACCAAATCTAAGTCACTTTCGTGCTTTTCGAAGTGATGCTTGGGCCCATATTCCAGATACAAAACATAAAGCCTTAGAACCTAAGAGTGAAAAATGCATTTTTGTTGGATATTTTGAAGATATCAAAGGATATAGACTTCTTCAACCAAAATCCAAAAATATAATCAATAGAAGAGATGCAAAATTTGATGAAAATATATCGGCCTGCGAGCCTAGTTCGGCGGTTGTGCCACCTTTGGCCTCCGAGCTTGATTCGGCATATGTGCCACCTCTCTCTCTCTCTTCTATTTTTAATAGTATTCCTTCTAGTTCATATGATGATAGTGAAGATGAAAATCCTCCTCCACCTCTTGAAATTGTTCCTTATTCTCCACCACTTCCAAGATGGATCTGCTCTACTCGGGATGCAGTAGGTTCTCTTGCAGGTGACCCTTTCGATCGACGAAGTACATGTTCTCAGTTTGAAAGAGCCTCTTCCTTATTGGCTCAAGTTCTAGAAAATACTGATCTAGAAACATTTGAAGAAGCCTCTAGTAATCCAGATTGGGATGAAGCTATGAATGAAGAATACCGCTCCTTATTGGTGAATGATACTTGAGATCTTGTTCCTCTTCCAAAAGGAAGAAAACTTGTTAGATGCAGATGGGTTTACAAAACAAAGTTTGGACTAGATGGAAAAGTTGATAGACATAAAGCTCGTCTTGTCACTAAAGGATTTTCACAAGTTGAAGGCATTGACTATACTGAAACCTTCCCCCTTGTTGCCAAAATGAATTATATCTGCCTTGTTATTTCCCTTGCTGCCTCCTTTAAATAGGAAGTCCATCAGATGAATGTTAAATCCGCCTTCTTACATGGATATTTTCATGAAGAAATCTACATGTAACAACCCCCTGGCTTTATCCAAAAAGAATCCAGCCTTGTTTTTCACCTTTGAAAGTCTCTCTATGGTCTCAAACAAGCTCCTTGGGCTTGGTATGCCAAAATGGATAGATTTCTATTGGATAATGGATTTTCTAGGTGTCATTTTGACAACACTGTCTACACCAAGAAAGTGGTTAAGTACTTCACCATCCTTGTTCTTTATATTGATGATCTTATCCTTACTGGTAGTGATCCAAACATTATAAACCTTGTGAATTCTAGCCTCAAAACAAATATTAAAATGACAGACTTAGCACACTTACGTTAATTCCTTGGTCTTCAAGTCTTGCAATCCAAGGAAGGCATTACCCTCTCTCAGTCCAAGTATGCCTGTGATCTTCTACACCACTTTCACATGGAAGACTCTAAGCCAGCCCCTTCTCCCTTTCAGTCTGGAGTCAAGATTTCAGTCAGTTGTACTACCCCTGAAGTTGATGCTACCTTATATCGTCAACTTGTTGGTAATTTTGTATCTAACCCATACCCGTCCTAACCTTTCCTTTATCATTGGTCTTCTCGCTTGGTTTATGCAGCAACATCATGAAAGTCACTGGAAAGAAGCTAAAATAATACTTTGATATATTCGAGTTATAGTTCAGTTCGGGATTCATTACACTGTAGGGGCATCTCCATTGTTGATTGGTTTCACTAATTCTGATTGGGATGGTGACCCTGATGATCGAAATTCTACTGCAACATATGTATTCATTCTTGGCTCAGGACCTATTACTTGGTCTTGTAAGAAACAAAGCACCATCTCTCTTTCTTCAGCAAAAGTAGAGTATTTTGGTGGATTTCAAGCCAACAAGGAAGCCATGTGGCTTCGTGAGATCGTATCTGAATTTGGTCTTCATCAGCAACATCCAACTACACTTTGCTGTGATAATCAGAGTGCCATTCAGCTATGTAAAGATCCAGTTTAGCATCAGTGTATGAAACACATTGAACTCCACATACACTTCATCAGAAAGCTCATTCATGATCGTGTTATTGAAGTGTAGTATTGTCCAACCAATGATCAAGTAGTCAATATCTTTACAAAGGCTCTCACAGAAGTGAAGTTTACCAAACTTCGATCCATGCTTGGAGTTCAGGAAAGTTATCATTAAGGGGGGATAGGCTCTAATGCATCCTTCCTTCTCCTATTGTGTCACCTTTGTAAATCCTTCAATCCTATCCCAATTTTTTCTTAAGGGGGGATTTTAGGATATTTCGACACATAGGAAATGTGCTCCTTTTGTGTCACCTTTGTAATTCCTTCAATCCTATCCCAAGTTGTTCTTAAGGGGGAATGTTAGGATATTCCAACACATAGGAAATAGTTAAGAATAACTTAGTCTAGTGTAGAGTTAGGTAAATTGTGTTTCTTTACCATGTACATTTGTAACTTATAATCTGAGGGTCATGATTTGTAGTGATCTGATGGTTATCTATCACCTCGGTATTAACGACACTTGATCTGTGGCTTAACACCTGATTGGTCCATGATCTCTATTTAAAGAGCATGGAGGGTCATTTTTCCGGTAACCGTTTTGAGAGAAACATATGTAACTTTTCTTTTTATATTAATAAATTTCCTGAAGTGGCCATGTTGGCTTAGGTCGTGGACTATTTCTCTATTTGAGGGTTTTAACCACATGATTATACTAGTGTACTAATTTTTGATTTTTTTGTGAGAGGTGACCTTTGGTTCTTGATCTACGAAACTTATCCTATAAATTCCTACACTGGGTGTTGGTGTTCTTCCTTGACTTGTTGACACCCAAAAAATATATATCAAAAATACTCAAAAATATTTTTTATCATACCAATCTACAGGTAGTCTGTTTTAGTTACTAAAAACAATTTATGATACCCAGGGTGGGAGATATAAGGATTTTTGTGGAACTCATCCAAAATGAATTGTTTGATTGCTAACTAATTAGAAGCATATCCTCTACTTATGAAGGTCAAAAAATTATTAATATTTATGCCATATTTTGATGGCTTCCCTGATTTTTATGTGTGTTTAATTTGTTTCCATATAAATTCATACTTTGGATCCTGAAGAGAAGCTTCTTTAATTTTCTTAGAGAAATCAATTTATACTTAACTATACTATATTTCATACACTTGATGTAATTTTCATCTTAACACATCATCCACACAATTTTCTTTCCCTTTAAGGTGTCTAATGTCAAAATCAAATTCACGTAGGAAATAAATCCATCTAGTTTGGTGTGCATTTAAATTAGGTTGTTTAAAGAAACTGGTCAGACTACTATGATCAATCATGAAGAGGAATATTTTCCCCAATAAATAATTTCTCCATACTTTCAGGCTATGAACCATTTCTATTAGCTCCAAATCATATGTATGATATTTTTTTCTCATGTTCTTTTAGCTTACGAGATTCATGGCCTATCACCCTGACTTCTTGCATTAAAACTCCTCTGACCCCTTCCTTATAGGAGCTCGTGTAGACAATAAAATCTTTTTCTGTTTCTGTAATTTTCAGCATTGGGGTTGTTGTTAATAAGCGCTTTAGCTTATCAAAACTGCACTGAAATTTTGTTGTCCACTTAAACACTCTTCCATTTATATGCAATGAAGTTACCGAGTAAGAATTTTTTGAGAACTGTTCAATGAAGCGACAGTTATACCCCATGAATCCCATAAAATATGCTATGTTTGCAACGTTCATGGGGAAATACCATTCCATGATTGTTTTAATCTTCTTGGGGACTCTAGCTATGCCATTAGATGAGATCACATGTCCAAAATATTGAAATTGATCCATATATAATCAAATTTGTTGTATTTAGCATAAATTTGATTTTAACTTAAGGTTATGACACTTTCTGAAGGTGCTCCATATGTTCCTCTAAGTTCCTTGAGTTTATAATAAAATCAAAATAAAAACAAAATAAATTTGTCAAGGTAAGGGTGGAAAATACCATTCATTAAAATCATGAAAGTTTCTCGGGCATTAGTAAGCCCAAATAGTAAGACACCAAATTCATAATGACCATAACGGGTTCAAAATGTTGTCTTGTAAATATCCTTCTCTTTAATTCTAATTTGATGATACCATGACTATAGATCAATTTTTGAAAACACAATGGAACCCTTGAATTGACCAAATAAATAATCAATTTTTGGGAGTGGGTACCTGCTTTTAATGGTTAATTTTTTTTGTTACCTATAATTAATACATAAACGCAAGGTCTTGTATTTCTTCGTCACAAAGAGCACTGAGGTTCCCCAATGTGACACACTTAGGTGAATGTACACTTTGTCTAAAAACTCCTACAAATCTATTTTAAGCTTTGTTAATTCAAGTATACTCATTCGATATGGAGATTTTAAAATTGGGGTAGCTCCCAAAACTAGCTCTATAGTGAAATCAATCTCTCTTTTCGGAAGAAAACCCATAATTTCTTTTGGAAAGACATCCACAAATTCTTAGATAACTGGAAACGTCTTGAGGGTAGTTATGTTATCCTTATAATTAATGTATCCAACCTACACAATATAACTTTGACAACCATTCTGTATGCATTTGATTAATTGAGTATTTGTGATAGGATGTAATGTAATGAATCACTTGATACTAAATATCTTGTCTAATACGCTCATCGGTGAGGAAACTGATGGATTTTTATTTACATATCACTAAGGACTAATGTATTTCTAACAAATACATACCTATAAGCACATAATGTGATCCTAAAGGTAGTAAACTTAATTTAAATTTAAGTTCCCCCCCCCCCTAAATCAATAGGACAACGTTCCACCTTGGCTTTCACCCTCCTTTTTTCACCGGTGGCCAATTGCACTAACCGCAAAATCTTAAATTTAATAATTTGTAAATGACATAATTCAACTATTTTTGGACTGATAACTTAGACTAGCACTAAGGTATACTAAAATAGAGACATGACAATTAGCTATAACACCTTCAAATTCAACTATTTTCGATTGGTATTCATCCCAATGGTCTTCCAGGGTAGCATTAATCCTTAACATGCTTTTAGCCACTTCCCCAACCGTAGAATTTTATTGACTATTAGCAGCTAGCTCAAGTCTCGTGTGATGGGAAATTTTTTTATAATAGTGGGGCTCTCCAAAACAACAAAATTTTAAGGGTGGTTTCTATTGGTTTACAATTGCGGAGAAACAATACACTTCACGAGCGAATGTCAGACTACTTCCACCTATAAGTACTGTAAATATTTTGATCATGTGATAGAATAATGTATTTTCCTTATGGTGAAGATGTAGGAGAAAAGAAACTAATAGCCTAGGAAAAACCTACAGATGATGACCACTAAACTAAGGGAGGATGACCCATGCATTGACATAGTAACAAGAAGTGGCACAGTGACATAAGATGATAAAGCTAAAGGAAAGAAGCCAATGGAAGATACATGGGTTAGGAAGACCACAAAAAAAGCCCTTGGATTCAATATGAGGAGCGAAAAGGAAACATTTGTCGAAGTGAAGCGAAGCTTCATGGATTATAGAGCTTCCAAATCTAAAGAACAATCGTTGCAGAAATTATTACCGAAAAAGGATAGTGCTAAAGTCACTACTCATCTGAAATAATTTGATCTAGTTATATTAAGATCATTCTTGCATACTTGCATGAAGGTGTTGAGAGATTATAAGTTTGTCCAAGGACTCCAAGATTTCATAGACTGTTGTGCTAGAAAAGAAGAATCGTGAAGCGAGAATCGCGTAGTAAACAAGTTGCATCGACATAAGAAGGGAATAACAAGGAAGATGAGGCTAGCCGCGCATATTAGGAAATATGATATGGATAAGGTAATCCTATATTTTGGATCCAATGAAAATGTGTTATTTAAGCTAACTTGGGAGCGAATGGGAAAACCAAAGTTGCAATGGTTGGCGATCCAGTTGAGGATGGCCAACCAGCGAAATATCATCCCTATGGGAAGGTTATCTGACATTGTAGTAGATATTGAAGGAGTGTATGTTGTTGCATATATCAAAGTAATTGAAATTGTAGATGATATAAATCCATATCGGGTGCTACTTGTATTGGATTGGGCTTTCGATACTAACATGATAATAAATATGAAGAGGAGACAAATGGTGTTAGAAAAAATTCGATTTAAGGGTCATTTTTCCTTTAGAACCATCATAAAGGGTGCAGTATAAAAACTCCATCTGAAATGAATACTGCGGCAAATATATTGACAACAATTACAAGAGAAAAACTAAGAAAAACTAAGAAGGAAGATTGGATTAATCCCACTGTAGAGGGAAGACTATGCTGGGAACATGACAGTTCCTGTACTTCAAATTCTGAGGAAGAGCCAGAAAATTGACAGAACAAACTACATGAAATATCCACTAGACGATGCAACGAGATCATAAGATCAGTTCGCTTATAACTTCAAATGTATGTAATTTTCCTGATTATGATGGGATAGGAGATATAAGTATTTTTCTTCATGAATTTTAAAGAGAAGTTCGAGAAGAATAGAGGTTCCAAGTGTTAGATGTAGCCCTGATATCTACACCTGTTATATGGTGGGATACTCATAAAGAAAATATTGGAAGTTGGAAGAGTATCACAGGATGATGAAGGTCATATTTGGCCAAGTACATACTAGAATAGAAGTAAAATATAATGGCAAGGATGACCCCTCGAAGCATATTTCTTGTTGGAATTCAGTTTGGGGAGAATATCTGAAACTAGAGTGGGTACATTTGTTTTTTCACACATTGGAAATAATACTTATGAGTTGGTATCTTGAGACAAAACTGCAACATGGAATGACAAACTGGAAAAAATTGGTGGACAAGTTCCTACTGACATTTAGCTTTGAAGATGATTGTGCGTGCATAGATGAAGCCCTTCATGAAAAGTGGTTTTTGAGAGCACAACTGCGCTAACTTGGACGCAACCAGATTGGACCATGCAGTTGGAGCACACACTGGAATGTTATAATATGACAATAGAAGAGGATGATGAGGATCTGTGCAATATTGATATCCCAGAATCAGAAGTAAATTTTGAATCTGTTGGACCAAAACCTGTAATAAATGACATAACCCAGCCCACAAAGATGAAGAAGGTGAATATTAGGTCAAAAGAGGAACCAAAATTTGCAGTAATTGGAGATTATCGCAATGAAGACATAGTTAGAAAAGTTTTATATTTTTTGCATGAGTATCAAGTTCTCTTTCCCACAAAGTTTTCTAAATTGAAGGGTACAGTAGGAGACCTAGGAGTTATGAGGATTACACTGAAACCTGACATGAAGCCAATAAAACAAAGACCTTGTAGGTTGAATCTGAAATATGAGGAAAAATTGAAGGTATAGTTAAAGAAGATGATCAAAGCATGGCTCATTGAACTATTCGAAGAATATGAATGGGTAAGTCAAATGGTAGTTTAGAAAAAAAGGGAAAGGGGCAAGATCAAAATATGTGTGGACCTAAGAAAATTGAAGGATGCATGTGTACATGAGCCCTTTCCCACACCCTTAATGGACAAAGTATTGGACAATGTAGGAGGAAAAGAGACTTATTCCTACAAAGATGGCTTTTTAGGTTACCATCAGATTAGAATTGCAGCAGAAGATAGACATAAGACAATGCTTTCTACAAATTTGGGTTGTTACAAATACAATGTGATGCATTTTGGTTTGAAGAATCCTCCTGTCATATTTTCTAGAGTTGTAGTCCCATGTTTCAAGGAGTATATACATAAATTTCTGGAGGTTTACGTTGATGATTGGACAATCTTTGGGTTTTTGAAGAAGCATGTTCCAAGCTTGAGATTGATGTTGCATACCTATAGGCAGTATCAAATATCATTGAATTTGAAGAGGTACATATTTTTTGTACCTTTTGGTATACTATTAGGGCATGTTAATTGTAATCAGGGATTGATGGTAGACACTTCGAAGATTACTGCTATTGTGAACCTTGAACTACCTAAAAAAGTGAAGAAACTACACATGAAACTTGTACATAATAAATACTACATAAGTTTTATAAAGGAATTTTCACAGATAACTGCACAAATGGAGAAGTTATTGAACAAAGATGTCAGTTTTCACCAGGATGAAAAATACCAAAAGAGCCTCGACATACCGAAGGAAAAGATGGTGAATGTACCTATTCTAGTTTTCTCAGATTGGAATAAGGAATTTCATGTACATGTCGATGCATCTTGCATAGCATTGGGTATGACATTGGCACAACCAAGAGAAGGAGAAATTGATCACCCTATAGATTTTGCTAGCAGAAAACCATCGAAGGTGGAGAAGAAATATTCCACGATAGAAAGAGAAGGGTTGGCTATGGTTTATGCATTACAAAAGTTCAAGAATTATTTGTCGGGAGTGCACTTCAAGATGTTCATCGATCACTCCACACTGAAGTATTTGGTGAATAATATTGTTTTAGGAGGAAAGATCTCTTGATGTTTTTTTTGTTTCAGGAGTACAACTTTTAATTTATAGTCAAGCTAGGAAGACTGAATGTTAAGCCTAATCATCTTTCAAGGATAGAAATAGGAGAGGAATCGACAAGCATTGAGGATAACTTTCCTAATTCACAGTTATTCACAATAAGGGTTATAGATGATCACTTCATGGATATTATTCAGTTTTTTGCTACAGGAATGGCACCCGCAATGTACATTACGCAACAAAAGAAGGACCTAGTAATCGAAGAAATTGATTTTTTGTTGACTGCAGAACATTTGTACAAAATGGGACTAGACGAAGTAATACACAAATATGTGTATAAGCATGAAAGACAATATTTTGGCAGAAGCTCATGTAGGAGCTGTAGGAGGAAATTATGCAGGAAAGGTCATTATGCAAAAGATTTTGAGAGCTAGGTTATGGTGGCACACAATGCATAAGGCCGCAAAGGAGTTTTTTCGAGCTTATAATTCATGTCAAAGAACAGTAAAGCCATCGAGGATAGTTTAAATTCCATTGAATCCACAGGTAACACTACAAGAATTTGAAAAATGAGATATTAACTTTTTTGGACATATCAACCCACCAGGAAAGAAGACCTATGAAAGGTATATAATTACTGAAACTGATTATGTGACGAGCTGAGCCTAAGAAAAGCCAATGAAGGATTTCAAAATAGATCATATCATCGCGAAGTTCATATTTGAGTATATTCTGTCTAGATTTGGGTGTTCAAATATCTTGATGAGTGACACGGGTTCACATTTCTTGCAGAAGAATATTGAGGTGTTGACTAAATAATTTCAAGTGTACCATCATAAAAGTACATTGTATCATCCTCAAGAGAATGGGACAGTCGAAGCTTTCAATAAGATTTTGTAGAATTCACTCACAAATCTATGCAATGTGAATAGAAATTATTGGGATTCGAGAATTCGAGCGGTGTTATGGGCATAACGAACAACATGCAATAAACTAATATGACATACACCTTTTAGGTTGGTCTATGGACAATATGCACTCATGCCTATGGAATATATAGTACCAAGTTTAATAATTTCAACCTTCACAAATCTAGAAGACCACGATAGAATGGAATAAAGGATGGAGAAATTCCTTTCTCTTGAAGCATACGAATTTATAGAAGGTTTTCATCAGGAAGTGCAAAAAGAAAGGGAAAAAGCTTAGCATGACAGGGAAATTAAGAAGAAGAAATTCAAGGAAGGATATATTTTTCTATTGTATGATAGCAAGTTCGCAAAGTTCCAAGGAAAGCTCAAAACATGTTGGTTGGGACCATATATCATTAGGCATGAATATCATGGAGGCACAATTCAACTCGTGAAGTTAGATGATCAGTTGATTCCAAAATGAGTGAATGGTAGTAGATTGAGGATATACAAGGATGACTATGTCTCTTTAACTTCGCACTTAAAAATGACAGGGGAAAGTCTTAGTGCACCTACAGTTGAAAGTGGGAACTAGACTATAAAATAATCTGCAAAAAGGGGCTTCGCTGAAGGATGATTATTCTGCAATAGTCAGGAGTATGGAGGAGTCTGAAATAACTGTGTTGAACGAATATCGATGTGTGATAGTCAGGAGTGTTTCGAAGTCCAAACAAATTTGTGAGAAGGGATGAATTGCTACGACATAATGGAGGGTTCATTGAAGTCTTCCAGAAAATTTGTCGTTGGAAGGAAAAAGTTGACATGAAAGGAAGGTTTACATTAAAAGGTTGGTGGGGGGGACATATTTATTAGGAACAAATGGTTGAATGTTCTACCATGTATGCATTAAATGAGATGAATCTAAAGATAATCATGGGGTATGAAATTCAAATTCATTATAGAAATAGGCTCCTGCTCCACATTTTAACACTTTTCTTCCCGAGAATTAAAATTGAGAAATTGCACCTAAGTGAGAATAAAGTATATAATTGTCTGACTGAGAAGAGCTTTGAAGAAATTTCTATATGATTTACCAAGATGGGATTAATAGTAATCATGATAGCTACACCACCAACTGTAACAGCTCTGAATTCATCGCAGAAGAAAACAACTGCAGAAGAAGTGCAACCAAAGAAAAAGCAGGTAAAGAGACCAACTTTATCCCCCAGAGTTAGAAAATCTGTGAGGAAGAAACTTTCCAAGGAGTAGCACACGAAGAAATGACAGGATAAGAAGCAGAAGATAGTGACGAAGAAACTAAAATATCAGAAGTAGAGATACCAAATATTGAGGTAGAAGGTGTATAAGAACTCTCTGTACTAACTCCATATGTACTATCAAGAAAGCCAGATGACAAGCCGATCAAAGATCCTGATAATGCCAAGTTCAGTGTTTTCAAACCATTGCTACCTAAGCAAGTATCGTTTTAAGGTGAACTACTGGCTAAAATTCCATAGCTAAAGATGGTGGATTGGGACATTAATGACAGCAAAAATTATCTCCAATTTGAGCCAAGTAGGTATCTACACAATGTGTATTACTCGCAGGATAAAGCCACCATATTGGAGCCATATCAGTGGAAAGAAGGATTTTCGCGAGAAGGGTTGTTAAATATGTTTAACGCTCCACAGTTCGGTCGAAGCACCATCAACGCAATCTGTTCAAAATGTTTTGGCTTTAGTGCATGACAGATACCTTTGTTTGGGAGAGAGGATCTGAATAGATGACATGTTGATCAGAGGAATCATCATGTTTCCATACGAGGGAAAGTACCATGCCAAGGAGTTAATGGGAAAGAGTTAGGATAAGGAAGTTGTTGATGAAATAAATAATAAGTATGAGCTAATAAATAATTCAAGAGGGTATGACATCAATTATATCAATGGAGAAGCAGTGAAATTCTCCTCGCACATTCTTGCAAGGAAAATTATGCACAAATTTCGAGAGAATGAATTCCTAGTAGTTGTGGTCTCTTTGGGCGCAGAGTGCAAGAAGGGGGTCTAGTTTAACTAGGCCTGCTACTTGTGCAAGGATTTATTGGAGGACTTCCGATAAGTGCAGAAGGAAGGGAAGAAGTTCCACTACACCTGGGTGCTATTTATCATTGTGTTAATAGCGTCGAAGGAACTCGAGGAGTCACAAATTTCCATAGTTGACCCTGATTTATGTGAAATCGTGAGGTATACCTCGCTCTAGTTTTCCAAAGAGCCGATGTGAGTAATGGAAAAAAATCATTTTTGGGTACTGCTAGATATTTTTTGATGGTGGTGAACCAACATTCCAGGCTATCACCCACTTTTTTTGAAGAGTACTAGAATATTGCAGAGCTTTAGTCCGATTTCCACATATCTTACATCAAGGCACAGAAGGATTTGACAAAGACATGGCATCATTTCCCATATTTGGTCACAGGGATTGAAATTTTGAATGTCCCAAAGACATGGATACAATATTGGATGAATCCACTCGTTGGAGGCACTGAGACATAGATATACACCACCCAACGTGAAGGAACTAGTGGAAAGGACATAGAGACGGGGAAATATACAATACAAGAAACATAGAAAATGAGGAAGGAACTAAAGGCACAAAGCTAGATCAAGGTGGCCAAGATTGTCCTACCTATATAGAGCTAATCACTTCCCCATTTATCATAAAGAAGAGGGTACCTACAGCATCTACACCAAGTGTGTGGAAGAATCACAAGGTCGATTGATCCAAGCACACAGAGCCACTAGTCCTCAGTGAAGGGTACTTCGATGAAATTGGTGACAAGGTATGGTAGATCACCAAGGAAACCTATAATAGAATCGAGGATCTATACAAGGATGTATTGACATAAGTGCGAGAAGGAATGAAAGGACTTAAGGTGCTGGCAAGAACAAAGAGACCACAGGATCAACCAACCATCCAAATAGTGCAGACAAGTCAACCAATGTAGTCAAAGAACCGACTAGAAATCCAACATGGTTTGCAAATTTTTTAGTTACCCAATGGAGTGTTGTAGTTAAAAGTTGCAGAAGACAGGGAACGTGCCAGAGGATGGGAGAGCATTATCATGAACCTTGCCGCACTCCCCTTTTAGACACTACACGAATTTCATAAAGGGATCATAGATGAATTTTATGGGTGAGAAAAATTCCCTTGACAGTTCACCATGTAGGAGTAGAAGGACTGAAACGAGATGATGAAAAAGCTTGATCAGGTGCTCATGGAAAGAGATGAGGTGCGCCAACAACAACAGCTGGAAAAAGATTTCAGTAATACTTGTAGTGAAATTTTGTACGTTCAGGTCCGTGTAGAGGATCCACTAGCAAAAAAGGTTGTGAAGCTCACTCTCGCAATCAAGGAATCAAAGGACAATAGTGAAAAGCTGAAATTTGAATATTGTGTCCATATTGCTGAGCTAGAAATGAGGCTGCAAATAGCCATTCCACCATAAGTCAAACAGAAGAGAGAAGTGGACCTCAAAACTGCATTGGAAGGTATCTCCACCACAGTAAAGGACTGTGGAAAAATTTTAGATGATACAATGGATATTTGGAACTCAATGCAAGACGATCGAAACATGAAAAAAATTGAAGATGAGGTACAAGAAATGCAGAAGAAGCTGGACGAGATCCAGCAAATAGAGGCTCGCTCGGATCACAAAAGAAAAAATCTACAGAGACATATCAAGGATCTGCGAAGGAAAGATAAGTTGATAACAACGAGGACTCAGCTGTGGTAGGATGAGGCCATTAAAATCACATAGACAATCAATGTAAAGCTTAAGGAGATGCAACAATGACAGAAAGACATGTTAGGAATTTACCGGAGAAATATTAATAAAGAATTTACCGAGAGGAATAAACATAAAAACCCAGCAAAAAATCATTAACATAAACTCAGATGTTTATTCAGGAAAACCCCAAATCTGGGGCAAAACCCAACCAATGAAATTCCATTAAGCATTGGCCAAAACCCTGGCCAATCCGGCCAAGTGAGCTTTCACCGCTCACCTTGAGGCCTACATTACAATGAAGTATTCCCAGCCTTTTATAGGCTCCATTACATGCAATACCATGGGCTAAAAAATGTGGGTGCACAATACCATGTGCCCCAAAACCAGTACTATTTACCCTATTCAACAATGACTCTATCCTGAGTCAATTTTACCTAACAATTCCCCCCTTAAACTTGACTTGGGGTTTCTTGACTAAATCCAGCCAAAATTGCTAAGTGGGACAACCCCACTCACTCTAGATCTTCCCCCCTCAAGTTTTTAGCCATGGTAATTGTTAACTTGACATCCCCCCTATCACCTAGGTATAACCCAGACATTACCGGTGATTACCCAGGGGTACCCAGGCCATAGCAAGTCTTACAGCAATATGCCCATTTACATGTAAAAATTAACTTCATTATAATAATATTTTTTTTTTCATTATTACTGTGACATAAATTTCCATAAAAAAAGAACCCATCTACTGGATTACATTGGTCACTAGCCTCTATAACCGCTAGTCCTCTATGAGTTCTCTTCAGATACATGGTTCATCAATTAATTAATCCATGTGCACATATCCTCTCTCACATTAACTTCTCCCTCATCAAATATTATCAACCAATGTTTCATATGGATGTTTTGTTACATGATCGGTAATATCATAGGCATATGAATCATGCCTAATATGGTTGTGTTCGTATCCCAACACCTAAGTACACCTTGGCTTCAACATTAAACATTTCCACTTCTTTGAATCTCACGAAGCCCATCTTTATTTTGTTTCCATGTAACATTACGCACCTAGAAAATTCAACTTCAACACATACATCTATATTTATGGATTTTGACACAAAAAAAAAGAAGGAAATCACAATGTACGATCCCCCATTGGTAGAACTAGTTTCTTCTTGGAGAAAGTTTAGCTAAACATAGGCATTGTGGCTCATTCAGCTTTGGTTCTTCGCTTGGTGTTTCTGAGCATTAAATCTAATTCATCAGACGTGATATACATATCTCCACTGCACTTTTATGTATTTTCTTGCCTTGCCATGGCTTCATGCTGCTGCACTCAAACTCGAACTCGTCCACCTGTATCAAATCGCCATGCCTCCAAGAAGGCCTCATCGACCTGGGTTCCCATACGCACAATCACCATGACATCCATACCATCCTCATTTAAATAAGAGATTTTTCTAATCATCATACGCAGGTAGCCTCCTGTTCAAATGAGACTCTCGATTTAATTTTACCAACTACACCATTATGGCCCTATTGACACCATGAGAAGTGACCTTGAGTGTAGTGGCTTGCAATGTAAGCCTTTGAAATTACTCCTCCATAAGGGCTAGTGCTTCCGCTAGATTTAGCAGGCATAATGAATTCGGGAATGAATGCACGGACTTGGATGTTGGTTCCAGTGTAATCTCCTATTACGAATTCCACTGCGGTCTTAGACGCAATGCTCGCGGGTTTTCTCGGCTTGAGCGCATTAATCACTGCTTCCTGGGACTTAAACAACACCTTATACACCTTCCCTTGAATAGGCTCTTCGCTCTGAAACACAGGAGGGTAAAAAAATATCGACATTTTTCTCTTTTATGCCATATTCCTTCAAACCTACTGAAGAGGATGTCGAATGCCAAAGGGGAAGCATGGCTACAGGCTACAAATTTCACTGCCCCGACATGATCCCCCCAAAAAATAGAGCAATATTCAATTCAAGCTTGTCTTTCTCTGAAAAATTGCATACATGGCTGCCAATAGCCTTGAAACATTGATCGAGACTACCACTAGAGTCCAAACACATGAATTTACATTTTTTGACCATTAAAATTTATTTAACAATCCTTTTCAATGTCAAATCTAATGAGATATGCCTCCTTCAAACGTAGATATAGATCTTCAAACATCAAATTTGACAGATCTAATAAAATAACTCTCATTCCATAATGATTGAATGATCTTGGCTAATAAAATGATCCATGATACTGCAAGTAGCATTAAATGAGGCTCTGATACCAGTTGTTAGGAATTTACTAGAGAAATATTAATAAAGAATTTACCAAGAGGAATAAAAATAAAAACCCAACAACAAATCATTAACATAAACTCTGATGTCTATCTGGGAAAACCCCAAATCCGGGGCAAAACCCAACGAATGAAATTTCATTAACCATTGGCCAAAACCCTCGCCAATCTAGCCAAGTGATATTTTACCGCTCACCTCCAGGCCTACATTACAATGAAGTATTCCCAGCCTTTTATAGGCTCCATTACATGCAATACCATGGGCTAAAAAATGTGGGTGCACAATACCATGTGCCCCAAAACCACTACTATTTACCCTAGTCAACATTGACTCTATCCCGAGTCAAGTTTACCTAACAAGACATTCTATGGAAGACAATCAGGCCAACTAGAAAGAAGTTACTCGAGAAAGTGTGCCAGGAAGAAAATCATATTGCAGAGATGCTTCAACCCTCCAATAAGTCCTATGATAACATAGCAGCAAATATTTAGGTCATACTAACTTAGTGACTCAATATGAGTCACATGTGAATGTTAGGGGCCTTTTGGGCAGAACCCAACTTCGTCTATTTTTGGGTAAAATACTCTGCAACTCAAGGAGTAAAGTGAGAGGTACCACAAAGATAAATATACCATGGATTGTTTAGGGGCTTAATGGTGGGTAGAAGCCCCTCATTATGTAACAATTATTGGGTTGTTTTGTCTAGCCCATGGTATCTGGAACATGCTTTTGTGTAAATGTAAAGTTATATAAGAAAATGTAATGTTGTATTGAAGTAGTATAAGATGTAATAGTTGATGAGAAAAAATAGTCAAGATACCTGATTTTAGTCTAATTTGGGTCTAAGGATAAGGCTCAACAACTTTGTGCATAGAGGCTTTTAAGATTCTGTAGCTTTGTTCACAAACTACATGCAGCTGTGTGCGTAGCTCGATGAAGTTGTAAGTACTAAAGAGACTTATCATAATAAATAAGAATAATTTTGAAGAAACATCTTTGTTTATGTGTTTTATTTGCTGATTATCTGCATTGTGGAGTTGTATATATGCTTTACATTATGTTTTAATCATAAAGGCGTAGTGCACATACATATTTATTGATGAATGAAGTATAAACTGTTAAAGTCGATAGATGCATCTGCGCAGTTCTGAATAAGCATAAGGAAAAAATTTAGTATTAGACACACACTCCACTCTCCATCTAGATGCAGAAACCTAGTTCTAACATCCCACAATATTGCCTCGGGTGATACTGTGATCTGCACAGCTGGTCATTACTGAAAGGGTTGGTAATAGAGGGTTTTGTTGGTGCGCAACTAACTATGAACCTAGGTCAAGCCCAAATGAGCCAAGAGTGCGTTTAACTTGTTTCCATATAAACTCATACTTTGAATCCTTAAGAGCAACTTCTTTACTTTTGTTAGAGAAATAAATTTCTACTCAGCTATAGGATATTTCATACACATGATGTAATTTGCTACTTAATGCATCAACCACACAATTTTTTTTTCCCTCTAAGGTGTCTAATGTCAAAATCAAATTCACTTGGGAAAGTGGCACAAATAGATTCACATTCATTTAAATTAGGTTGTTTCAGGAACTAGTCATACTACTATGACCAATCATTAAGAGGAATAGTTTCCCAAATAAAAACAATTTCCATAATTTCATAGCATGAACCACAATTTCTAGCTCCAAATCCTATGTAGAATATTTTTTCTCATATTCTATTAGCTTACGAGATTCGTAGGTTATCACCCTACCTTCCTACATTAAGACTCCTTCGAACCCTTCCTTATAGGAATCTATGCAGACATTAAAGTATTTTTATGGGTCTATAATATTCAACATTGGGGCTGTTTTTAATAAGCACTTAACTAATCAAAATAGTGTTTGCAGTCGGTTGTCCACTTGAACGCTCTTCCTTTTTTCTACAATGAATTTATCGGGTAAGAAATTTTTGAGAACCCTTCAATGAAGTGATGACAATACCCCGCTATTCCCATAAAATATCACATGTCTTCAATGTTCTTCTGGAAATTTCGTTCCATGATGGTTTTAATCTTCTCAGGGTCTAAAACTATGCCATCATACGAGATTATATGTCCCAAATATTGAATTTGATCCTTATAAAAATTACATTTGTTGTACTTAGAATAAAGTTGATCTTCTCTTAAGGTTTGCAACACTATCCGAAGGTGCTTCTTATGCTCCTCTAAGTTCCTTGAGCATATAAGAATATCATCAATAGAAATAAAAACATATTGGTGTAGGTAAGGGTGGAAAATACCATTCATTAAACTTATGAAAATTGTTGGGGCACTAGTAAGCCTAGATGGTAAGACAACAAATTCATAATCACCATAACGGGTTCAGAATGTTTTCCTGCAAACATATTTCTCTTTAATTCTGATTTGATGATACCCTGACCATAGATAAATTTTGGAAGACAAAGTGGCACCCTTTAGTTGATCAAATAAATCATCAATTCTTAGTAGTGGGTACTTTTTTTTAATGGTTAATTTATTTATTTTTCTATAATCGATACATAAATGGAGGGTCCCATATTTTTTCCTCACAAATAAACCTAGAGCTCTCCAAGATGACACACTTGGGAAAATATACCCTTTCTCTAGAAAATCCTATAGATTCATGTTTAGCTATGTAAATTGAGGTATGCTCATTTGGTAATGATATTTTGATACTCGGGTAGCTCCTAGAACAATCTGTATAGCAAGATCATTCTCTCTTCTTAGAGGAAGACCCAGAATTTCTTTTGGAAAGGCATCCAAAAATTCTTGGATAATTGGTATCTTTTCGAGAGTAGTCATCCTATCCTTATAATTAGTATAGAAAATGTGCACAACGTAAATTTTATAGCCCTTCCGTATGCATTTTCTTATTTGAATAGTTGTTATAGGACGTAATTCAATGGCTCTCTTGATACAATGAATATCTTGTCTAATACCCTAATGGGTGAGGAAAGTGATGTTTTTTTTCTTTATAGTTCACTAAGGACCAATGTCCTTCTAACTAATCCATACCTATAAGCACATGATAGGCTCCTAAAGGTAGTAAATTTAAATTAAACTTAAGTTTCCCCCCCCCCAAGTCAATAGGACAACCTTCTACCTTGAATGTCACCCTCCTTTTTTCTCTAGTGGCCAGTTTCACTAACCACGAATTATTAAATTTACTACTTTTAAAATGACATAATTCAACTATTTTTGGGCTGATGTAACTTAGAATTGCACTGAGGTATACTAAAATAGAGACATGACGATTAGCTATAATACCTTCAAATTCAACCATTGCAGTTTGGTATTTAGCCTGATGGTCTTCCAGGGAAACATTAATACTTAGTATTTTTCTAGTGACTTCCCCAATTCTAAAATATTCTTTAATGTTAGCAGTTAGCTCAAGTATCGTGCGATCAAGATAATTTTTATAATCATGGGGCTCTCCACAACCCCAACATTGTAAGGGGGTTTTCTGTATCTCATCTAATTTTGGCTTGCTTGACAGTTTGGCTTGTTTGGCTTCAACTTGCGATCTAGGTTTTTGTTGATTACTTCCATAGTGTCCATTTGATTGCTTCATGAATGCAATTTTAGTTCCTATAAATTTTTCATTTTATTTTTCTCGAAATTATTTTTCCCCTTTTTACTTCCCCACCCCTTTTTGTTTCATCTACTGGTAACAAATTCAATATTTTTAGATATTTTCATCTATCATCTTTGGATTGTCAAACTAAAACCTTTACTTCATAAAATATGGTGAGCTACTGATAAGTCATTGTACTTCTTGTTTCTTATCACAAATATATGGTACCTATCTCAACAAATAAGTAAACGTAGTTACAAATTCATCCATATATTGTTGTCTTGGTTTAAGGTCATGAAGCTCCTTAGCATTCTCATCATAAAATCACTCTATTAAGTACTTTTATTTGAAATTATTCTGAAAATATTCCCAAGTTAATTGTTGCTCATCAATGACTTTCATTGTTTTAATTTTTTCCCACCATAAGGTGGATTTACCTTGTAGTTTATAGATTTCCAATTTCACCTTTAAGTTGTCATCATATTCGTAATTTTGAAAGTATTTATTTATATTGATCAGACATGATTCAACAACCTCTTTTAATTCTCCATCAAATGTTAGCAGTTTTTTTTTTTTTAAATTCTCCCTGCAATTCAACTTTTTCCTCTTAGTTCTTCTTCCTGCTAAGGCATTCTTAGATTCCTCTTCATTGTCTAGTCAACCTCCCTCTACCTTCGAGTGGTCTTCTTCTCAATGGTGTATCTCGACTTTATTCCTATTGTTTGGACTAGGATTTAGGTTTCTTTGATTCTATATATCTGAGAGGATCCTCAAAATTCTTTCTTGTTCCAATATCAACCTCTCATTATCAGCTCTTAATTTTTTTTATCTATACTCAAAGTTGTTGTATTGTATTCAATAACACTGCATTTGTGGTGGGAGTTTTTCCTCCCAACCGAGCACACATTTCTGGATTGACTTTTTTGTGGGACACAGGTCCAGATCCTATTGATGGTCTCCCAGGCTGAGTGATACCCACTCTGATCTTCATGCTACTTCATATATGTATCATCAATACTAGTGTTATTCCTCAATTTTGCAAATAGGCCACAATGTTGCAACCTAGGCTCTATACCATTTGTAACATGTATAAACATCCCAAAAAAATAAAACAATAACCTTCATCTTCTATTAAAGAACACTTTGAACCTCCAACCAAATTCTAATGTAACATACACAAACACAAAACTTTATTTCGACTATATATTATTATACACATACTTAATTAACATCAATACGAGTTTGCAAAATGTCCATCATAAGCTTAAATATTAAATATATTGTTAGTTTAATAGCGACTTCCACATATGTCCTTCTTTTGAATCCAACCTTTTCTTAGAGCTATATTAATTATGTTGGTCATGCTTACACTCCTATATATCATCTTATTTCGAACCCTTATCTTTGATAACTTTGATGTTTAAACTATGGGGTTTTCCACGGTACCGAGGCATCTCGAAAATTTTATCTAGAGGTGCACTGGCTCTCGGTTCATTTGACATGTGGTGTTTCCTCCGTCATGGATTATTCACCAAATTATCCAACAAAAAATATCATTAGATGTTGGTTAGGTTAACTGACTAGCTCTGTCTTTGAGGTTCTTCCTCCCATTCTGTTGCTCCATTGTGGATTCTCCGATCTACATTCTGCTTCAAGGATACTAGGGTAATTAGGTTTTCTTCTAATAAATATCACTCTCATCATGAAAAGTATACTAAATTAGTTATTCCTATTTGTTCCTTTACTTCATTTAGGTTATCATCCTATGAATGTTGAAAAATTTATGCTTTACATCGTAGTTCTTTGGTATGAAAACCATCCATAGATGCAAATACCATGGCAAGTTACCTCATGATACTTGTGGTATTATTTGTAAATAATTTCGAGGCTCAGTCACCGACATGAATAGTGAAGGGTTTGCCTCCGCTGAGGTTTATCTAAGGGTGGCACTCGTTTTCCAACTCGTCCATAGGTATCAACCTCCTTCCCTTTTGCAAATTAAAGGGTTACTTGAATTTACTAGAGTTTCCTTCTTCTCGCCATTTAAATGGAAAATTAAAATTTTTATTTTTTGTTGTACGGTTTTACATGTAATATTGGTCACTGTCTTCATACTATGTGCCATTTTTCAAAACAAATTAGGGCAAGTTCTCGAGGCAAACAATTCATTATCAATCTCTATTTTTTTGGGTTTCAATTCTTCTTCTAACCTTGGTTCATCTCAATTCTGTCTATGTGGGTTAGATTTTTTAGGGTACTCCTGTAGAGTACAATACATATTACCCACCAGGTTGGAAACCTTAAATAAAGTCTTGAAGATAATTTATGTTATATTTGTCTATGTAATTATTAATTTTTAATTATTTGGAGCATAAGAAGGTCTCCTTAAGTTTTAATAGTAGGTGCAGTAAACCGTTGTTGTTGTTTACTTCATTGGTTTCACCTTTTTGAAAGGTTATTTATATATTACTCTGGTCACTTACCTCTGATTTCGTTACTCATTTATTTCTGGTTAATAAAACCTCTATCAGAATTGTGTTGTGGCTCTCTTTCTTTTCTAGTGAACTTGTTCACTGTATGATTTTACTTAATGGTAGTGATAATTTTATTTCAACAAAAAATTACTATCAAACATTGTTTGTTGTGTGGAAATTTTAATTTATTGATATTACACTATGCTCTTCACATTTTATATGGATTTATATTTCTTTTAATGGTACCCGATACAGGTCAAGACTCATATGTGGGACCTTCCTCATCCCATGTGGTAACCACTCATGATTACATGTTTAAGCCCTAGAATTTGTTCTCCATTGATTCCGACTCAATTGGTCGGAAATCAACTAGATGTCATGACCTTACTTCCTAAAATTTTAATGAAAACAATATGTTTATGCACAATATTAAATATTATTTTCCATTGCACAACTAGAATACTTCCTTCCAACTAGTAAACAAGTTATGGTTATCCCATATCGTTAGGGTTTTGTTAACTATATTGTTTATTTATAGTCAAAGGGCTTGAATTTTTAGGTTTTCATGCTCGACCTGGTGCTTTGTACTACAAGGCCACGAGTCATCCAACATTCCTATTATATATACACCATTTTATTTTCCTTATTTTTCAACACTTCTATATTTCTCTTTTACCATGACCATAAATGATATATTCAAAATCTTACTCACCCATTTCTCAACCATAACTACAACATTATCATTTAAAGTAATATTTCATATCATTTACATAAATTTATGTTTACCATACAAGGAAAGTATAAGTACTTATCTGTATTAATTGAAAGTTGTCCAAAAACTTCTAGGAAAATACCACACCCCCATTCCAATAGAATGAATATTATTTCCAGTTCTCCCCCTGAGATGTTAACATTCTAAAACAATTAATTTTATACTATCAGTTCATAGACGTCAAGGTATAACCCAAACTAGAGCACATAGACTTCAATCTGTTTTCAGAGTTTCCATTGGATCAAGTCTAGCTCAATAATGATCCTTAGGTAGTGTCATGCCTTACTTCCCAACATCCTATTCAGATAACTCTGTTCTTCCTAGGTGTCTCTCAGGGGAAATTTTAAGGATGGAAAATTATTTTGAAGTTTAAAAAATTGGCGAATCTCACTAGTCCCTAATATGCAAACAATAAAATGTTTATTGATGTATTTCTAAAAATATTCAAATTTATAATGATATTATATATATTGTCTATATAATGTTGGCGATTTTTAAGGGAAAATGATTTTATATTGTAAAATTTGGGCGAATCATTTTTATAAAAAAATGGAAATTGGCGAATCTTTTTTTTGGAAAAACCATGCAAAATTAGCCCACCTACGAATATTAGCCCCTAAAATTTTCCATGTCTCTCCTCTCATGTCAAAGAACCCCTTTTCCTTTTCCCATAAGATCTTTTATATCCCAGGAAATATGAGATAGTGATAACTTTTATAACTATCTGGAAGTTTTGAATTCGTTTAGGGTATTTTCCTAGGAATTTCAAGACTTGTCTCAATTCCTAATTATACATAAAAAAAAAAAAAAAACTAAAAATTAACATTATCATTTAAAATTCACTCATCATTTCCTCTAAGCCATAATTATGAGAGTCTCATATAGTAGAATAAGTAATTCAAATATTCATAGCACTGGGGTGTTAGATCCATGTTTTTTCATGGTGTTGATTTGAAATCCATATATCTTATCAAGAACAAATTTCAAACAATAAAAATTAGGATTTTTCTAGAAACTAAATATGCCTAATTCCACCCAAAAATTCCAAAATGTGGCAAGCTTAGAGAACACAAAATTTATTGTTGCAATTACAACATAGAGAAGTACTAAAGTTTATCTCAAGTAGAGATTGTGTTAATTTAAATAAAATTGAATATATTAAAAAAAAATGTTTACTTTTTTTACAATTTAATAGTTTTAAATAAATTGAAAATATTTAAATTAAATTAAGTTATATGTATTAAGTATGATAATGATTGTGAAATTGTTAAAAAAATAATTAGAAATGGACCTAAAAGTTTGATAAACATGAGGATAAATATTGAAAGAAAGAGCATGTAATATATAAATAGAAATTAAGAACAATAGTTGCACCTATCTAAATGTGATCTTAGGAGGTTTTTGACAAAAAATGAAAATATTTAACTTGAAGAAAATAATCCAATTACCTTGAAAAATTGGAATTATTATATTAAAACCCTTTATGAATCCCCTAATGCCATATATGCCATTTTGAATGCCCCTATAGAGGATGTCATATTTTTTTAGAAGGACATTGACATTATGGTTATGTGGCTTGCAAATGTGAAATTTAAGGATATTGAAGGTTACCAAGATAAAACAATTTAAAATGGGAGATTCTATCCTCATTCTGCACATGCACAAGCTCTTAATTTATAAGTGAACCAAGTGCTTACTAACACATGGGCGTAGAGCCTCATTATTCCTATCTTTACAAGTGGTGATAAAAGACAAAAAAAAATAAAGTAGTGAAAATGGTGAGATGCAACTTACAAATCAGATAATTCTTACACTGCAAATTTCCCACACTCTCTGTCACATTCATCAGGCTAATATCTAGTTCTATTTATTAGAATATAATATTGTTAAATAGTTTGAGAAAATTCCTAAAGAATGAGATCTAAAATCTGATGAAGAAAATCAATCATAACTACACATTGCAAAGCCTAAGTCATGATTTAAAAATCCTAATAATGTTCATTTCTAGAGTTTCTCCATTATTCTACTAACCCTCCCCCTTACAAGAGAAACACTTTCTCTACAAGACCTAATTAATTTATACATATTCAAAACTTTTTCTTTCTAAGAGGTTTTCTAAATATGTGAGCCACATTTTCATTTTTATTAAAATAAATTATAGCAATTTTATTTGACTGCATTTTTTCCCTCATAGAATGATGTTGTATATCAAGGTGTTTCGATGGGGAATGACACATAATATTGTTTTATGGAGATTCAATGATCACATTTGATAACCATTATCATTTTCTATTCTTCTTCCGCATCCTCAAAAATCATCGTCAACAAAATGTCTTCATAAATATTTGTAAACAACTTTAGTTGATGACAAAGAAAAAATTGGATGTCTTTTTTTGCTCCATGACATCATCCCAAATCCTAGGTTGACTACATATTCTATGGTTTATTTTTTGTAATAAGGATTTATAGCCCAAACTGAATCAAAATAGCTTTCCAACTCACATCAAACTCATTGGTATATTTAATACCAAAAATAGTATTCCTTTTAGATATTGAAGGACTCTCTTCATTATATTCCAATGGAATTCATGAGGCATGGCCATTGATTGAATAAGGATGTTGAATATATATTCTATATTCCGCTTGATTATAGTGAGATATTTTAAGCTTTCCACAAACTTATGATATAGTGTATCATCCACCTCTTTTGTTTTATGATCATTGTAGAGTTTGGAACTCTATTTTAAATGAATAGAGACTACATTACATTCATTCATATTAATTTTTTTACGTAAATCCCTTAATATTTTCTTTTTGTAACAAAATTTTCATCATATTCTCTCAATATTTTAAGACCTAAGAAATAATCCAATTCACCAAGGTATTTCCTCTTGAAAACCTAGGAAAATTATTTTTTAATTTCTTCAATAAAAGTATATGCGTTTCCTATTATACTAATATCATCAACATATAAGGAAATCAAATTGATATGACCCTTCTAATATGATTTTGTATATATGTTAGTATCACTCTTACTTTTCATAAAACCTTTTTAAGAAAGAACGAGTGACTATTTACATATGAAGATCTTGGTGGTTGTTTTAGTATATATAAATTTTTCTTTAACTTACAAGCAAGATGCTCTTGACCCTTCTTTAGAAATCTCTCTAGCTAAACATGATACACTTATTCCTTTATTTGACCATTTAAAAAAGAATATTTTCATTCTAACTGATGGTGTCAAGAGGCACTCTACAACCAAGTATATGGGGGATGTGTAGGCCTAATGCAAGTAAGTAAATATGTATGTCAACAATTTTTAAATGTTGAGAAAATTATAAATAGAAAAAATTTATTTTAATGTGGCTATGTTTTAATTAATATTCAAATTAAAATTTATATAAATTTAAAATATAATTTAATGTAAAAGGTAAAATGTAAAATGTAAAATGTAGAATGTAGAATGCAAAATGTAAAATAATGTAAAATGTAAGGCACAAAGCTACAAAATTGATGAGAAGAAATTGGTTTGTCTATAATGTAAAGTTAACATACTTTTGTTTATTTAACATGTTGTTTATTTATATATTACAATTGGTAAAATAATCAACAATATTTATTATTATTATTCTGATATATAATAATAATAATAATAATAGTAATATTCATTATAAATATTATTATATTATACCTTACATATATTATTGATTAAACATAGTGACAATTCTCGATCATATAGATGGAGGGGGGGGGGGATGGGAGAGGGAAAATGAAAGAGAAAAAGAGAGGGGGAGAGGTGAGAGGGGATGGGATAGATAGATCAAGGGAGAGAGAGAAGGAGGGATATATAGGGATGGAGGGAGATATAGTGATATATGGAGGAGAGAGAGAGAGAGGTTGGTAGGGGAGGGAGATAGACATGGAGATAGAGGATGGAGAGAGAGGGAGGAAGAAAGAGACACATCGAAACAAGTACAAGTATGCTATAGGATTAAATAATCTTGAACATTATTAAACATCAAGGAAGAGGAAGTTAGGTATATAACAATAAATATTTTGGTTTTTTCATTGAAATAGATGAATTGATTGCAATGTAAATGTTCATTCCTAATCATATTTGATTGATTAAATTGGACACATGAGTTTCAGTCTAGTTGTTGATTTCTAATCATATTTGATTACTTGCACTAGATGCAATTATTTCAACATATATCTCAATTTCTAATCCTATTTGATTTCTTGCACTAAATGCATTGATTTTAGTGTATATTGTGATTTCTAATCTTATTTTAGTACTTGCACTGTTGGCATTGATTTCAATGTAAATTTTGATTTATGATTTTATATATGAGTAGGTCTATGACATACATTAATTTCAAAGTAATTAGATTAATAATGTCCATTGATCTCAATATAAGCACAAAAAATTTATTGGAAACATGCATTGATTTATGAGTTATTGAAATTCAACCATAAATAAAATACTTGAATTTTCATCGTAAATAAAATTTTCACTTACATGAAATGTGTGATTCTTAAAACTATGAGCTATTTGTAATTGAATACATTCTTATTATTCCAATTTTCAGTTATTCAACATTGTTAGTCACTTTTAATTCAAAAAAGGTAGTGAAAAATAACTATGATTAAAACTTGGGGTCTAACACTATGTAAGTCAAAATCATTAACTTTGGATAAAAATACTATTAGCTTTGGAGAGCAAGAGAGACAAGGTATGACGTTTACTACAATAGTTTGACTTAAATATTTGAATGATCCATGATTTCAACTTCCCTTTTCATATGGTTCATATGAAAATATAGAAACCTAATAGGTGTGACAATAATAATAGTATTAGACGAAAATAGTTTGAGATTGATCACAATGAAGACTATTTGCAATTGACTACATTTCTATTATTCCCATTTTCTATCCTTCAACACTGTTACATTGTCACTTTGTAGTCAAAATTTATTTCATAATTATTCATCATTCAAAATATTAACAATCTCTATCATGTCACCAATGTGATGAGACTCGGAAATTTTAAAATTAAAATGACCAGATTAATCTCAGATATATTTAGCATATTTAAAAATATTTGAATAATTAGACGTTAAACCATTTTTTCATGGTCGCACATGACTAAAGCCAACCTAGATCTATTTTCACCCTATATTTATTAAGCATTGAGAGGAATCCAATATCTTGAGGTGCAACCTTTCTTCAATTTTTTCTCTTGAAAGGAGGTTTTCACCTCAAAAAAAATGATCCCTCTTAGCACTCGATAAATATAGGGTTAATGTAACACCATCTTCCCAAATCTACCAATGTAACCTGCCAATTAGGGTAAACATATGAAGAGAGGCTACTAATATGATATTAAACCTCCTGTATAACCTTGAGGAAGTGGAACACACGAAAACATGACAAAAAACCTTAGACATCATCAACAACATCCCCAGCAGGTATCCCAACCCTTCAGGCTTCTTACCCCTAGGTTATACTGACTTTTTCACAATTTTGATCCTTATCGGTAGGCATAAAAAAACAAGGTAGTGGATGGGAGGCTATAGGTGTAGAAGAAACACACTACGCATGTGGTCAGGGCCTGAATTACTCAGTTTTGTGTCTGTAACTCTAGGATTTGAGCCACCCTTTTAGGCCCATAGCCCAGGTCACTTCCCATAACTTCATGAAAACTTAGGGGATGATAAATAACATTGGAACAATTATAAAAAAAAAATCACATCAACAAGAACTCATTTGGACCCATCCTATCCATGACATGCATTTTTTCAAACATGTCACAAACATTGAATCTACATTTATAAACAATAGATTTAAACATGGGGGTCTCTTAATTATCTAAGAATCACTAATAATCATTACTAGCCTACATAATAAGCTGCAATACAATCTATTTGACCTTAAGTACATTGTTTATTCATTTAAAGGTAAATACATTGATAGATCCATACATCATCCATGATCAAATACATGCTTATAACCAACACAATAACAACATAAATACAATGGATATAACAATAGAAAAATATATACATAAAAAAATACATTTACATACCAATACCAAAGGAATGGTCTCTTCATTAGTCAGTGTAAAAACCAATCAAATATGGGAGTTCCACATTCCACTGGACCATATATTGGCTAAGCCAAGTCTCATTTTAGCCAATCACTCTCGTGCCATATTCAAAAAATGGATGTGGGATCTCATCAAACACATCAATCACAATCAATCGAGAGCTTCTAGAGGAGAAAACACCTCAACCCTCAACCAATGATTCCACCTCATGGTCAGACATCACAACCATCACAGATTCGTCTCTATCCAATATACTCCATGGCTCCAAAGTGTTTTCTCCTACCAAGGCTATAGTACTAGTAACTTAACCGCATATGTTCCTAGGCTCTAGAGAATTTGTCCAACCAAGGCCCCAGGACTAGTAACTCAACCCACCTAGGGCTCTAGAGTGTTTTTCCAACCAAGGCTCTAGGACTTGTAACTCAATCCAAGAGTTGTCTGCTAGGCTCTAGAGCATTTGTTCAACCAAGGCTCCAGGAACTAATAGCTCAACCCAACAGCTAAAGGGATCATTGGAACTAACCAGAAACAATCAATTGAATAAAACCACAACACCATGGTTATCCAGGAAATGGCAAGCTTAGGAAAATTGACATGAATACAAAATGAATGGAAAAACTAATGAGGAAAATATACAGGAAACTTGGTTCCTGAAAACAAATCCCGCAATAGCTGCTGATCGCAATGTTTACTTGTGCTTTCCTGCTCTTCATTTTCCTTCTTGATCCAAATCACCAAGTATACACACTCTATAAGAGTGCTCCAAGAAAACACAAAGTATCCAAGAGTATGATATATATATATATATATATAGAGAGAGAGAGAGAGAGAGAGAGAGAGAGAATAATGAGAGATCTCCAAAAACACACTAACAAAAGGTACCAGTTGATCCTCAAAATCCTTTTTATAGATGAGGCCTCTATTTTTTTCATTTTATATTATTTTCCTTCATTTCCTCCTCACATGCAACTTGTGACCTTTCATCTCCCTTTTCTCCTAATTTCCATTATTTTCATAAATAAATGTGAAAAAAATACTTTTTTCCCCTTTAGTTCCTTAGCCATGGCCTTTTCCAATTTCCTTAGCCATAATAACCATGTGAACATTTGCACTGGAATGTTTTCCCAACATTCATCTTGGAATAAGTGTCCCATCAAACATGGTTATTATTTTAATTTTATTACATGGAATTTTCACCAGGGTTGTTATAAAACCCTCCCCCTTGGGGGACACCTTCCTTAATTTTAAACCACACATATACCTTAGAAACACCACTAAAAATAAAACATACTTCCCGTGGAGCTTTATAACATCTCGATGTAGTATTTACAATGATCGCCCTGCTGAAAGAAAACATGCAGACATCATAACAATATGAAAACTATAATGACATGACAGATTTATAACATAGCTTATATAGGTATTTGCACCCATATACATATGTACATATAGAATATCACATGAAAAGATATATCAAAACATCACCAGAACATATACCGAACAATGATACCAACATCACACCAAAAACGGCTTTGCCTCAACTAAAAAACAAGGATACATAGTCTGCATCTAATCCTCCATATCCCATGTAGATTCATTGGGCCGAAAGTTATTCCATTGCACTTGAACTTGCTTTATTGCTCAATTTTGGAGCATGAGTGCCTTTTTCTTGAAAATTCAATGTGGTTTCGGTTGGAACTCTCCTTCTGGCTCCACCTCCAATATAGACTAGTCAATCACATGATCAAAATATTTAACATGTTTCTTAATCAATGATATATGAAAAACATCATGGACTTTCACTCTAGAAAGTAGTGCAAGTCGATAGGCTACCAATCTGATCCTCTCAATGACCCTAAAGGGTCGACAAAAGCTTGGTGCCATCTTGGCAAACAAACCAAACTGCAAGGAGACTTATTGGGATTGATACGCATGTACACCTGATCCCCAACCTAAACCTTCATGTCTGCATAGATGTTATGCCTATCTTGGCCTTCCTTCAGATTCTTCTTTATCACCTGCATTTTGTGTTCCATTTCTGCCAACATTTATGGTCCAATTAGTACCCTACTAAACGGATCACTGTAACTGATAGGAGCGTTGCAACTCCACCCATACAATGCCTCAAATGGGTTCATGCTCAATGAATCCCAATACTCATTTTTGTAGGCAAACTTTACCAGTGGAAGATATTCTTCCCACTTGTGTTGCTAATGCATCACATACATCCTCAATGCATCCTCCAATATCATGTTGAACCTCTCAGTCTGTCCATCCATCCATGGATTATACATTGTGTTGAAGGCCAACTCAATGTCCAAACCTACAAAAAAATCCTCTAAAAACTTGGAAGTGAAATTTGCATCCCTATCAAACACAATATTCTTCGAAACACCATGCAATCTGACTATATCTCTGATAAACACTTGTTCTACATTAGTAGCTGAGTATGTAGTCTTCACAAGAATGAAATGTGAAACCTTTGTCAACCTTTCCACAACAACCATGATGGAATGATGTTGTCTATCCATCCTGGGAAAACCTATGATGAAGTCCATGGAAATGACCTCCCATTTCTACTCAGGAATCGTAATCAGTCGTAGTAGTCCACCTACATGTTCACACTCTACCTTAACAATCTGAAAATCCAAACATCTAGCTCGAAAATTTTACACATCTCTGTTTAGATTCAGCCAATAATAGAAACTATTAACAGCAATTAATTTCTATTTGTAACCTAGGTGACCCAAATATGGTTTTGCATGAAACTCACCTTCTTGAGCTCACTGTTGTCTGATACATATATCGTGTCTCTAAATCTAACCAATACATCTATTGTGAGATGGCAGTCCAAATCTTGTATACCTGAACCTGTACTAGTATATGTGCCTATAACATTACCAGTACCTGTACCTTCACCTATACTACCATCCATACATGTACATTTACTACCACTTATACATGTACTTGTACCAACACTTCTACATGTACCTGTAACAACACCTATATTTGTACTTCTGCCAACACATGTATGTGTAACAACACATGTAATTGTACTATCCTGCCACTTGTGCAAAATATCCATGTCTCTGTGATCTAGCTAACCTTCGTGCAAGATCCTATCCTATAATTCTCTCCCATAGGAGCTCATAGCTGCTATGTGATTTCCCTGTATCAACCTATTAAGAGCACTTTTGGTCTTGTTATCCTTTTCATTTATGTACCTGATATCGAACTCGAACTAAATGATCATGGCCAACCATCTATATTTCCTAGCGTTTTGATTCATCTAGTCAAAAAATTACCTCAACCCGATGTGATAACTCATCAATACAAACCTCCTACCAAGAATATAGTGCATGTATAGTCACTGCTAGCTCAAGATCATGTGTCGGGTATTTTTTTCGTGCTCATTTAGTTTTCATGAATCATATCACACCACCTGTCTATCATGCATAAGGAATCCACCAAGTCCTCTCTTGCAAGCATATGTATACACTACAAACTCCTTCTCTGGATCTGACATCTTTATTATTGGAGCATGTGGAAAAATATACTTAAGCTACTTAAAGCTAGCCTCACACTCCTATTTACAATCAAACTTCTTACCTTTTGCTCTACAATGATGTAATCAAATAAAAAATCAGTGAGAATTTCTTGATGAACCTCCTATAATAACCTTCCAATCTCATGAATGATCTCACCTCATCTAAATTCTTCAGAGCTACCCACTCCATGTTGGCCCTTATCTTTTCTGGAGCTACTGCAATTCCTTCCTTGGACATAGCATGTCCTAAGTAGTGTACCTCAATATGGAATAAAATACATTTGTTGATCTTAGCATACAACTGACACTCTCTCAACAACCTCAACACTAATGCCAAATTCTTGGCATGCTCTTCCTCATTTTTACAATACACCAATATGTCATCAATAACACAATCACAAACTTATCCAAACAAGGACCTAACACATTTTTCATCAAACACATAAATGTAGCTGGGGCATTTTTCAAACCAAATGGAACTACAACATACTCATAATTACCATACCCGCTCTTGAATGCAGTCTTGTAGATGTCTTGTTATTTGATGTGTACTTGATGATAACATGATCTCAAGTCGATCTTAGAGAACATTGTTTCTCCCTTCATCTGATCGAATAAATGATCAATCCTCGGTAGTGTATGTGTTATTTATGGTCACTTTTTTCAACTACATGTAGTCAATTCACAATCTACGAGTCCCATATTGTTTCTTCACTAATAACACTGATGCACCCAATGGCGATACAATTGGCCTAATCTACCCTTTTTCATGCATCTACTTCAACCAAAACTTTGATTCTACCAACTTAGGTGTGCTCATCCTATAAGGTTCCTTTGATGTTGGAGTTTCCCCTTCCATCAACTCAATAAAAAATTCCACTTCCTTGTGTAGTGGAAACTCTAAAATATCTAATGGAAACCCATCCTAAAATTACTGTAAAACAGGATTCTTGTTCAACACATCTACATCCTCAACTTCCTTACTTCTATCACTAAATATATCGACTAAAAATATTAGATACCCTTTCCTATGAATATGTTTGGTCTGCATGGCTGTCACCATCCTAATTGATGTGGCTTTCTTCTTTCCTTGTACGACTCTTAGTTCCCCATTGCCATCCAATCATTCAATATGTAATATTCCCAAATTTGAAAAGAATAAATAGAGTGCATAAAAATGGAGGTATGCAGGAAAATATATAGATCAAAGCATGAGAAAAAAATATATCCATTACATTATGAGTATAACAGCAAAATAGGTACAATATCTTGAGGAAAATATCACTCAAGTTTGGCAAACAAGCCTCCCATGAAAGCATACACCTATATCTAAAATGATGTTAACACATTAAATTCAGGAATGTAGAAAAATACAATGTCTTTAAGAGAATAGTAGCTGAAAGGTAGAAAAATATATTATTTCTGATATAATTCTCCAAAAATGCTAAGGCTAGAGATCCATCCTCCAAAATAGCTTCCCATGAAAACCCAGAAAAGGTTTCGAGAAATACACACTATACAAATATAGCAGATTTGGCCCTAGGGTTGAATAATATTTGCAACTGAATCACTGATAGGAGATGGTTGATTTTATATACTCCTCCAACAAATCTCCTAAATGAAGGGCTGATCCCCACATAGGAGACCCAAACACTCCAAATAGGGCAATAAACCCACTGCTACAATTTCTCTCCAAAATAACGCAGTCCTTGAGGGAAACTGCACTATAAATGATGACTGCTACTTGGCCTAGTGCCAAAATATGTAATGAATCCCGAAGAACTTCCTCATAATCTTCCATATGGAAAGATGATCCCTCCTATGGGAAACTAGCTCAAAAATTGGAGATCTCTCTCCTCCATTGCTACACCTTTGCAACACAACCCAACTCTAAACAGAACTGTGTTGTACATGAGACTGAAGCTTGGCCAAATTCCTAAATTTTTAATTATAGTGCAAACTCTTCCAAATGGCATCTCAAGGAAAGAGGTGGGATTCCTAATCAGGAGCACCCTATGCTAAACAACACTGCAATCTTACCTAAATAGTTGAAGAAAGCGATATGTCTAAACAGACCATATATCAAAATATAGCATATATCAAAATATAGCATATGGCTACCATCCTATTCCTTATATAAGAAATGAGCTTCGAAACCCTAATCCCATCCATTAATGATAGTACTTCCATGCAATGTGTCTCCATATAAAACTACGTTGTCCCTCCATTAATGTCCACTACTCCATGAAAGTCTTGTTGATTTGGTCAAAGTTGACCCAGTCAATGTGCTCCAGCCCCTGTTCACACCTTAGAGTGCTTTATTAAGCTAAAAATATGACCCACTTTCATATGATAAGTGGTTTTATTCTTCATAAAGAGATTTATGGATCTCCATACCCACTTATTCACCTATCTAATTGACAAAACAAAAATTTGATATTCTAATTAGCTGCAAGCTAATTTAGGAATATTATAGTCCTCCCCTCCAAGATGTTATTTTTCCTTAAGAAACTACAAGGATACTGCAAAACCTCCAATGGATATGTCTCCTCCCAAGTATACAGATTATTTTTTGCTAGATATACCAAATAGTTCTCATCATGAAGAAGTGGGAGATATATGGAAAGAGTTATATGTTATCCATTGGCCTCCTCAAGTTATGAGAGATGGTAGATGTTGGGTGCCTCAATCCCAATGAGAAACTCCAATCTCCATGCTATCATCCAAACAAAGTGAGCCATCCTTGATAGCTCATAGAAACAATCACCAATCGCCTGCTTCTATAATGTATAGGGGCTTCATGGCTGAAAATGAGAGATTCATTTGTTCATATTACATTGCCTCCCTCTCCATTTATGATAAATTTGGAGCTGTTGATCTTGGGCTGCAATAATATAGTCCTCATGAAGCCAAAAGATACTTGGAATCTCATGATCCCGCTCCTTGGTTCTAGGAACCTATCTTGCCCAATCCATCCCACATATGACGAATAGGATGTCCTCACCATATGGGCTCCAAAATAAATATGGACTAAGTGTCACATGACATACTGGATGGTGATAATAGTCCCTAAAGAAAGACCAGTGTTGTTTTGCCTCTAGCTGTCTCAAAACATCATATAATATGTGTCCATCCAACCAATTGTTTTCTTCCATAAGCTTCCCAAAAGCTTGAAAATAGTGAAGGACATTAGGTGTTAACTGAATAGGAACCAAGAAAAACATGTTTTTCCCAAATTCCTCCATGAAGTGGTCATTCCCATCACTGAATGTAGTCCAATAGGACCATGAAATCCAAAGAGAGGAGAAATGTGCTGCAAATGCATGGTAAAGGAATGCACATACATTGTCAGTTGATAAATAAGCATCAAAAGACAATCTTTACCATATATTGTAGACAAGTTGGTGAAGGGGTCCATAGATGAACCTGCCCATTTCTCCATCAAAAGGGGAAATGATTGCAACAACTTTTCGAGGTGGTTTATTTCCTCCTCATACATCAAACAAGCTACATATATCCTTATATTTTGGTGCACAACTCCTTTGATATCCTCCCAATAGAATCCCTCCACGATGGTTTGATAAGACTCAATGAAGTCTACATGTCCTGAAGAGAGTGCCTTATATGCTGCATGTGGAGTCACAATCTTGAGCTTGGAGTCTTTATTCAAGTAGATATGATCATGGAAATAAATGACTCCATAAACCACTCTATACCTCCCATCTATCACTTTCCCATCAAGAACCTTACATGTGAAGAGGTTCTTGGAATATTCCACCAATAGTTGGGACTCCCAATATGGATCTAGGCTTCCCAACAATGACAGTGTTATAGAAATCTGAAATGAAGCACTTGTTTCATCATAACTCTCCTCTTTGACATGCTCAATGCCAAAGTCACATGTTGGAGAACTTTTACCCTACTTTTGCTACCTCTCTTGCAGTTTATCTTGCCCAAGACACGATTGAAGTTCATGGAGTTCAACCACCTCTTGGAAGGTGTTTCCTATCAAAAACTTCCATAGTTTAGCCAATGCATGCAAGAGCATCAATAACCTTTTGTCATATTCAGAAATATTCCTTATGTGTGGAAGTATCGTTTTCTACTCCAAGGCTATGGAGTAGCCCTTTGACACCATGCTCATGTCATCATATATTTTTGAATCATCATGTTTTAGTGCAAATAGCTAAGTGGGAGATGGAAATGTCCATATCAGAAAATCGCTCACCCCTCCTTTGAACCCATGAAAGGTCCTCTCCGTTGTGTTAGCTCCTCCCAAGTCTCATTCCTTAGCCAAATATATCAATGCTGCACCATGTTGAGACAAATCTTTTTTCATCTTCCAATCAGGGGGTATCCCTGGTGGAATGCCTCCATATAATGAAACATCAAGGCCTAGAAGAGGTTGTATGTGTGAGTGGACTGATTTTTCCCTATCCTCACTGCACAAATCACCCTGCCCCTTTTGTGCATCAATCTTCTGAAATATAGAGGGGTGTGTGCTCCTAGTCATATGATGCTGACCATCCTCCCTATCTTTTATCTAGAATATCTCACAATCTATCAATGATGGCTCATGTTGTTCATGGATTATGCCCTGATATCCACATGTGAGATTCTTTGGAACTTCTTGCAAAGGTACAAGAATTCCTCTCATTGGATAAATTGCCCCCTCTTCCTCTTCATGAGGTACTGTATCTTCTCCTAGCATGACAGTGTTGTTACCTCTTGCCTTCTCATCATCATTAATGGAGGGTACCTCATCATCATTATGAGGCTCTTTGATTTGATCCTCTTTTGAAAAAAGGATCTCCATATCTTCCCCTTGAGAAGAGAGCTTTTCTTAAAGTGGGGATCTTGCCTCTAGCAAGGTATTCTGCAAATTTTTAACCCCTTCAATAGTATTATTAAATGGAGTTGGGTTTATATATCCTTCCAACTCATGCAAAGGTTTTCTTTATTTAGGCTTGGTTAGCTCAACCAAGGAAGTTTCAGAATGTTTTACATAAAATCTTTTCTCTAACCTCATAGTTTCATAAAACCACCACGCATAAGCCTTACCTTCAAGATGCAGTGCTTCTACTCTAATGTATTCTTCTTCTGAAACTTGGTGCTGCTGGAAATAGGTGTCTAGCTCCTTCACCCAAGCCCTAGCTATGCATCTAGGTGAACCATCAAAAGTAAATAGAAAGAATCTACCCACATCATGCTACTTGCTCCTATTTCTTCTATTGTGATTGGTAGGTATTCTATCCTTTTTTATCTTGCAAAACCCTTCGAAGTTTAGATGATCTTTGAACCTCTGAGATTGACATTCATATTCTTGAAGATAGTCACCAAGAGTGTCCTCCTTCGACACATCTCCTTCCTCCATCTCTCTTTCTATGAACATAGGCATGGTATAGTGTTGTATATATGTTTGTGTAGCTGAATTCTCACACTCATAATATGAATAACCATATCTTTCTTCATGTGAAAATCTTCTTGGAGAATCTCTACATCTCTCCATTCTCATCTCTTTGATGTCTCTGTCAATGCACTGCATAGTTTGAAGAAGAAGTTTTGAGAACTCCTTCCCTCTTGATAATGAAGTTTTTCCTTCATCTATTTTGTATATCTTCTCCTTCCTATGAGAAGCTTCCTTATATGAAATAATGGTTGAAGTACAAAGGCTAAGCCAAGATTATGCTCTGATGCAACTGTAATATTCCCAGATGGAAAAAGCATAAATAGAGTGCATAAAACTAGAAGTATGCATGAATATAAATATATCAAAGCATGAGACAATAGTAGATCCATTCCATTATTCATATAATAGCAAAATAGGTACAATATCATGATAAAAATATCACTCAAGTTGGGCAAACAAGCCTCCCATGAAAGCATACACCTAGATATAAAATGTTGTTAATACATGAAATAAATGAATGCAGAATATTGTGCTGTCTCTAAGAGAATAGGAACTTAAATATAGTAAAATATATTGATACTAATATAATTCTCCAAAAATTCTAAGGCTAGAGATCCATGCGCCAAAACAGGTTTCCAGGACAACCTAGAAAAGGTTTTCGGAAATACATACTCTACAAATATAGCAGATTTGGCCCTAGGGCTGAATAATATTTTCAACTGAATCAATGATGGGAGATGGATGATATAATATAAAATATGGTTGATACACCTCCAACAGATATCCTAAATTAAGTGTTTATCCACACATAGGAAATCCAAACACTCCAAATAGGGCAATAAACCCACTGTTGTAGCTGCTCCCCAAAATAACACAGTCCTTAAGGGAAAATGCACTATAGTTGATGACTGATAATTCGCCTGGTGCAAAAATATGCAATAAAGCCCTGAGAACTTCCTCAAAATCTTCAATATGAAAGGATGATCCCTCTAATGGGAAACTAGCTCAGAAATTGGAGATATCTCTCCTCCACTGCTCTACCCCCACAACAAAACCCAACTCTAAACAAAACTACGTTGCACATGATACTGAAGCTTGGCTAAATTCTTGAATGTGGAAGTATAGTACAGACTCTTCCAAGAGGCCTCTCAAGGAAAAAGGTGGGATTTCTGATCAGGAACACCTTGTGCTAAACAACACTGCAATCTTAGCTAAACAACTGAAGAAATCTATATGTCTAAACAGATCATATATCAAAACATAACATATATCAACATGAATAATATGGCTACCATCCTCTTCCTTATATAAGAAATGAGCATCCAAATCCTAAGCCCATCCATTAATGACACTACTTCCATGCAATGTGTCTGCATCTAAAATTGTGTTGTCCCTCCATTAATGTCCACTCCTCCATGACAGCATTGTTGATTTGGTCAAAGTTGACCTACTCAATGTGCTCCAACCCCTGTTCACACCTTAGAGTGCTTTATTAAGCTAAAAAGATGACCCACTTTCACATGAGAAGTGGTTTTATTCTTCATAAAGAGATTTATGGGTCTCCCTTCCCACTTATTCACCTATCTAAGTGACAAAACAAAAATTTAATATTGCAATTAGCTGCAAGCTAATTTAGGAATATTACACAATAGCTTTGTCATATAAATCTACCTTGGTCATGTGAAGATATAACCAATCCATACCCAATAGAATATTGTATAAACCTAATGGTAATATGTTCAAGTGTAATGTTGTAGGAATACCATTTAACTCAAATGGACAAGCTCTTACCCAATGGTGAAATTTTTTCTTCATACTTGTGGCCAGCTACACTAACCAAGATTCTTTATGCATTTCCTTACTCAAACCACATTTATCCACTGGGTCAGGATTAATATAACTATAGTTATATCCAGGGTAAATAAAAATAGAAACAATTTCATCACAAATCTTACCTTCCATATGAATTCTAGAAGCCTATTGATCTACCTCCATGTTGTCTACAACTTTATAAATCTGAGGAATGTTCTACCCAACATCTCCCATTGTTTGTTCCTCCTGTGCACTATATATTTGTGGCCTACCACCATGATTTTTTGGACAATCCCTCCTATGATTATCTCCTCCACAAGTCCAAAACCTCACTGGCTCCCTATTCTCATTCTTATTTTGTTCCCCCAACATAAATCCTTGTCCTATGCCAGATGTATTGAAATTATTAGGTGGGGAAACATTCTCCTTTTTACATGTATCTTGAGGTCTTGTTCACTTCTTGACCCATCTTTCTTTTTTCCTTGCATTACCTTTCCAATTTGGCTTAGTTTCTTATCTGAGCTTTGGTTGTTCATAACAATGTTTTAGTTTTTGGATGGTTTCCTCGAATGATATAGGCTAATTGAACTCAATCCTATATTTGAATGCAATCAGTTGCCCACTAACTATTCTTTGAATCTTGGCCTTCTCCTCCTCGAGGTAAGGCACATATCTTAGTAACTCCAAGAACCTTCTTGTATGCTCCTCATCTGTCATGGAACCCATCTTCATCTCATAAAACACCTTTTCCCTATCATCATATCATATATCTGATATATAATTATTCCTGAATAGCCTTTAGAACTCACTCTAAGTTAAATCCTCCTTAGAAATATCTCTTAAGTTATTCATATCTTCCCACCAAATGTATGTTCTACCTCTAAGGCTGAATGTCGCTATCCCAGCTTTCATATTTTCCAAGTAATCATGGAATCTGAAAAAATTCTTCATGCCAAGAAACTAAGCCTCTACATCCTGTGGTTTCTTCATCTCTCTATCAAATGTACTTGGTTTTTCCTTTTTAAACTCATATGAAACATAGCCCCTATCACTCCTCCTGTAAGGAAGATACCGATGATGATCACGATGCCTATCTGAACCAGGGCTAGAATGATACCTATGTCTTTCACCTCTCCTATCCATAGTCTCAAACAATTTTCCATATTTAACCATGTCATCCCTATCCAACCTGTAACCACGGAGTGACCTGTTAGTGTCATTATTTGCATCCTGCCATAAGTGATCAAAATCACTTTTTTCATATTCATTTTAAGGGTTCCACTTGGAATTTTTTTTTATCATTCCATTAGGTCATGAAATAAATTCACTCACTAATGGTAGCCATAGTCATAAAACCTCACTCTCCCTCAAAAATTCACATTTTCTAGCCCACCTTCATGTCTTACTGAGCATAAATCACTCTTGAAAGCTCATTTCACTATGTAATTATGTCAGTTAAAGTCAAGATGGAGTCTAGTCATTCAAGGTCCATTAGGTCTCTAGGTTTCATTCTTCAAGGTCCAAATAAAACTCCATTCCATTGCATAAGGTCAGCATGTAAAGGGTGATCAAATAACATCTCTTCACCATGTGAAGATGATTTGTAAAGAGAAATGTTTATTTCATCATGTAATTTTGATTTCAAATGTGATTTTGATTCCAAGATGTAATTTTATTTTTATTCATGGAATTTTATGTCAATTCAAATGTAATAAGTACTCAATCTCCCAAAAGCTACCAACTCAGTTGCACATGCCAAACAAGCACTAGTCAAAGTGAGATCATTTTTAGCTCATCAATTGATCAAATGTCAAAGGGAGTTGTCTTTTCCCAAGGGTGTCCAAATCATCATTTTCTACAAGCACTAAACCCTAATTTCCTCTCTCACTGAGCTAGGGTTTTCTATGGAATGAGAGGAATATGACCAGAGGAGGCATAAGGTAGGTCATATCAGTAATTATGAGGTCATTTCAGCTCATAAAAATCATGTCTCCATCATTTTTAAAGAATTCAATCGAAGAGTCAAATCATTTGCCACTCATGAGGCCAATTTTCCTTCAAATTATGTTTCTGACCAAACAGAGATGAATTTGATAAAATAGAGAGAGGGTTTTGTCCATCATATGTAAAAAAATGAAAAATTCCTTCAAATTTTACATAGGTATCATCATTTGGGAGAAATGTAAAAAATATAGGTGCTAGAAGATGTTTTCTACACTTCTAGAGTGACTTTGGCTAAGAGAAAAAATAATTTTCCTCCTAGCTAGAGTGTCCAAATGACTTTCATGATAAACCAAATGAAAACGATACTAGAATATATTTCCAATGAGCTATCCTGAGCTCAATTTGGAGTTGAGGAAGGCCTCCAAAAGTTGTCTGCAATAGAACACTCTACTTTTGCACCCTCATTCTGCACTTTAACCATGGGTTTGATACGGGGCAACTCGGGACGAGTATGGGTGGCATGAATGACACCATCACACAAGGCACAAGGCTTGGCAGGTGGAGGAGGGGTAGGGTCAGTCTGGGTGGCCTTGTCTTTGGAGGTCCCCTTGCGAGCTTTTCCTTTCTTTCCCATAGCTCTCACAACATGAGAATGGTCTTGTTGAGGTGCTGGTGGCACTGTAGCGATGGAAGAAGCTAAGGGAATTGGTTGAACCAGTGTCAAAGAAAGGTATGGTTTGGGGTGACCTGGTGGGGTCTCGGTTGGAGGATTAAGATACCAGACGGGTATTCCCAGGGTCAAATTAGGGAGGGAAATGGTTGCCATGATGGGGACCGAATATACTCTGGAAGGGGGAGCAAGGAAAGGTATCTGATCGGCGAGGTAATGTCCAGGAGGGACGGCTCCTAGATTATTGAGACCTGGGGGAACTGACCCAAGATGGTAGAGAGGCTCATGGGTACTAACTGGATGAGAAGGTCTAGAAGGAAGAGGTTCAACTAGCTGAGACAAAGGGCTAGGAGTGGGTTGCGGCGGGCGAGGTTGAGGTTGCTGACTAGCCAAAGCGGGCCGCTAAAGGTTAGCCCGAGATGATTGCATCATGCAAACATTCGCTAAGTTGGGATCAAAGACAAGAGGAGGAGGAAGATGAAGGAAGGTTCCAAGCAAGGAGGAGTCTTTGTAGATGCCCGGGGAAACACTGGTAAAGGAATCGACCTTTTGCTTATTGGCTACAAAAGAGATGGTTGACTCAGGGGAGGTCTGAGATTTTGGCTCATGATATGTCAACTGGTAAATGGTGACTATCTTTCCATTGTGAGGGAAAAATATCTTGCGGTGGACCACGGATGGGACAATAGACATTGAATAGGTGTAGCTATGCCCCAAAAGAATGTTATAGTCAAGAGGGGCATTGATGACTTCAACGTCAACTCAAACAGTCTTACCCGCAAGGGTGATAGGACAATTACGAAATAGGCCAATGGGCTGGGAGGTGTGGCCATCCCACGCACGAAGGGTGATTTTTGAAGAGGCCAGCTTAGGAGATCCAAGTTGTTTCCAAACTGAAGTAGACATCACACATGTAGATGCCCCCTCGTCAATAATACATCGAGACACATTAGCGTTTTAGATTTTGACTGGGATTTGGAAAGCGACGGAAGCAGGAAGGGGAGGATGATCTAACTAACGAGTGTCGAAAACAATCAATTGGTCATCAGCATGATCTAAAGTGGCCATGGCGAATAGTAGAGCCTTCCTTTGAGAAGGAGACGACTGGAGGAGTTCTAGTGTTGAAATGGCAGCAAGAGATTGCGCCAAATCATCTACTATGCTATACGAATGAGCAGCTCGAATAGAAGAAGCATTTCAGCATAATGGGCCCTTAGGAACCTTGATAAGAACCTCAAATTTGGGTTGAGTGATCTGCAAAGTACCATTGGGTGTCGAAAGAGGCTCTGTAGAACCTGAAGAAGGTGAATCGGGGATAGACAGAGCGGGAGGTTTGGGGTACTGAGGAGACTGAGTTTGAAGGTTAAGGTCGACGGTGAGAGGTTGGTCAGAAGTCATCATGACAATCTGGTAATCGGAGGAACCATAAGGGGAAGGTTGAGTGGTTACCGAAGCATGAGGTGGTTGAGTAGCCACGAATCCTTGCTAAGAGAAAGGATCGGTAAACACGGCTGGTTGAGAAGTAGTCGCATTGGGGGGAACAGTAGGGGAGGCATGCTGTCCACGCAATGTAGCATGAGACTCCCACATCTACCGCATCTGTGGTAATAGGAGACAATCATGAGTGTAATGACCATAAACACCGCAACACGAACAAGGCTTATTTGTGCGAAGAGGCCTATTCAGCTTAGGCTGAGAGCCCTGTGGCTGGTTAGCAGTGTTAGAATAAATACTTGAAGGATTGTATCCATGATTACTAGGGGCAGATTGATTTTGATAGCCTTTCCTCTCTCTTTGAGAAGAACGAGGATTATTCGCGCCCTGCTGTGCGAATACTTCCCCTGGAGGGGGTAGTAGTTGTTGTTGCAAGGGTTGAGAAGGCAAGGGAGGTGCAGGTCCAAATGCTGGAGGAGCTGGGACACTGGGTTGTGTGTAAGGATAATGGTTAGGATGGGAAACATTGAGGTAAGCAGGAGGGTGGGAAAAAGGAGGAGGCATGCCGTATCTTGGATACATGCTACCTAGAGGGGGAAAAGTGCTGGAGGTGTTGGCCCCTCCTGGAGGGAAACCATAGCTCATAGGAGGTTGAGAGTAGGTATGCGAAAGAGCTCCAATGATATTGTTGGTAGAGTGAGATGCCCCAAGTGCATTAGCGCCACCGTGTCTGGGGAGGTCAGGAAGGACGGTATAAACATAACCAGATTAAGCATAGATGAGGTCATATTTCAAGGTTATTTGGAGGGCAGCTTCTTCAGTTTGAGGTAACTGGGATGCGACATCTTTGCTGATGGCAGGTAAGAAAGAGCGAAGGAACCAGTCCATGTAGACCTGATCTTCAAAGGTTGGAGCTCGACATAAGCTCCTTCTTCTCCGCCATTCCTGGACATGAGCGGAAAGGCGGGTTGAAGATGATTGATGGAATGAAGTCAAGATTTTGGTACCAATTTTGTATCGGAGAGGGAGCTGGAAATAAGATAAGAATGCTTGGGAAATGGTTGCAAAGGTGGTATGGGAAGAGGCATTCTGATCAACATACCATTTAGAAGCTTCACCTATAAGCGTGTATTGGAACAATCTAAGACAAATGGAATCATCATTAATGGAATTGGATGAACACCACATGTGGAAAGATTGGATATGGTTGGAGGGATATTCACTAGCAAGGCCTTCGAACTTGGGAATGTTGGAGGGGAGCTTGGTTGGCATAGCAGGCCAAATAACATCGTGGCAGATAGGATTGTTGATCAACTGATTGAAATCGGGGAGACTGAGACTGGCCATATAAGGGAGCAAAGGGATAGTCGAGGTAGTTCACGTGGTGGTTCCACTAGAACCAGACCCAGCAATAGGACCGGGGTTGCTGCTAGCATTAGGCCCTGAACTAGACATGGTGAAGGTAATAGGGAGAGAACCAGAAGTAGGGGGAGAACCTGAAGAATCAGAAGAAGAGTTGGAGTGCGGACTCTGGGAAGGACTAACTCGACGATGGCGGGAGGGAGTAAGTCGACCAACTGGAAACTGAGGGTGAAGGCCAAGAAGTCTCCGGGATAAATGCCTTGGAGGCGCAATGGTGACGGCACAAAGGGAAGAAGAAGGACAAACAAAGGCAGGGAGGTGCAGAATCAAAAGATGACGATGTCGAAACAAGGACAAAGAGGTGCAGTGTCAATTGATTTTAAAGTCTTTGCCTGGTGATGTTAACCAGGCTCTTCTTCACTTAGGGTCAGTGTGTGATGTGTGTTAATTTTATTTTTTAAACCCAGACATTTTGAGAGTAAAAGAAAAAGTGTGTTGTGTAACTGAAAATAAATCTGCAGAGAACAATAAATAAGGCTGAATAACAGAAAATTAATAGCTAACAATGCATTGATCTAACCCAAGAAGGTGAGTCTCTCAAAACTAGTCTAAAAGAGGGAAAAAATCTAATCAAACCACACAAAAAAAATGCCAATAGATATAAGGTCAGGAGGGACAGGGATCTAAAGGAGAATTCTGCTGAAAAGAGGTGTAGAAAACAACAAAGAGACAGAGGTAAGGTTGCTGCAAAAAAAGAGGAAATCAGCTAAAGGCAGAAGGGACAAGGCGGTGACCCTAGAAGCAAACCCAAACAAAACTATATGAGGTGATTTGCAAGGGATAAGAGCTGATCTAAAAGGGATCTGAAAATGAGGTATCAGATATGAAAAGAAGAAGGTTGAATCTCTGAAAAATCAGACGTCTGAAATAGCTAAAACTCTTCCATAAAAAGTGGAGGGTATTTAAGCCCTAAGGGGTGAGATTCCCACTTAGTTGAGTAGAATAGATCAGAAATAGGTTTAAACAGGCGAAGATAGAGGCTGGAAAACCCTGATAGAAGCTTCAGACAAACCCAGAAAAATTGTTGGAAAAGTGCAGAAAAAGTGCAGGTCACAGGTTCTGACCTGTTTTTATTCCAGGTCATAGTTTTGGGGTAGAAAAGTGCGTCCTCTAGGCCAGGTCGTAAGTTTTGGGCTGATAATTACGACCTGCAGATCCGGGTCTCTCGGCGGCAGATTTCAGAAAAAATTGTCGTCTCGGTACACGGCGATGTCTGTCACAACGATAGGGCCAGAATTGGAGGTGAAAAACACCATAAAAATAGGAAAAAAAAAAATTGAAGAGAAGCCCTAGGGTCTGAAATAGCTGGATATGCAGGAATATATAAAATGACAGCGGTCGCAAAAGAAAACCCGTGTGGAGTCGTCAATTGTTAGTATGAATCTTTTGTCGGAAAAAGACCACTTTAGCTATGCATAGAAAATAGCCCTAACATCAATTATGGCTGCCAATATCTTCAAATCTTCAGTTAGTTGATCAAGACAAAGCTGCACAAATCTAGATCTATGCATAAAAATACATTAAGCAGTGAAAATAAGGTTTTGCTCCATGCATCCAATAGACAAGACAAGAACAATATTTTTGAAAGAATTTTTTATATTAAAGGGCACCTGAGAGGAAAACAAGAAAGGTGTTTCCAATTCTCCTCAATGGGATGGGTTCTTGAAAGTCCTCAGCACTTCAGATCTAGAATTTCTCTCTCTTGTTGGTGTAGAAAACCGAGACAAACATAGAACTCAAAGGGAGCTCACAAAGTAAATAATGGAGAGTGTGACAATGATAATGGCTCAAAGTCGGACCAAGAGTATAGATCCAGAGTGATCTAATATGCAATGAAAGGTGACAAATGAATGGGAAAACCCTTCTATTTATAACAAAATATTAGGGTACTCTAGAACTTGGTGCATGAATAAAATATTATTAACCAAATTCTAGAACCACCTTTTAGGAATATTTTATTATATTTATTGGAGGGAAAAGGATTTTTGACTTGGGTCAAATCCTTTATTTATAAATAATAAATAAATAAATGATTTATTTATTATTTTAAGGAAATGGTGGAAATATAATTAAATAAATAATGATTTATTTAATTATTTATAAATGATTTATTCAAATTTAACTAGGAATATTATTTAAATAAGGAATAAATAACTTATTCCTAGGAAATAATCAAAGAAATAAGGATTTATTTAATTGATTTCCTTGTTTTCGGCTAAATATAACCAGGAATAATAATTAAATTTATGTTTAACTAATTATTCCTTTAGGAAATATAAACAAATATAGATTTGTTTATTATTTCCTTTTGGGGTTTCCTGTTTAGACCATAAACAACTTAATAAAGGTGTTTTAATAAGTAAATTCACATAGTGAAAGCAATTTTACTTAGGGTAAAATTGGTCTACATGGTGTACTTGGGTCCATCTAATGATAATAGGTTAGATGACCAAAAAATGGTGTAACAATAATTGATCATTTTCAGTCCTTGATAGGTCCATTGTGTAGCCAAGAGACATATATTTCTAACAAACTATCATGACATCATTTTATATTTTGGGAAGTCCCCCAAAATTCTTTTGCAAAAAGGCATTGCACACCTGCTTCTAGGAGGGCGCACTTGGTCAGAAAAGCCAGAAACACTTCCAAACTTCGCCAAAATCACCTCCAAATTTTTAGAAATGTTTTCTTCAGCATCCAACAAGTGATTTAGAGTCAATTACATCATTATTCTTCCTCTTACAATCATTCTCTATGGTTTTTTGAAGGTTTCATTAAAGATTTGGTGTTTTACTCGTTTCAAACCCTAGTATCTCCCTCAAATCACCATTGCACTCTAAAATCATAAAATTACTATCCCTACACCTTCATACCCTTGCTACATTGAAAAATAGCCATTCCTAAACCCCCATATTACAAATCCCCTTTCCCTAACCCTTTTTCTCAATACCCTAAGCCCTAGGCTACTCATTTTCCTAGGGTCTAAGAAAAACCCGTACTTTTAATAAATTTCCCTATTCCAAACCCCTATTCATTCCTACTTCTTGTCACCTCCCTCATTTCATAAACCCCTTTCCCCATATTCCTAAATTTCCCCACTCATTCCCACTTCTCAAATTTATTTTTTCACTATCATTCCATCTCTTTAATGTTTTGACACTAAGACACAATAGAAGAAAGAGAGGCAGAAGAAGCCAAGATTTTGCTAGATGACACCCTAAAGAAAGCATGGTTTTATTGAAGAAAGAGATTAACAATCACCAAGATTCGACCTAGAACCATAGGCTTAAAAATAGCCTTGGAAATTGGAAGGCAAAGAGAGATAGTTGATGAAGTCATGCTTGATGATCAATATTTGGATATGATCAAAGAAGACAAGGAATATTTGCTTCAACCGATCAATGATCACTTGGATAAGTTGTTGAAGAAGACTAAAAAGGACAACAACATTCAAAGGAGGATGGCCAAAAATTATGCAAAAATAGAAATAATTGTAAGGAAAATGCTCAAGGTAGAAAATGCAAAGATTGAAGCCCTAACTCACCAAAAAGAGAAAAATAAACTTGATATACATACAGAGGTGTCGATCCAAGCCTAGCCACACCATCATCATCCACTTCACCAATTTTGAAGCCATTTGACCCATTTTTTGCAAATTTTGTGTTTTTCTATGTTTTCTTGAACAAGTTCATATCAACAAATTGGTCACATGTGCAACGCCCTAGGCGCTGCACACTTTTTTGAGGCATCTAATGGCCAAACAGAGACCACCATTAGATTTAGAGTGATGAAGACATGTACGTTATAAAATTTCTAAGGTTTTTGAGACAAACTTGTCAGTGAAAAGGGAAAAAAACACTCTAAAAATCATGTTTCTACCTCTATTTTGGCCTAGGCGTTCTGCATGGAGAAGTCTTGGGAGAATGAAGTTTTGACAGGGAAAATGACCTTAATTTTGAAAACTAAAGGTAGAGAGGGAAACTAGACTGAAGGGCTTTCCAAAAAGCTATCTTGGGGCCAATTTTGACAACTACAAGTCAGTCAAAATCAACCTTGAACAGGGAGGTTGCACTTGACACATCGAGGGCGCACTCGATAAAAAAATGGCACAATTGACCATTTGCTGATTTTTTTGAAATTTCATTGTAATTTTGAGTTTATCTCAGAAATTGATGTTTCCACCTATGTAATTGAGGATGTTAAATGTAATTATGTTGTGGATAAGTTACCTAGGGTTAGATTCATCAGGTAAAATTTTTCACTAAGTCAAATGAATCAGTTTGAATGTAATTAGGGAGGAGTCACTTAGAGCTCGCTATACTGCAGCTTTTAGTTCAGAATTTTGTGGATATCTTCCTCACCTCAGGGATTCAACCCCTGAGGATTATTGAATGTTTTTTTTATGTCTATATCTTCCCTTTATTCACTCTTAGCAAGCGTTGGAATCAGTTTGGATGCCAGCTCATTGATCAAGGACTATTGTACTCAGTTTGGCCAGTTAATAAAGAAGAGTTGAAAATAGTTTTTGGGATACATGTGGTATAATGTTTATCATTGTTTTTCCTTCAGTTTCATATTTTATAATGTGTTTTCTTCATGTTAATTAAATATTAATTGTATGATCTGTTTCAAGTTGATAGGAAAAATACATGCTTGCTCATGATCTGTTTAGGGGAGGTTATCATAATTTGTCCATTTTCATTTTTTTAGGAAGAATACATCTCCCATGATATTCCTAGCTCCTCATCAGTATTAAAAACATCTCATCACAATAATCTTAAAGTGATAATCCTTATGCCTACCTTGCCCCATTGAATCTCTGCAACCTTATCTCATTTGCCCTGGCGTAGCTCCCTTGACCATACTTTCATCCAACAGCCCAACCAAAAAAAATTATCAAAACCACTGAAGCTCACACCTACGCTAAAATCCTAATCCATTCATCCTCCTAGGTTGTGTTTTGTGGAGAGAGCCCTCTTTCACTTGGCAGGGCTAGCTACCAAGTTAAAAGGTTGGCCCATGGTTACCTCTGTTGCGATTTATTCCTCGACCTTAGAAACATGGTAGAGTGATAACATGACCTACTTCCATATGATCCATTGGTCCAATCCTCCCGTAGTTGATCCTAACTGGGCCCTATTTCTGCAACTCTAAAAAAATTTGAAGGATGGTTGCATTAACCTCTACTTGATTTTGCTGTGCATGTATAAGTTTGTCATTTTATTCCTTACAACTCATTATTTATTCCTTTATACTTCTCAGTGTATCTTCCAAATCAGATGAATGTCCAATTTCATGCTGCTCATATGAGTCATAGGGAGAATATTTGTAGTCTACCATTATGCTATTCATCTTTGATTTCTTCCTGAAATGTAAAATATGTCAGCTAAACTAAATCATAAATAAACCAACATACCTTAGTGTAATTTTTGGGGGATACATCCTACAAGATCAACCAATCAACAAAATACATATATATACATAATAATAATCAACATATAAGCTCATAACACATGTTTTAATAATGCATAAACCTCATTCTAGTTGGATTCCAGTCATAGATGAATAACCATACTAAATACAAAACATGACCTAATGCATAACCATAACAATGAAAATTGACCATACACCATCACAAGCACAAACCATACATAAAAATAAAATACATGTAACCAACTGTGAATGACCAATGCATGTTCAACATATAACATCACACAAGGAAACATACAAGGATACTACACAAAGCATGCCCATTATGTGACATAGCATACAGAAGAAATGCATATACAATGTCTAACAATATATAATATAATGAGCATGAACAATACACAAACATGAAAAACACATAACCAGTCATACACACATGACCACATGTTCAAAACAACACCATTAACCCATCCATGGTGACACCACTTCCACCACAACCAACAAAACACAGATGCAACAAAAACATAAACTATAGGTATGAGAAACACATAAGGAATCAACAAAAGCATGACCAAAAAACTGGCCATCCATTCGAAGGCTTGAACCATGATCTCAGACCACTCTGTAACACCCTCTTCCCACATCTATCCAAGTAATCGGCCAACCAAGGTAAACATGTGACAAGAGGCTAATAATACATTATTCAACCTCCTATATGACCTTCAGCAAGTGGAATCGATGGAAAAGTGACAAACAAAACTTACACAACATCAACAACATCCCCAGGAGGTATCCCAACCCTTCAAACCTCCTACCCCTGGGTTATACTGAATTTTTGACCAATTTTAGCCTTAGTTGTAGGCATAAAAAAAAATGTAGTGGTCGGGAGGCTATAGCCACAAGAAGAACACAAAAGCATGTGGTCAAGGCCCAAATTACTCAGTTATGTGCCTATAACTCCGGGATTTGAGCCACTATTTTAAGCCCAGAGCCCAGGTCACTTACTAGAACTTCATGAAAACTTAGGCAATGATAAATAACATTATAACATGATATGAAAGCAATCACATCAACAAGAAATCATCTAGACCCCTCCTAACCATGACAAGAATTTTGTCAAACATGTCACAAAAATTGAATCTACAGGTATAAACAACATATTGGAACATGGTGGTCCCTTACTAATCTGTGAATCATTAAGGATCATTACTCCCATACATCATAACCTTCAATAAAAACTATTTGAACATAGGTAAATTACGTATTCATTTACAGGTAAAAACATGGACATAGCCATACATAATTAGTTATCGAATACATGCTTATAACCAACACAATAACAATAGAAATGCAATGGATACAACACCAATAAAATCCATACATAAACCAGTAAATTTTCATACCAAACACCAAAGGAATGAACTCTTTATTATCTAAAGTAAAAACTAATCAGAAATGGGACTTCCACATTCTAGTCAACCATAGATTCTATGATCCAAGTATCAGTTCAGTTGATCACCCCTGTGTCACATTGAAAGCATTAACATGGGATTTCATCAAACACGTCAATCATTATCAATCGAGGGCTTCGAGAGGAAGAACCACCTCAACCCTAAACTAGTGATTCCACCTCATGTTCAGACATGACAACCATCACATATTGTTCTCTATCCAAGCTGATCTAGGGCTCTAGAGTGTTTCTTCCAACCAAGGCTCCAGGACTAGTAATTCAACCCTAATTGTTCCTGAGCTCCAGTGTGCTTTTCCAACCAAGGCTCTAGGACTAGTAACTCAACCCACCTAGGGCTTGATATATTTTTTCCAACCAAGGCCCCAAGAACTATTAACTCAACCCAACAACTAAAGGAATCATGAGAACTAACTAGAAACAATCAATGGAATAAAGCCACAACACCATGACTATCTAGGAAATGGAAAGGCTAGGAAAATCCACATGAGTACACCATGAATGCCAAAAATAGAGAGGAAAGCGTACATGCAACTCAGTACCTACAATAAAATGTCATTGTAGCTTTTGATTCTTGTGTCTGCTTACACTTTCATACTCTTCCTTTTCCTTCGTGCTCCAAATCACCAAGTATCCACACTCTCCAAGAGTGATCCAACAAAAATCTAAACATCCGAAAGTATGAGAGACAAAGAGAGGAAGAATAATGAGAGAGCTCCAAAAATGTGATAGAAAGGGTACCAACTGATCCTCAGAAGCCTTTTTATATATGAGGCCTCTAATTTCTTCATTTTTCATTATTTTACTTCATTTTCCTCTTCACAAGCAACATGTGACTTTTCATCTCGCTTTTCTCCTAATTTCCATAATTTTAATAAATAAATGTGCCAAAAATAACTTTTTCCTCTTTAATACCTTAGCCATAGCCTTTGCGAATTTCCTTAGCCATAATAACCATGTGAACACTCGTAGTAGGATGTTTTTACCAACTTTTATCTTGGAATAAGTGTCCCATCAACTGTGGTTATTATTTTAACTTTATTACATGGAATTTTCACCCAGGGTTTTTATCGTTAAGTTGGATCTAGGATGATGTAGTTTCAAATTATGTTTCCATAGCTAATGCAATTATTAATATAATTATATTTATATTATATATTTGTACAAAATTTTCTTCATAATCAATCCCCCTTTTCTATGGATAAAATTTTGAAACTAGTCTCTATTTATATTTATCCAGACTACCATGAAAAACAAAATTTGGTTTGAATAGATATTTTCATCCTATGGGGACCTTATTTCTAGGTAATTCTGCTAATTTCCATGCATCATATTTTACTGTGGAATCATAATCTTCTACCATTTCATCTCTCCATACTTTATGCTCTTTAGCTTGTGAAAAATTCAATGCTTCTATGGAATTCATTACTTCAGTCATCAAGGCATGGTATTTAGACCTTACAGATAGCTGAGTTTGGTGTGATGACCTCCTTAGTGCTTCATTGTTGTCACCTTTTCCTCTTCTTTGTGGTGAATAATCTCCTCCTCTTGGTGTGATTTTTCTACTGGTGAATAATATCCTCCTCTTGGTGTGATTTGGCTACTTGAGGTGTCCATCTCATTGGATTCTTTTTCCCATTTCTACTAATACTTAGCATCTGCTACTTCTTTCAAATTTCCATCATAATCATAAGCAATATTTCATGCACAATAACTATTCACCTTATGGCATTCCTCAACATGCTCATGAAATAACACATCTCTATAATTTTATAAAAACTTTATGTGTGTATGGATCAAACATCTTATATACTTTGTGATCAGAATAGTAACCAATAAAATTGCACTTGATTTCTTTTGCATCAAGTTTTCTCCTATCTCCTTTTAAGACCATGAAAAGAATATTTACTTCCAACTGTTACTAAATGACTTATGGCTTGTCTATAGCCATAAAGAGCTTCAAAAAGAGTCTCATGGTCTAAAATTATATTTGTACTTCTATTTTTCAAATAAATATTAGTACTAATAGCTACAACCCAAAAATCATTGGTAAGAATTTTATCCTTTATCATGCTCCATGAACATTTGATTAAGGTTATGTTTTCTCTTTCATCTACTCCATTATGTTGTGAATTATGTGGAATTGTTTACTATTTCACAATTCCATTGCCTTTGTAGCACATAATTAATGTACGTGATACATATCATTAGTGGAATTTTGAGACCTAAAATGGTCATCCCAAGGAAAATAATAAGATAGTAGTTAAAAAAAAAATAAGAGATATAAATTTTTAAATAAAACTAAAGTAAACTACTTTTCTTTTAATTGTAGTTATTTTTGGTTAAAAATTAGTTAATCCACCCCCATAGAGTCATAAGGTTAGAAAACCTAGGGAACTTAGTAAAACCTCAAAATAACTAGAGTCTTGTAATTGTTGAATAACCGTTAAAATCTATATACCAATAGCATTATAGATAAATGATATTCAATAATTCAAAAAAAATAATACCTTTTTTAATAAAAGGAAATATAGAAAATGCAAAAATTTATTGTGAAAATATTAACTAATGCAAAGTCAAAGAAAAATGAATTTTTATAGTCATATTTTTAGTAGGGACTAAGAAAAAAAAGAATCTTTTATTTTTATTTTTTATTATTTTTAGCTTTTTTCTTTTAAAATTAAATTGTGTTATGTAGTTTCCTAACATGTTTTAAACAAATTTTCTAGGGTTTTTTTGGGATATTTCTTAATGTAATTTGAAAAAAATAAATTAATTATTAAGTAAAATTTCACTTTTTAATTTAGGGTTCATTTTAAACTTGTTTTCCTTTCTTTTAGCGATGGTATTAGTTTTCAAGGTCACAATTTTGATAATTTTATAATTTTCACTCAAAAATACAAATATTCCTACTATAAGTATCAATTTTAATTTTAAGGTCAATTTGCGACAATGGTATTTATTGCCAAAGTTGCTACTTCAAACAAATCACAATGACCACCCTCCAAAAAAGAGTGCTACTAGTACCACCACATTTTAAAATGATGGTAAAATTAACGACTAAATGTGATCTCTAAAAAAAGAAAAATCTATAATGTTTTTTCTAAGTTGGTAACTATATTCAAAATGGAAAACAATATCAATGTAAAACATTTCATAACGTACTTTATAACATGTAAACCAAACCCAAGGCATATCAAGGTTAGTTTAAGATACAACCAATTTGCACCGTCATAAGCCTTTAATAAGTTTATGTTTTTACAATGGAATATAGTCTCATGGTCTTAATATTGTGCATTCTCACTTCTTCCATGCCAATAGCACCATGAATCCACTTACAATGTAGAAATATGCACTTCTCCTTAGATATTGAATTTAGTAATTAAATTTTAATCCTTATGGCTATGGTTATTATTGCTTTTTTTTGGTATAGAGGAATACGTGACTTGGCTAGGTTATGGGTTTGATTCAAGACATTACCTATATAAGTTATCGATGCACCACAAACCCCAAAGCGCAAGAAATAGGTTAGGTAACGTTTTAGTGAGTGATGTCACAAGGATTTCCTTACTAGTACTCTTTATCACCACCTTATATACACTCATGAGCATCTTATGATTATGGTTTTTATTTTGATATTATATATACAATTGCATAGGGATCTCAACCTAAAATAATTGAAGGATATAGGATTATACTTTTTATGAGTAAGGGAAATAAAGGTGGAGATAAAGGATTCTAGTAACTTCAGACTATTATTTTGATATTTCCTTCATAGAAGTGCATTTATTAGTTCATTAATAAAACTAGGGAAGAAATATGTTATCTTCATAAACTATATAATATTTTCTTGATAATCCTCTTTATATATTTAGCCAAAATGTTCAAATATATACTTAAATAATGTTTATGAAACCATCAACTTTGGAACCATCGTCGCTTTGTATATTCCATATTGTATTTTTATTGTACCTGTAATTATGAAAAACTTTGTATTATCATCTCCTTTAAATAGTCATATGTTCTTTTAATTAAACCTTCAAACTTTCTCATTATTTTCAAGCGACTTCCTCTTTTATTACTCTAGAACATCTATTTCTTCTTTCATGGACTCATCTATATGTTACACTTCCCTTCCTTATGCCTTCACATTTTGTTCTTACAAATAAACCAATTCTCCATCATCAATGAATTTTGGCTATTGCTCCCAAGAAGATACCACCTTTTTTTGATATGTTTGAGTCTATGGGAGGATATAATACTAGAATATTAATATTCTCTTTGTTAAGCATTAAATTGTTTCAAAAAATCCTCCTCCTCTATCCAAATTGTATTGAATTTAAAGGAACCTATTGGTTTTATATCTTCTTTGGTAAATTGAATGGCTACTAACATATTATCACAAGACCTTATTACTTCTATCCACAACCTAAATCTTGATCGACCTTACACCAATGCGTGTAATATGAGTAACTAGTCTAGTATTTATGAAACGTGCTCTTCCCTAGCCTTTTGTTCCTCCAAGTAGAAGATATCTTGGTTAGTTCAATATCTATCTAACCAATATCCTTCAACTTATTAGCAAAAAATTCTACTAAGGTGCTTTAAATTGTTACACATCATGATATTTCAATTACACAAAATTTTAAATGAAGGTCATATCCTATAATAATTTTGTGTCCTCTATGAGAAATATTCATAAAGAGACTCTTCGAAAAAATCCTATTTTTTATATAAGGTCCATAAATATCCACCATAAGGAAATTTTCCTCAATTCCACAAAAAAAAATTATTCTATGAATCTTGAATCAAGTCATAGAAAGATTTTTAGTCTCATATGGTTTTTCCTCCACTTAATGGTAAAACCCCTAGACCTACCTAATAGAGAGAAAATTCCAATCCTTTATAAAATACGATATTTTCATCACCCCCTCCTAGTCTCTTATAAGAAAATAATATTAGGCTAATATAGCTCAAAAAGACTCCAAAGGTTATTTTCTAATAGGTATTTCTGAACCCTCTCATATTAAAAGACATTGTAATATTTCCATGTATCCATTTGACATACATAACAAAAAAAAAATTCTTTGTCCACTCCATAATTTCAAAATTTCATAAAATGACTCACTCAAAGTCTAATACTATAATTGTAATGTACATTGTCATGTAATAGCTATAAAAAAAGCATGCAAGTACATGAAAAACCTATACGGAAAACATAAATAAAAATGTGAAGTTATTTATCAAGCATATAATGATTTCAATACATAGACATGCGGTGTAAAAACAATATAAAAAATTTATAACATAACATTTATCTTTAATAATAATTTTTAACAATTGGTTTTTCATATGAGACATTCCTCCCAACCATATGCATTGTTGCACCAAGTATCTCAATGTGATGGGGCTATAGAAGTGTGTGTGTGTGTGTGTAACAGGCCTGGTAAAAGTCATTGTAAAAACATATATAAGACCACGGTCGATGGGGACATGTATTCTAGGATGAATGGTGTGAAAAACATCGTAGCGGGTGTTCAATTCGATTTATTATGGCTAAAGAAAATTGGAAAAGGTTTTGGAAAATCATGAGGCATTAATTGGCATTTTATTTACCAAAATAATGGAAAATAGGAGAAAAAGGAGGTGAAAGGTCACATGTTGCATGTGAGGAGGAAAATGAAGGAAAATTATGGAAAATGAAGAAAATGAAGGCCTGAATAATAAAAAGGATTCTGAGGATCAGTGATCCAGGTGGATATCAGTGGCCACCCACCAACTCCATTTGGACTCGCACCATCAATTCTTGCAGATTTTCACTTTCAGCACAACTTACTATTTTTAGCAGGTTGTCGGTTCCTGAACTTTCAGAGACGTTTGGAGGACCTAATGAGCCACATGGATATTCGTGGCCACCCACATATTCCATTTGGAACTGCACCATTAGTACTTTTAGTCCTTCATTTTTGGCACATGTTACTATTTTTAGCAGTTTTTCGGGTCCTAAACTTTTGGAGTCGTTTTGAGGCCCTAAACGGCGTTTTTGGGAAAATCGGGAGAAACATGGGTGCATGGACTGATGTTGCTCACAAAAAAAGTTACACTCCTCAGATAGATATTTATAATGAGGTATGATGCGCACCAAACATAGATCGTATGCCAAAGTTATGTCTCGAGGAAGTAGAAAGACAAATTTACCCAAACGAGGCCCACAGTTTTGGCGCTTCATCTCCTACGGTTATGTTTTTTGATTTTTAGGGTTTTGCATTATTTCTCAACAATAAATAGGCCCTCGAGCCTCATTGAAACATAGTTCAGAGGTCTGTAACCACCACATCTCTTCTCATAGATACACTACCAACATGCTAGCTATTTTATTTCCATTATGTCTGTAAGCATATTTCATTCATTTTCTATTAATAAAAGGAAGCATTATTTCCACTGCATCTCCATGTTTATGGTTATATGTGTATTTTTTGCATTCCTGTATAAATCCAAATCATTGGTATTAGAGAGGTCTGCTATTTCTCTATTTTTCTTTACATGTCCCCAACGTGGTCAGGGTGTAAGGAGTTAGGGCTCGATCTGGTTGAACCTTTGTAAGATCAGCCTCAAAAAGCCTCACAACCTCCCATGGTGGAAGAAAATAAAGATGAGGGAGCAGGAGATCCTATCAAAATATTTCTCGAGGAAGCCCTCTAGAAACAAAGGAATAGGATGATGGATAATGTTCCTCAGATCCTTCAACAACTGCCCACCTACGGCGCATCTGCATCCAACAGCTACTCTGAAGGCACCACTCCCTTCAAGGTACATGCAAATTTTGACATTCCTGTACTTCAAGGCCAGATAGATGCAGATGTCATAGATAGATAGTTGAACTTGATAGAAGGGTATTTCTCAATCCATGATTTGTTCAATCGAGAAAAGATTATTTTTGCACTCCTCAAAGCTGCCCCCATGTCAAAGACTACTGGGAAACCTACTGTGAGTAAGAGGATGAAGGGGAACCCTCTCTATTCTTTGCCACACCCACTTGGAATTCATTCCAAGACGAAATCAAGGAACAATATTACCCTGTGGGGAGCTATGAGGACAAATACATCCAATGGACCATGTTGTAGCAAAAAAGGGATCAAGATGTGCAGGAACTCACAAGTTTGTTCCATACCATGCACACAAAGTTGGGTATTAAAGATTCAGAGAGACATTTGGTGCTCAAGTACCGCAGCTGTTTACGCAAACACATTCAGGAGGAAATGGAGTTCCTTGACATTACATCACTTGGCACGGCATATCTCTATGTCACCAAGATCGAGTATAAATTTAAGCAGAAGAAGCGAGACTTTGGATCTGTGAATCCCAAGCCAGGGAAAGGTACCCCCAAACCGCAAAATAAGGGGAAAGGCCAAAGTGGGGTGACTAAAAAAAAAACCAAAAATCCGAAGAAGGACATAGGTAAGTGGTGTAAATTTGATAATATCCCCACTCGTAGCACAAACGAGTGTCAGGCCAAACAATCGTTGGTGGCCAAACTAAAGGCACCCAAATCAGATGCATTTTTTGATCCTCAGTCAGAACCAGACAAAGGTAATGAAAAGGGGAAGAAAATCATTGATGTGGACCCTAGTGCCATTTTTTCCACCACCAAGATCCGGAGGGAGGACCCTAAGGATCCAGAGGAGGGGGAGCACCTCTTCCATTCACAAATGTGGGTGAAGGTTTCTCCACTGCAATTCCTTTTTGATAGCGAAAGCCAAAAGAACCTCATTTCAGCAGACGTCGTGAAGTGGCTCAGCCTACAGACCATAGCACACTCACAACCATATACCATGGGGTGGCTTCACCCAGGGAGAGATCTCCACATCTGCCAGCCGTGCCGCCTTCCGTACAATATCAAGCCATTCACGTATGAGGTATACTGTGATGTTGCTCCTATTGATGTAGCTAATGTATTATTGGGCCAACCGTACTTGTGGAGGTGACATGTTGTGTATGCGTCTAGACCTCATGTTGTTATTATTACTTTGGGAAGTAACTTGTACAGGATACTGGAGGTAGTATCGCCTCCTGTCATCTCTTTGACTACTAAAAAACAAGGAAAAATATTGTTTCCCAAACTAGGAAATTTATTTTCCTTACAACTCACTCATAGGGAAAGAAGAATATTGTGGCCCCAACCTCAAAACAGGGCTCCCCTGCATGGCTACAACAGATGGAAAAATTCATGGAGGAATATGAGGACATTTTCTCCTCAGTCACAGAGGTTCCTCTACACTGCCAGGACAAGCACTCCATTAATTTGACCCCCAACGCACCACCACCTAACGTTGCCATACCTCATACAACTATAGAGACATAATCCATACATGTACTACCTGACACTGATAAAGAAAACAAATTTACTAAACACATCCACCATGTCAGCCCGCATGTCCATGACATCTTTGACACATCTAATACCTAATTCAATAGAATTTGCCTCATCTCATGAAGGATATCAATGAAATGGGGACCATTTATTTCTAAGGAGGGAGGAATAATCCAAGTGGATATCGGTGGCCACCCACCTATTCCATTTGGACCTGCAGCATCAATTCTTGCAACTTTTCACTTTTAGCACAACTTACTATTTTTAGCAAGTTGTTGGTTCCTGAACTTTCAGAGCCATTTGGAGGCCCTAATGAGCCATGTGGATATTGGTGGCCACCCACCTCTTCCATTTGGACCCACACCATAAGTTATTTTAGTTTTTCATTTTTGGCACAACTTACTAATTTCAGCAGTTTTTCGGGTCCTGAACATCTGGAGTCGTTTTGAGGCCCTAAACGATGTTTTTGAGAAAATCAGGAGCAAAATGGGTCCAAGGATAGTTGTTTCTCACACCAAAAGTTACACTCCTCAGATATATATTTATAACAAGGTATGATGCACATCAAACAGAGATCGTATGCCAAAGTTACGTCCCCGGGAAGTTAAAACACCAATTTACCTAAACGAGGCCCATAGTTTTGGTGTGTCATCTCCTATGGTTAGGTTTTTGGATTTTTATGGTTTTGTATTGTTTCTCAACAGTAAATAGGCCTTTGAGCCTCATTGTAACATATTTCAGAGGTATGTAGCCGCCACATCTCTTCTCATAGATATGCTACCAACACCCTAGCTAGTTTATTTCAATTATGTTTGTAAGCATATTACAGTCACTTGTTATTAATAAAAGGAATAATTATATCCACTGCATCTCTTTGTTTATGGTTATATGTGTATTTTGTTGCATTCCTGCATAAATCAGGATCAATCAGTTGGAAAGCTTGTGTCAATCCAATTTGGAGCTCTCATTATTCTCTCTCTCTCTCATACTCTTGGATACTTAGAGCTTTCTTGGAGCACTCTTGGAGAGTGTGGATACTTGGTGATTTGGATCAAGAAGTAAAATCAAGAGTAGGAAAGTGCAAGAGGACATTGGGATGAACATGTAGAGTAGGTTTTGAGTGCAGGTACTGAGTTTCATGTATTTTTTCCTCTCTAGTGTTGGCATGTATGGGTATGCATTTGGATTTTCCTATCCTTTCCATTTCCAGGAAAACCATGGCATTGTGGGTTTATTTCCATTGATTATTTTCTGGTTGGTTCTCATGATTCCGTTAGTTTTGGGTTGAGTTATTATTTCCTAGAAGCTTTGGTTGGACAAACGATCTAGAAGCCCGACGAAAAACTATGGGTTGTGTTACTAATCTTGGAAGCCTTGGTTGGAAAAATGCTCTAGAAGTCCTAGGTGGGTTGAGTTAGTAGTCCTCGAATCCCTAGTTATAAAAATGCTCTGGAAGCCCTGTAACAGTTGGGGTTGAGTTACTAGTCCTAGAAGCCTAGGTTGGAACAAAACACTCTGTAGCACGAGAAAATTTTTGATATAGATCAATCTGTGATGGATAGTATTCCAACCGTGAGGTGGAATAACTGGTTTTGGGTTGAGATAGTTGGTATCTAGAGCCGTGGTTTAGTGTTGATTGATGTGTTTGATAAATTCCCAAATTCATGCTTAGAATATGGCATGGGGATGATTGGGTGAAGTAAGATTTGGATCAACCCATTTATTCTTGGGTGGAGCATACAAATCCCATATTCAATTGGTTATTACATTCATTAATGAGAATTATCCAATTTTAGAATTAATTAAAATTGTATAGAAATTACTCAAACGACCAAGATGGTTATTTGAAATTTGGTAATTGTCGATTATGTAATAATTCAAGGAGTGATCAAGATGGTCATCAAATTTGTAAAGTTCAAATGTGCGACATCGATCGACATCAACTTCAGATGCGACTCCAGCAAATTTTTAAAAGCACCAATCAAAGACATCTTCAAATCGACCTCCAACAAAAACAACAAAGTTTGTTAAAAGACTTATGCAATAAAACTTGTCCTAATTCTATATGTAAAGGTCAAAAATGTTAGTAGTCCACTTTTGTAAAACTTATGGACTCAAAACCTCCTAGCACAATTATTACCATAAACCTTTTTTGTGTTAAGGTTTAGATTATGGGATGGAAGCCCATAGTATAAAGTTTTATATTAAAGTTTAAACCTATGTCAAAAACCTTTTTAAAACAAGGTTCGATGTAATGGTGTTAAAAACCTTTAAGCGCAAAAGGTTGTATATTAAACTTAAAAAATTATGCCAAAAACCTTATTATAAGGTTCGGAGGTCAAAAACCTTTTAAAATTTGAACCATCTGATTTAAAGACCATGGTGTATAAACTTTATGTTAAAAGGTTTGATGAAATGTTTATAAACCTAAGTCAAAATTTGAATGTCGAATTTGAGAAGCCATATATTATAAACCTATGCCAAAAACCTTAATGCAAGGTTCGGAGGATGAATGATTCAGGTTTTGTAAAGTTCTATTATCGAACTATGATAAAGTTCCGAAGTTGATTTTAATTGTTGATATAAAAACATTGAAAATAACCCATAGCATTAAAGAACTACGTGGTTAAGAAGCCACGTCAGAGAATGTTGTCATGTGTCAAGTTACTAGCAGCAGAGAATGCTATGGTTTGAGGTTTATAGCTGTAAGACTGCAGAACCGTGCCGGGCAGTCATGTGACAACAGTGGTAAAGACCGCAATGTAAAGTTGTAAACCATGTGGTTCATAAAGACCGTGTCAACAATTGACATGTGAACGCAATACCCACAGCCCAGAGTTGGTAAAGCCACGTTAGAATATTGCATGGGTTTAATAATAGAATTGGTTATGCAACAAAGATTTCTAGCGAAGATCGCCAGCTCGAATTTCGGGATGTTGATGTGAACGAGATGCCAGCCGCCTGTTCACATGTTGTAGTCAGCATTCCCCACACGGTTAGCCTGACCGATGGATCCAGATTTATATTAAAGTCTGTTTTGTGTTTTTTATTGTTGAAGAAAAGAAGATAAGGTTACTTAACTTATCATTAAAATTATATGTGTCCACTAGACCGAGACCAACAAACCGTAATATCACAGAATTGGCTTCGAAGATCAAGCCAACATGACATGGAATGATTTCTATGTGGGCTTTCGAAGTGAATTAGGCATGAAGATTTGGAACCTAATTAAGAAGGTTCATGAATTAAGATGAACTAAAATACATCATAATCTTAACCAAAATCTTAATTTGGTTTATTGAAGATTGAGGCAGCATTATTTTTTGCCATGAATTTATGAACTCCTATTGTATAAAAGAACGTATGTTTCTTTGTAAAAGGAGGACTTTTTGAAGAGAGGAGTGTTGAGAGTGAGATCTCAAGAGAGGAGAGTTTTCCCTACTTCAAGAGGAAGTAGGCACTCTTTTGAAGATAGAAGATATAATTGGTGGAGAGTTTCTCATTGTAGGTTCATTGAAGGAGAAAAGTCCATCCTACTTTCATAAATATAGTATCGAAGTACGTTGATGATTGATGAGATCAACTTTGACATTCTAAAACTCTTTCAGCCACCAAGCTGTCGAAGGTCCATAAAGCTTCAGTTCCTCAGTTTGTTTTAATGTGCGAATCATCCATGTCTTTTCTTATGAGTTGAAAGAAAGGAGTTGTATCAGTTAGCCTATTCAAGGGATGGTCCATTTTTGCAACATTAGTAGTGCAACTGATGATTCATTGTAGCATATTTCTCTTGGCTTGAAGAATACAACAAACACACAATTCTGAGGCGGACCAAGAGATGTTGTCCAGGTGGGATGAACTTCGTCAAAAAATTATTTGTTTTATGGTATGGCTTATGTGATTGATGTGAAATTGCTCAATATGAACATACATATATTATTTCATGTCTAAATAGTTAATGCACATAATAACTATTTGGCAATATTGCCAATCATTTGTTGTACAAGGACTAGAAAAGATCTTGGTTAAAATTCAGTATTTTAATAACCTGAGTGTTAATTCCTATAAATTTGTATAGGCAGAGTCTGTAGAGTGCTAGGTAGCCTTTGGATCTCATCCTTTCTTTAAGGGTGACATATCCAGTAAATGCCCCTACAGTCAATCTCTGAAATAGAGCAAAGTAACTCAGGTCATTTTCAGATCAAGTGGTATTGGAGCAGCTAATTCTTTGCAGGTACAAGAGGGGGAAGAACACTCGCCAGCTGGCAAAGCTAAGGGAACTCAAAGAGTCCAATTTGCAAGTTCAGCAAGAGAATGTTGCATTGCGCATAATGGTGGAAGCACTCGAGAGTGATGAGAAAAGTCTGTGATCAGAATTAGAAGACTTAAAGAGAACTAAAAGAGGAAGCAATCCTCTTATGAAAGATGCAGCTTTCAATGGAAAAAATCCTACACTTTCTCTTCAAAGTAGTTCTTCTCTATCATCTTCACCAAAGTTAGCAAGGGAAGCCATTGGCTCATTTTCCCAATCACAAGCGGAAGACAATGTGGATTCACTTATTTCACCAGAAAGTGATTCTAAATCTGACGAAGTTTCCAGCCAAAAACTCAGTTTGATCCCTGAAAGGAAAGGCCTATCAATGATGAAAGCCATGGGATACCGTGAAGGCGAAGGCTTGGGGAAACATAGACAAGGGAGGCTTCAACCTATCTAGGTACAAGAAATACCTAATAATCTGGGTCTAGGATGTGATGTGTTAAAATGTGACTATTACGGGAAGCCTGGTCACATCTCTGACCGATGTTTGTCAAAGCATCTAGAACTGCTACCGGAGAAGCTCAACGATAGAAAAGGTAAGAAACCTCAGTCCTCAAATAGTAATGATTCTGATAATGATTTCTTTTATCAAAATTGGATAATTGAAACAGTTAAGAGGATATATCCATGCACGTTTTGTAAGAGTCCTTGGCATTGTGTGGAACAATGTTGGAAACAAAAGGCTTACAGCAAGCAAGTCGGTGCAACAAAAATTCAGCCTTCAGATAATGATAAGGCATTACAGGTAAAGAAACGATCATAATCAGTTTCGTTTCAATCAAGAAGTAACTCCATAAATTCATTATCAAGTAAGAAGGATAAAACTTTTCGAAACTGTAAATTTCCAGGGCATGTTCAAGACAATTACCCAATGCTTCCAAAGGAAACAGTACCGACGCTAGCAGCCCAGGAATAATCCAAGTCACGTGCTAGAGAAGAAACAAGTACTAAATGGAATTGGGTAGACTTCATGCCTTATGCCTAAATGATTTTGTAATATCTAGATCTAGTAAAATGTAACTAGGTTCTACAATTGAATTTGTTTTTCAAAAGCATTGTAATAAAAATTTTGGAGAACCAAAAGTTCTTTTTGTTGGGAGGTGTGATCCAATTTTAAAATTAATTAAAATTGTATCGAAATTACTCAAACGACCAAGATGGTTATTTGAAATTTTGTAATTGTAAATTATGTAATAATTCAGGGAGTGATCAAGATGGTCATCAAATTTGTGAAGTTCAAATGTGCGACATCGATCAACATCAACTTCCTATGCGACTCCAGCAAATGCTTCAAAGCGCCAATCAAAGACATCTTCAAATAGACTTGTGACAAAAACAACAAAGTTTTTTAAAATACTTATGTAATAAAACTTGTCCTAAGTCTTTATGTAAAGGTCAAAATGTCAGTAGTCCGCTTTTGTAAAACTTATGGACTCAAAACCCCCTAGCGAAATTATTACCATAAACCTTTTTTTTATTAAGGTTTAGATTATGGGATGGAAACCCATAGTATAAAGTTTAAACTTATGTGAAAAACCTTTTTAAATAAAGTTTCGATGTAATGGTGTTAAAAACCTTTAGGCGCAAAAGGTTGTATATTAAACTTCGAAAATTATGCGAAAAACCTTATTATAAGGTTCGGAGGTCAAAAACCTTTTAAAAATTGAACCATCGGGTTTAAAGACCATGATGTATAAACTTTATGTCAAAAGGTTTGATGAAATGTTTATAAACCTAAGTCAAAGTTCGAATGTCGAATTTGAGAAGCCATATATTATAAACCTATGCCAAAAACCTTAATGCAAGTTTTGGAGGATGAATGATTCGGGTTTTGTAAAGTTCTGTTATCGAACTATGATAAAGTTTGGGAGATGATTTTAATTGTTGATATAAAACCTTTGAAAATAACCCACAACGTTAAACAACTGTGTGGTTAAGAAACCGTGTCGGAGAATGTTGTCATTTTTCAAGTTACCAGCGGTGGAGAATGTTATGGTTTATGGTTTACAACTGTAAGACTGCAGAACCGTGTCGAGCAGTCATGTCACCAGAGTGGTAAAGACCATAGTGGAAAATTTTAAACTGTGTGGTTCATAAAGACCGTGTAAAAAATTGACATTTGAACACAATACCCACATCGTAGAGTTGGTAAAGCCACATTAGAAGATTGCACAGGTTTAATAACAGAATTGGTTACACAGCAAAGATTGCCAACAAAGATCGCCAACTTGAATTTCGGGATGTTGATGTGAACGAGATGCTAGCTTCCTGTTCACACATTGTAGTCAACATTCCCCACGCGGTTAGCCTGAGCGACAGATCCAGATTTATATTAAAGTCTATTTTGGGTTTTTTTATTGCTGAATAAAAGACGATAAGGTTAATGACCTTATCATTAAAGGTATATGTGTCCACTAGACTGGGACCAGTAAACCATAATATCATCGAATTGGCTTTGAAGATCAAGCCAACATGACATGGAATTATTTCTATGTGGGCTTTCGAAGTGAATTGGGCATGAAGCTTTGGAACCTAATTAAGAATTTTAATGAATTAAGATGAATTAAAAGACCTCGTAATCTTAAAAAAAAGCTTAATTTGGTTTATTGAAGATTGAGGCAGCATTATTTTTTGCCATGAATTTATGAATTCCTATTGTATAAAAGAAAGTATGTTTCTTTGTAAAAGGAGGACTTTTTGAAGAGAGGAGTGTTGAGAGTGAGATCTCAAGAGAGGAGAGTTTTCCCTACTTAAAGAGGAAGTAGGCACTCTTTTGAAGATAGAAGATATAATTGGTGGAGAGTTTCTCATTGCAGGTTCATTGAAGGAGAAAAAGCCATCCTACTTGCATAAATACTGTATCAAAGTACGTTGATGATTGACGAGATCAACTTTGAAATTCTAAAACTCTTTCAGCCACCAAGCTGTCGAAGGTCCATAAAGCTTCATTTCCTCAGTTTTTTTTAATGTGTGAATCATCCATGTCTTTTCTTATGAGTTGAAAGAAAAGAGTTGTATCAGTTAGCCTATTCAAGGGATGGTCCATATCTGTAACATCAATAGTGCAACTGATGATTCATTGTAGCATATTTCTCTTAGCTTGAACAATAAAATAAACGCACAATTTTGAGGTGGACCAGGAGATGTACTCTAGGTGGGACGAACTCCGTCGCAAACTTCTTTGTCTTATGGTATGGCTTATGTGATTGACGTGAAATTGTTCAATCTAAGCATACATAGATTATTTCATCTCTAAAAAGTTAATGCACATAATAATTGTTCGGTAATACTGCCAATCACATGTTGTACAAGGACTACAAAAGATCTTGGTTAAAATTACACATTTTAATAACCTGAATGTTAATCGTTATAAATTTCTGTATACACAGTCTGTAGAGTGCTAGGTAGCCTCTGGATCTCATCCTTTCTTTAAGGGTGAAATATCCAGTAAATGCCCCTACAGTCAATCTCTGAAATAGAGCTAAGTAACTTAGTTCATTTCTAGATCATAGAAGCTCATTACTTTGGTGACCAGCTCCAAAAATAGAAGAAAAGAGATATCAACACCTTATAAATAAGCCACTTCGAGTGGGCAACCTCCAATACATTACATAAATGAACAATTCTTGGATGATACAATTTACAAAACCTCCTTTCTATATATAGGAGTCCATGGGGCCATAATGTAATCCTAGTGGGACCACAATGTAATCCTAGCTGACCTAACAATAATAATTTAAGGGCACAATAATAACAATATGGGGGTTACAAGGGTACAATAATAACAATAATGGGGTTACACTAACAACCATAAGGGACTATACTAGTAATATAGGGACCTAACATGCCCCTCTCCTTCAAAAGAGTGTTGTCCTCAACGCTTGAGTAGCTCTGCGTGTTTTTGTATAAAATTCTCATCCTCCCATGTAGAATATTCAGTGGGTAAGTTCTTCCACTTGATGAGATACTCTGAAATTGATCGATTCCATAGCTGTCGAGTTCTTGTTTTCATGACCGCTTCAAGTTCCAATATAATTTTTACTTCCTCATCAAGTTCTGAGAATATTGTTTGAATTGGAATATTTTCACCTATAACCTTCTTTAAGCATGAAACATGGAAAACTGGATGCACTCGTGAAGAAGCAGGAAGCTCCAATTTGTATGCCATAGTATGCCATAGTACCAATATTTTGCAACACCTTGTAGGGACCATAGTACTTTGGCAATAATTTTTTATCCTTATTAGCTTGCTTGATGGACATTTGTTTGTATGGTTGTAGCCATAAAAATACCCAATCTCCTACATCAAAACTTCTGTCACTGCAATGTTGATCTGCCTGTTGTTTCATTCGGTTTTGTGCCAAATTCAGGTTATCCTTGCTGATGCTCGATGTGATATTCCACTTCTTGAACCTTCGAATTTTCCCTTAAATATGATGTGATGGATGGTGGATGATATCCATCAAGTGCCATAAATGGGGTCATTTTTTCTGCAGTATGGAAGGAAGTGTTATACCACCATTCAGCGAGAGGTAACCACTTGACCCATTGTGTTTTTTTATTAGATACAAAACAATGAAGATATCCTTCCAAACATTTATTTACTATCTCAGTTTGACCATCATATTGAGGATGATAAGATGATCTATGAGCTAAGTGAGTACCCAAACAAGAAAATAACTCCGTCCAAAAATTTCCAGTAAAAATGGGATCTTTGTCGCTCACAATAACCCTTGGGCTTCCATGTAGCTTTTGAATTTTTCCTATAAATGTAGTAGCAACTGTACTTGCTTTAAATGGATGAGATAAGGCACAAAAGTTTGTATATTTGTTAAGTCTATCAATTACCACCATGATGACACTCTTTCCTTTAGACTTAGGTAAAGCTGTGATAAAATCCATTGAAATCTCCTCCCAACGTTGACTTGGAATGGATAAATATTGTAGAAGTCCCAGGGTCTTAATTGTCTCCACTTTATTCTACTGTCAAACCAAACATTCTGCCACAAAATTTTGAATATTAGATTTAAGGCCATCCCAAAAAACTTCTTTCTTCATCCTGTGGTAAGTTTTTTAAAATCTTGAGTGTTCTCCTAAAGGAGAAGTGTGCAGTTCCAAAAGAATATTTTTTTTTAGTTGGGATTTCCTACAAAGATATAAGCGATCTTTGTACCATAAGGAATCATTTTTTCAACTAAATATATCAGATGTACTAGGATATTGCTGCAACTTTTGAATGAGTGTCCATACATCTTTGTCCTTCTTCCATTCATCTCTTGCTTCAGTTATCCAATCTGGTTGGATAATAGAAATGAGACAAAGAAATTCTTTCACCTTTTCATTCTTTCTTGAGAGTGCATCTGCAACAAAATTAAGCTTTCCATTTTTTTAGATTATTTCAAAGTCATAACCCAACATATTTCTGACCCATTTTTGCTACTCTTCTGAACATAGTCTTTGCTTCAAAAAGTGTTTAAGACTATCATGATTAGTTTTTACCTTGAAGTGTCTTCCCATTAGGTAGGTTTTCCATTTCTTTAGTGCATGCAGTATTTCTAACATTTCCTTCTCATAAATAGGTTTCTGTAAATAATTTCCTTTGATTGGATGACTTTCAAAAGAAATGGGTCTTCCTTCCTGCATTAAAATAGCACCAATTCCATTTCCTGAGGCATCACATTCCACAATAAAGGTTTTTGTGAAGTCTAGCATAGCTAAGACTGGTGCTTGACATATTGCCTCTTTAAGATGTTCAAAGGCCGTACTTTCTTTAGGAGTCCATGAAAATGCATCTTTCTTCAATAATGTTGTTAGAGGTGCTACTATTCTCCCATAATTCTTAACAAACTTCCGATAACACCCTATTAACTCAAGAAATCCTCGCAACTGCTTTATGGTTGTGGGGACTTTCCATTCCTTAATGGCTTTAATTTTGTTAGGGTCTACCTTAACACCCTCGTGAGATACAATATGACCCAGATATTCCACCTCTTGTACTCCAAAGAAACATTTAGATGTTTTTGTATATAATTGTTTCTCCTATAATAGTTTGAGCACCCTGTCAACATGTTCAACATGATCCTTCCAAGACTTGTTGTAGATTAGTATATCATCAAAAAATACTAGCACAAATTTTCTAAGGAAGGGTTCGAAAATGGAATTCATGAACCCTTGAAATGTAGAAGGTGCATTGTTAAGGCCAAAAGGCATGACCAAAAATTCATAATGAACCTCATGAGTTCAAAATGCTGTTTTTTGGAATATATTCAGTCTTCATTCTAATTTGATGATATCCTGAATGAAGATCCAACTTGGTAAAATAAATTTCTCCTTGTAATTCATCCAATAATTCATCAATAACAGGAATGGGAAATGTATCTTTAATGGTGAGCTTATTGAGCTCCCTATAATCTGGACACATTCTCCATGATCCATCCTTCTTGTGTACGAATACTATAGGAGCATAGAAAGAACTTTGACTAGGTTGAATTATACCTGCCTCTAACATTTCTGCAATCATACGTTCAATTTCGCTCTTTTGGACATAAGGATATCTACAAGGCCTGATGTTTGGAAGAACACTTCCTGTAATAAAATAAATAGCATGATCATGATGACGAATATGTGGGATTCCTTTGGGAGTTTCAAACACCTTGGAATGATTGTCCAAGACTTGTTGGAGATCTGCAGAAATAGATGATTTTGATGTTGGAACTTCTAGTGAGCATAATTGTGCAATTACACCTCATTGTTCTTTATTTAGAAGCTTTGTCATGACATTAGAGCTTATTATCTTTCCCGGCTTCCCAGAAATACCCCGTAATTCGACTTCCTTTACTTCTGAAAAAAAATTCAAGAAAATTTATTGAAAAGTAAAAGCTACCGTCTCCAAAGATTATAACCATTGTACTCCTAGTACAACATTAGCACCTCCCATAGGAATGGAAAGCATTGGACTAGTCAATACATATTCCCCCATGGTTAGCTTGATATAATGGAATTTTCCAGAGAAATTTATAGTTCCTCCATTTGCAACCATCACTTGACATTCTGGTGCTCGGTATAGGAAACAATTTAATTCCTCCACTACCTTACAATGAATAAAATTATGGGTACTACCTGAATCAATCAACACTATTACCTTTTTCTTCTTGATATGTACTTCTATCTTGAGAGTTTGAGGAGTGGTAATTCCTACCAGTTCATTACACGATATGTCGGATTCATTTCTTCCCCTTCTATGGCTGGTTCCTAATGTATATCCTCTTCTTATTCATTCTCTTCTTCCTCTTCACAATGTATGTAAAATAATTTCTTCTTAGCACACTTATGACCTTTAGTGTATTTTCTATCACAGCTGTAGCAAAGCCCTTTTGCTCTTTTTTCTTCCAATTTTTGTGGTTTCAACCTTGTAGGTAGTGGAAATCTAGGTGTAGCAACACTTCCTTCTTTATAGAAGTGAGTGGTAGGCTTCCTTGTCGCCATAATTTTACATTAAATTTTTCTTGCCAACCTGAATGCATTCTCCAATGAATCAGGTTCCAAAAAGCGAACTTCATGTTGAATGTTATCCTTTAAAGTTCTTATGAAGAGATCAATCCTGTGTTCCTCTGGAATATCAGTTACCCTTATATTCAATTTTTGGAAGTCCTCAATGTGCTCCCCCACTAAGCCCTTTTGTTTGAGATTTATCAATTGGCTAAAGAAGGTGTTGCTATTTGTATCCTCGTAATGTGCTATCATTTCCTCCATAAAAATTGACCAAGTGACAATTTTTTTACGGGAGCAAAGCCATCGATACCATACAAATGTATTTTGTTCTAAATGTAAAGTTGCAATGCGTACCCTTTGTGTGTTTTGCACATTATGGAGATCAAAATATTGCTCCATTTGTAGTATCCATGTTACAGGATCCTTTCCATCAAACTTCCTCATCTCCATTTTGGGAATATGGTGGTTGTTCCCACCAACATTAGAGTTTGTGAAATCACGATTAACATTTATTTTGTTCTCATCATGAGTTTCTTCTACTATCTTTTCACCATTATGAAACATTTCTTGTATCAAATTTGTCAAACATTCCATGTCTGCTTTTAGATCATTCTTCATGTTTTCCATCTTAGCTTCCATGCTAGCTTCCATTCCATCCATATTAGCTTCCACGCCTTTCTTCAAAACTTCCATTTCATTTTTTGTTGCTCTTTGCGAGAGAGAAATTTGGTGCACTTGCTCTTGTAATTTAGATAGATCATATTGCAATTCTTCATCTTCATGAGTCATAGTAGAGCCTTCTGAAGGCTTAATGGGTGTTGAATTATTTTTATGGGGCATATTTTAGAACCAAATACTCATATATATTCTACAATATTCCCTTGGAATCAATTCAAATTGATTTTTCAAACAAGACTTATGCAGTTCGGAAAACAAAAACTACACACCTTTTTCTTGCTTTTAAGGAGCTCGAAATTGAAATTGGATTATCTCTGTGATTGTGGCTCTTAAATATCTGAAATTCAACACTGAAGTAGCACTCTGAATTCTCTTTTGAATGCCACAGGTTTAGCCTAATTTTGATTCTCCAAGACAAAGTTATGTCCAATCTCCCACAATGACCTAATTATGGACTGGTTCAGTCGAGCGAACTTGTATGACTTGCCACGTGTCACTGTTTCTTCCTTTGCCTCTAAAATTGATATCCAAGAAACTATAGTTTGTTTAATTGCGACCAATTTTTACGGTACTCCAATCCGATGCTCAGAGAGAGAGATATGGAACTTTTCCCACGATCACCTCTTTGAGATGAAATTCGGAAGCCTGAAAAAGCACTACCTTCCACAGATCATATCTCCAAAAATGTTGTGAACCAAGCTCTGAAATTTCGCAACGATTTTCCTCATGATTTCAGATTCACACCCTAAAAATTTTAGATTCTGAACCTTCGTAGAAAAAAAAGCACAAATGCCACGATGACCTGTTTAGGAGCCTGAAAAAAGACCTAACTTCCACAGATCATATCTCCGAAAATGTTGCGAACCAAGCTCTGGAATTTTTAGATGATCTTACTCAGGATTTCAGCTTTGCACCCTAAAAATTTCAGCTTCTGAAACTTCGTATAAAAACATTTATAGGGAACATGCCACTATGACCTGTTTGAAGCAGTGAAACCCTAGAATCCAAAGCTCTGATACCAAATGTTGCGTAACCAGCTCCAAAAATAGAAGAAAAGAGATATCAATTCCTTAGAAATAAGCCACTTCAAGGGGGAAACCTCCAATACATTACATAAATGAAAAATTCTTGGATGATACAATTTACAAAACCTCCTTTCTATATATAGGAGTCCATGGGGCCATAATGTAATCCTAGTGGGGCCACAATGTAATCCTAGCAGACCTATCAATAATAATTTAAGGACACAATAATAACAATATGGGGGTTACAAGGGTACAATAATAACAATAAGGGGGTTACACTAACAACAATAAGGGACTATACTAGTAATATAGGGACCTAACATTATTTCATGTCTAAACAGTTAATGCAAATAATAACTGTTTGGTAATACTGCCAATCACATGTTGTACAAGGACTAGAAAAGATCTTCATTAAAATTACGCATTTTAATAACTTGAATGTTAATCACTATAAATTTTTGTAGACAGAGTCTGTAGAGTGCCAGGTAGCCTCTATATCTAATCCTTTCTTTAAGGGTGACATATCCAGTAAATGCCCCTACAGTCAATCTCTGAAATACTAAGCAACTCAGGTCATTTCCAGATCATAGAAGCTCATTACTTTGGTATTTGGTATACAAATTTATTGGTTATTATGTGGATTTCATTGATGATATATCCATGGCATTTATGTTGATATTATGTTGGTTATAAGATTTCATTTTATCAGTGATGATGTATGGCTCTATCTATGCTTTTTCGTATAAACGAATCTACAATGTATATATGGTAAAATAGATTGTATTACAACTTATTATGTAAGTGATAAATTATTCTTAGCCATTATTAGATAAGTATTAGAACCCTATATCTAACTATGTTGTTTACACCTATAGATACAATGTTTGTAACATGTCTGACGAAATGCCTATCATGGTTGGGCAGAGCCCAGATGAGTTCCCGATGATGTGATTTCTTCCATGTATTTTTTTTAATGTTATTTACCCTCTCCTAAAGTTAGAGAAATTTCTAGGCAGTGACCTGGGGTTGGGGGCTAAAAATTTTAAACAAATCCTGGAGTCGTAGGAACATAACTAACCTTTTGGGTCCTTAGCCACTACATTGACAAGGAAAGCCTATGGATAAGGATCTATAACTGCTTTTTTTCCCTTACATGCCCACGATTAAGCCTCAAATGGATTAAAAATCAGTTCCCCTTCAGGGAACAATGCCCTGGAAGGTTGGGTTACCTCCTGGGATGTCAATAATGTAGTGTAATGTATGTTTTTCATGTTTCCATTGATTCCACTTCCTCAAAGTCATTCAAGAAATTACTTGGGTAGATGTGGGAAGAGGGTGTTACAAAGTCGTATCAGAGCATGGTTCAACCCTCAGAATAGATGGGAAGTGTGTTGATCATGTGTTTGTGATGGTTTCATGCGTGTGTAGTATGATTTTGGTCTATATGTGCTTGTTGCATCTGTGTTGTGTTGGTCATGGTAGAAGTGATGTCACCATGGAGATGGTGTTTTTGTCAACATGTTGTCATGAGTGTATGACTGGTTATGTGTTTCTCATGCTTGTGTATTTTTCATCCACACTTTCTTACATATTGTTACATATTGTAGATGAACATATTTCTTATGCTAGGATTACATATTTGTCATGCTTCGGTGTTGTCCGTGTACGCTTGCTTGTGTGATGCTATATATGGGACATGCATTGGTCATTCATGAATTGTTATACATTTCAAGTGGGTGCATATGGTCAAGTTGCATTGGTGTGGTGAAGGGTGTTATGAATAAGGTCATTGTATGAAATTAGGTCATCATGATGATATTGGTGTGCTATGATGCTAACGTGTTGGGTAAGATAGAGCAGGAGATGCACACCATCGAAGTGAAGTTGCAGCATTGGACCTCGAGGCAAGAGCATGTTGTCATATAGGTTTGGATGTTGGGCATGTAGGTATGTATGTTAAGGATTGTTATATGCATTATGGTTATGAGTATTCCTTTCATTATATTGATGTTATGGTTAAATAAATTATAGATGATAGTTTATTAGTGCGGTTATTTGTACATGTTTCAGATAATCACAAATGAGAGGAACTTGTGGTGGTATGCATTGCTATTGTTGTTTTATGTTAGCTAAATTATATGTCGATGATGAGCATGTTATGGGTTAACTTATTGTTGTTGTATGATATTTAGCTTGATGATTATGTTAATTTTTGTTGATGAGCATGATATATAACTTGCTTTTGTTACATGCTAGTGACATGATGGTTAGGGTTATGACATTCAGGCATGAGTCAACCTAATTATGATAGTGTGTAGTATTATGTCTAGACTCACTATGCATATGTGATTGTTATGCATGAGTACCAATTGTTTATGAGCTTATGATGTGAACATGTTAGCTAGTTATAATTATGAATATCATGATATTATTTTTATTTGAGTTGATGTGTTATGAATTCATATCGTGATGATCTAGATTGAGTGTGCAGACAAGAAAACCTCCCCTAAGGTACATTAAGGTGTGAGTTTTATTATGACATATACTTGGTGCTTGAATGTTTGATTATGTCGTTATTATGTCATCTAGTTGATTTATCTAACATGGTACATTTATATTTTGTTGGAATGTTTGAATAATCACATGATATCAATATGTGTTTATAAGACTACATTAATAAATGATCTTGTTTTAATATGGTTGTACTAATGCATATGTTTAGGGACAGATGATATGTACTTGAGTATAAGTAGGTGATAGTTGTAGTATTATTATTTTGGCTATCATTTGGTTATGGAATGGTTGTTAGTCTTGGTAAAATTTGATTTCAAATTCACAGATATGTTTTATATATATTTGGTACATATGGCTGACATGTGTGTTCAGTTACAGGTCAATGTTCCTAGTACCAAAAGGTAATAAAACTGGTATATTATTATATTTATTTATGCACTGAAAATTATGTATTTATGATAGTATGATGTAGGGGATTGCATGGAAAAGATATTTCCATGAAATCGTAAAGAAGGCTCGAGTTTAGGTTTCACTTGGAGTAATTGGGAATGATGGGGATTGAGACATGTTGTTTGCTGTAAAGTCTTGTGCTTTTGGTATTTTGTGATTTGGTTACGATTGATTTATGGTTTTGATTGCGTCTATTGTGTTGTCATAACACTTGTTTTAGTGTATTATTGCTAGTGGTTTTCCATGGTCTCCTTGTTTGTTTCTTGTGATTGTCTTTTATGTTTTGAGAGTCTCGGGAATTGGTTGGGGGAAGAGGAATTTAACGAATGTTGGGAAGAGCTGAATGAAATCCAATAGGTAATGTAAGGTCATAATGGAGCTCAATGCACAAGTAAATGCAAAGGAAGGTAAGAATATGATAGTAATATGGATTGGTTGAGTCCATTGTGGTAAATGGATGGTGGCAGGACAATCACGAGAAAGTTAAAGTAAATGTATCTGAATTATCGAATGCCTTAGCTATGTTGGGAACTGTTGTTCTAAATGTTGTGCATATTGTGCATAGATAATGGAATTTCTCTCAACCTAGACCTTATGATATGTGGTAATCATGTTGTGATCATAATTATGATGATATCTATATATGTATATATGCATGTATATATCGCTATCTGTTGAGATCATCAATGCTTTGTGTTGATGTTTATATATGTATATATGTGTGTGTGTATGAAATTTTCTGATAGGCTCATGACTGTTTTATGCTAATTATTATATGTATGTATGTATGTATGTATGTGTTTATTTCATTTTACGACAATGTTTTCAATGGTAGTTCTTTTGGAGGAATTATTTATGATGCATATGAATGGCATGAGGAGGTTCTTGGTATTATGAGGAATCAAGTGCAAAGATTAACTCTAACAGATATATGAGGTCAGTATCATCTGGGAATGATTTGATATTTGGTTATACTATGTATATGTTTATGATATGGAAAGGTAATGCTGAGGGGTACATCAGTGATGTGAATTTAGTATGATCTGCGACATGGTAGGATGAGCATGGATAGTGAAAAGACACTATAAGCAAGGTTGCTTGTCGGGTTAGTGTGTGGTCTATGGATGTGTAGTACTATTGTTGTGTATATGTTGTGCATGTTTTATATTCAGTGATTGTACCTATGGTGGAGTGTACATGTAACATATTTGGTATTGTGTAAATTTGTTGTTGTGTGCCTATTGTATATATGGCGGCGTGTGTATATTTCATATGTAGTGCTAGGTATAGATGGTGCTATGTACATGTTGTATATGCGGTGTTGTGTACCTATCGTACTATGTGCATGTTGGATATGCGGCGTTGTGTGGATATGGTGATGTGTGCATGATGGATATGTGGTGTTGTGTCTGTATGGTTCTATGTACATATGGTGTTGTGTGCGTGATGTACATAAGGTGCTATGTAAATATAGTGTTGTGTGCATGGTTTCACATGTGGTGTTTTGTACATGTTGTACAAGTGGTGTTGTGTGCAGGTGCTGCTATGTACACATTGTGCATGTAGCGTTATGTACATTTGGTGTCAGGTCCATGTCGTGCATGTGGTGTTGTGTATATGTGCTTTCATGTACACATTGTAAATGTGGTGCGATCTACATTTGGTGATGTGTACACGTTATGCAGATGGTGTCATGTACATGTGATGTTGTGCACACATTGGGTAGGTTTTGTTGTGTACAGGTGGTTTTGTGTGCATTTTGTTCATATGGTACTTGTATACATGTGGTATTTTGTGCATGATGTATATATTGTGTTGAGGACATGGGGTACTATGTATGTAGATGACGTAGTTGTGGTATTGTGACATGTGTATTTGTTGTGTTGTACTCTATGTATGTATAATTGTTGTGTCATATTGTACACTAGGTGTAGGTGTATGCGTTGTATGACAGTTTAGGCATATGTATTGTGTTGTATTATACACCAGATGTATGTGTATGTATTGTGTCACATTGTACACTAGGTGTACGTGTATGTATTGTGTTTTACTATACAATAGGTGTAGCTGTATATTTCGTATGACAGTGTGGGTGTATGTATTGTGTGGTGTTGTAAGCCTTGTGTGGATGTACATGTTGTACACTATGTGTATGTGTACGTGATTGAAGAGAAGCAAAGGCACTAGGTGTTTGTCGAGCGTGGCAACCGATCTGGTGTGTGTATAGAAAGAATAAAGGAAGAAGAAAGGACCAATGAATGACAAGTATTGATATTTTATTATGCATCTGATCTACGATTCTAACTTGTGATGGTTACATGTGATTTATGATTTTGATCTATGATAGTTTCATTTTGAGCTAACCATATATGATATGTTTATACATGATGATTTGACTAAACAACTATTTTGACCTATTGTGATAGGAAGTGAACAAAATTGCAAGTGTACCTTGTTGAAGAGCTACCAGTGAGGTATGCTTTGAGTTTATTTAAATTTATTTTTGAATCTAATTGAAGTTTTGTGCTTGGTACAGGAATCATGAAAATTCCTAATTGGCTGTTTGAAAGTGATTAAAAGTATCAACAAAAACAACAAAAGGAATTTAAACAGGTAGTATTATGTTGGTAAAGAACTTCAGGAGCACGACCATTGTGGGGCATTGGTACCCAACAGTGTCCATTGATTTCCATGAGCATGCTATGAATAGTATGATGGTTTTGAGGCAAGTATATTCCTTGTTTGTTTCACCTTCTAATGCAAGGAAGATTTTCCAAGGAATGGATTGCCCTGGATGGGGGTGCCAGCGGAACTTTGAATGTGTGTGACTGCATAGAAGGGGGTGATTGGATTTCTTGAGGGATTTTGTAGCAGAGAAGGTAAGGTCGGGTATATATTTTTTTCAGTCATTAACATTTCCAGATGGAATCAAATGCACATTGGGAGTGTACCCTGGAACAATAAGCTAGTAAATTTTCTTTGAGGATATAGTAGTACAGGATTGTAGCGCTAGAAATTGGATGTATATTTGACATTGACAATACTGGATTCTGGACTTCCTAGAAATGAGGTGAATCCTGGTACTTCTTTTGATACTAAAGGTGTGAGCCTCTAGATTCCCTTTTTGTTGGTACGAGCATTGTATCCTTCTATTTGTTGGTTGAGAAAATGTGTATAGGTGTATACTATTGTATATTTTGTATCAAGCTATGTTTATAAAGCTCCATAGACATTATGATTATTTTTTGGTTGATGCAAATGTGGTTGTTATTGTAAAAATTGTAATGAGTTGCGTTATAAATCTCCGGTAAATAGTATGTTTGGCTTGTTTTCAATAGTGGTCATTGTAAATACTACAATGAGCTATGTTATAAAGCTCCATAGGTAGTATGTTTTTTTTTTAACAGTTTGCTGGTTTGTAGGTTTCATTGAATAGCAAGGACGGTGTTCCCCCAAAGGGGACAGTTCTGTAACAAGCCTGTTAAAAATCCATGTTAATGAATATATAAGACCACGGTTGATGGGACACGTATTCCAAGAATAATGGTAGGAAAAACATCCTAGCATGTGTTCACTTCAGTTTATTATGGATAAAGGAAATTGGAAAAGGTTTTGGAGATGCATGAGGCATTAATTGACATTTTATTTATGAAAATAATGGAAAATAAGAGAAAAGGAAGGTGAAAGGTCACAGGTTGCATGTGAGGAGGAAAATGAAGGAAAATTATGGTAAATGAAGAAAATAGAGGCTTTGTTATTAAAAATTCTTATGAGGATTAGTTGGTAAGCTTTTTTTAGTGCAGTTTGGAGCTCTCATTATCTCTCTCTCTCTCTCTCATACTTAGAGTATTTTTGGAGCACTCTTGGAGAGCGATTTGTAGAAAGAAGGAAAAGGAAAAGTAGGAAAGTGAAACATGACATTGGGATCAATATTTACAATAGATTATGAGTGCAGGTATCGAGTTGCATGTATGTTTTCCTCCCTAGTGTTGGAATGCATGGGTATGCATTTGTATTTTCCCAGCCTTTCCATTTCCTGGACAACCATGGTATTGTGGGTTTATTTCCATTGATTTTCTTTTGGTTGGTTCTCATGATTCGATTAGCTTTGGGTTGAGTTATTAGTTCTTGGAAGACTTGGTTAGAAAAATTCTCTCGAAGCTCGGCAGAAAATTGTGGGTTGAATTACTAGTCCTGGAAGCCTTGGTTGGACAAACACTCTGGAAGTCCTCGACGGGTTGAGTCACTAGTCGTGGAAGCCCTGTAACCGTTGGGGTTGAGTTACTAGTCCTCGAAGCCTTGGTTAGAACAAACATTATGGAACCCTGCAACAACTTGGATGGAGATCAATCCATGATGGTTAGTGATGTCCGACGGTGAGGTGGAATAATTGGTTTTGGGTTGACATAGTTTGGTCTTTAGGTCCCTAGTTTGGCGTTGATTTATGTGATTGATAAATTCCCACATTCATGATTGTAATATGGCATGTGGGTGATTGGTTGAAGTGAGACTTGGCTCAACCAATCTATGGTGGGGTGCAATGTGGAAGTCCCATCTCTGGTTGGGTTTTACACTAATTAATGGGAAGCTCATTCCTTTGGTATTTGGTATGCAAATGTACTGTTTATTATTTTGATTTCATTGATGATAAATCAATGGTATTTTTGTTGATATTATGTTGGTTAATGTTGGAAATATTGTCATTGATGCCAAAGGAGGCAGCACTCAGGCAAAGGAGGCAACACTCAGGCAAAAGAGGCAGCGGTGAAGCAGAGGAAGGCAAAAGAGGCACAACGAAAGCAATAGAGGCAGCAAGAAGAAAGTCAAAATGTAACAGTCATAGAAGCACAATGAAGAACCGTTACAAAATTCTGGGAATCACACACTCCAACCGGCATTATACATATAATACATAATCCCTATTCCAGGAATCGCTTAACTCCAGCGGCAATGCAATGCATATAATACAGAACCATATTCCGGGACTCGCACACTCCAACCGGCGTTATACATATAATACAACACAAACATTATTCTGGGAATCGCTTCACTCCAGCAGCAAAATATATATATAAACATATATATCAGTTATATACAAGCAAAGCGCTTTATATCTATATAACCAAAGGTTCTATCAAAACGAAATGGCTTATAAGGTGGGACCCCTCACCCAATCGCAATCAGAGAAAAGGTTCAATCGCAAGTCTTTTGTAATATGCTCCGATCAAGTGGCAGACCCGATGGAGTTATACAATGGAGTTAATTGGTTCAATCGCGTCCGGGATCTTAATCGCAATCGGAACTTTCCGATTGATCGCAAGTCTTTTGTAAAATGCTGCGATTGAAGTGGCAGACCCGATATGTTATACGATGGAGAGTTAATCGGTTCAATCGTTGTCCTTAATCTTAATCTCCAATTGAAACTTTCCGATTGGATCGCAAGTCTTTTGTAATATGCTCCGATCAAGTGGCCCGATGGCGTTATACGATGGAGTTAATCGGTTCAATCGCGTTCGGGATCTTAATCGCAATCGAAACTTTCTGATTGATCGCAAGTCTTTTGTAATATGCTCCGATCAAGTGGCGGACCCGATGGCATTATACGATGGAGTTAATCAGTTCAATCACGTTCGGGATCTTAATCGCAATCGGAACTTTCCGATTGATCGCAAGTCTTTTGTAAAATGCTGCGATTGAAGTGGCGGACCCGATCCTGTTATATGCGGGAGTTAATATGTGCAAATCGCATCCGTGTTCTGATCGCAATCGAAAATTTTCTATTATGCGCCCCGATTGCATTTGTTCAAAGTTCGGACCCGATTGCACTATGAGACATGTTTTATGTGGTCATCGCGTCCGTTTGATCAATCGCAATCGCAAGTTTTCGTTTGACACCACCGATTCACCGACGGAGATGTGGGGCCCGACCCTTTCATATATTAGTGGTTGTGATTCGACTCATTGGATTGTAAAATAAGACCAAAGGCTTAAGGTGGAGGGCGATTGTTTATATATAAAAGGATTGTTGTTAGATATATATAAAGCACGGTTGCAGTTGTATTAAAATATGCCACATGGGTTGTGAACCCTCGGGCCTCGGTTTAATGGGAGGGCGATTATTAATATACAACGACTGTGATCTATGTTCGTTCCGCTTGCGGAACTTCCACATCAACAAGACACTCGTGGCATGAAAAGGGTTGAAATTGCCCTGATTTAAAAAGTCAACAATTGCATTTCATTTATTTAAAAGGCAGAGTTACACGTATGCAGCTGTTACACCCCCACAGAGGACAGAAAAGAAAATAGAGCCGAGAGGAGATAAAACACAGTCACAAAAAGGACAAAGAAAACCAAAGAAAAGACAAATGCGCATCGATTCAAAAGACTAAATGAGTTGAGCTAGAGTTCACTTTGTAATAAGAATGTAAATATTTTAATTGTTTTTATTGTTTGTGATGCATTGGCAAGTCTCCGAGAGAAAAAAAACTCCCACTGTAATGTTAAAATTGACACCTACAGTCATAATTTCTGACTAAGCTGATAAAAGGAGTGAGAAGGCAGAAGGCAAAGAGACATGACTTTCCATTTTGAATTCCAAGCAGAATACAAACAGTCATGTGAGGAAATCTATAAACAATATCATCTTGATATGTAGAGTGAGTTTTTGAGAGCAAGGGAGAGAGCATATATAGAGAGAATGCAGAATATAGAAGGCAGAGAAGATTAAGAAAAGCTACAGAACAGAGCTGATATCTGAGGTAAATCAGCAAACATTCAGTTTTAGAAAATGAGGAAGTTGGAGCTTCCCTATCAAGTTGCAGCTTGATAGCTGTCAGTTGTAGCTGACTGAGGTTGGAGCCTCCTGTAGGTTGGTGCCTGCAGAAAATTGAAGGGAGTTGGTGCTTCCTTACAAGTTGTAGCTTGCAGAATTGAGGTAGGAGCCTCCTGTAGGTTGGTGCCTGCAGAAAAATAGTGGTGAGAGGGAGTTGGAGCTTGCCTTTGCATCACAACAATAATAAGATGTGGTTTTCTCCTTTTATGGGTTTCCACTTATATCTGGTGTCTCTGTGCATGATATTTATCTGATATGTATCATTTTATTAATACCTGTTGCTCTCATATTAAGTCTACTGCTCTATTAAACTAATACTTTCTGATTACATTCTAAAATTACTCTCACATCAAATTGAGTTTGAAATGAAGGTGTAAATAATTTTAATGAAAAGTTTTAAAAGATCAGGAATGTATTAAACTGATTCACCCCCCCTCTCAGTTTAATTAGAGGTTCAACAATTGGTATCAGAGCGGGTTCCTTTGTACAAGTCTAACAACTGAAAGGAGATCCTAGGTTCCCAAGATGGCTAGTAAAGAAGGATGCTCAACCAATAAAGCCCCTTTCTTCACTGGTGAAAATTATGCTTTTTGGAAAATCAGAATGAAGACATACATAATGTCTTTAGGAATAGAAGTCTGGGCTGTTGTGCAATTAGGATATGCCCCGAAGGCAACTGACTCAGAAAAGGACTCAAAACAAGATTTTGTGGCTAATGCAAAAGCCATGAATGCCATCCTGAATGGATTATGTGAAGCAGAGTTTATTAAAGTAATTCACAAAGACACTTCCAAGAAAATATGGGATACTCTTGAAGACATACATGAGGGACACCAGAAAGTAAAAACTGCCAAACTTCAAATATATAGAGCCCAGTTTGAAAACTTAAAAATGAATGATGATGAAGATGTTGGAAGCTTCTTCTTAAAAGTTGCAGAAATTGTTAACAATATGAAAGCTCTTGGAGAAACCATACCAGAAGGTATAGTTGTGCAAAATATTCTGAGATCACTCCCATCCAAATTTAATCCCAAGGTGTCTGCAATAGAAGAGACAACGGATTGGGAGACTTTGACCATGAACCAACTACTTGGAAATCTAACAGCCTATGAAATGAGGCTCCCACAGAAGAAACCAAGTTCGAGGGAAGCAGCCTTTAAAACAGAAAAGAAGAAAGAAGAAGAGGAAGAAATATGCTCTTGCTCAGATGAAGAAGAAGCAAAATTTGTCAAGAAACTGGATAGAGGTTCAGGTAAATACAAAGGTAAACTTCCTTTCAAGTTCTTTAACTGTGGAAGAGTTGGACACTATGCTACTAAGTGTCCTCGCAAGAAAGCAAGGAATCAGGCTCAAGAGTCAGAAAAGAATAAATCAAAGAACTGGCAGAAGGGAAGGAAGTTCAGGAGAAAATCTTTCTATGCTCAACAAGACAGCAGTACATCTGAAGATTCAGATGAACCCTCAAGTGAAGAAGGAACCTTAGATTTTTTATTGATGGCCATAGAAGATCTTGAGGGACTCCTACTAGAAGATGAAGAAGAAGAAGGGGAAGTCGACCTTGAGGGGGAGCTAAGAAGTGCTCTGGAGGAGATTGAGAGACTCAAACTAAAATACAGAAAACAAAAAGATATTCTCCTCAAATGTGTTAAAGAAGAACAAAATTCAGAAGTCCTCATGCTGCTGAAGGTAAGGCTTGAAGAAGCCAAGAAGATAGAAGATATGTTACTTCAGCAAATCAAGGATAAAACCCAAGAACAAGAGAAGTTGGAGGAAGAAGTGGTATGTCTTAGGAAGAAACTACAAAATGCTCAAAGGACAGTGGTTATAAACTCTTCTCAAACAACAAGCTCTAGCAAGTTGAATGATATCCTGGTTGCTCAAAGATCCCCAATGATAAAAACAGGAATAGGCTATGAAGGAGAATCAAGTAAAGGCAAAGAAAAAGAAAACAAAAATATATTTTTTGTAAAAGAAAAGAAGACTGATGAAGAAGCCCAGACAATTCATACAAAAGAAGAAACATGTAATAAGGATGACAGAGATCAGAAGAAATCTCTAGTAACAAGGAATATAATGAATACTAAGATGGCAGAAAAAGAATCATATGCCCTGAGTATATCAAATTTGGAAGTCATCAGAGGAGATTCTTCCCTCCTATGAAGAATGCCACTTGTTATGTCTGCCACAAGCCAGGACACATTGCTGCATATTGTTATGCAAGGAAGAGTAATTCAGACCTGCAAAAGATGCAAACAGTGAAGAGGCTATCTCAGACAAACAAATGGAGAAAACAATCTTACATCAGGTATGCAAATAATTTCTATGGTTATTGTTTTTATTGTAAGGAATTTGTCCATAAAATTATTGAATGTAGAAAGTATGGAAAAAGAATGGTGTTCAACACCTCAAGGAGGTTCATGAATCAGAGAAATTTTGGTCATACTCAAAATTCTGCAAAAACTATGATCAAATGCTTTATATGCAATCAAGCTGGACATATGCCTTCCAAATGTCCTCTGAAAGGATGCAATTCATCACCTCACAAAAGATATCAAACAGAAGGATTCCTCCAGTGGAAAAAGAAGGAGAATAAGTGTGACTTGGCTCTAACTGCTCAAGATCTGAAAAGCCAGTGGTACTTGGACAGTGGCTGCTCCAAACACATGACTGGAGACAGAAGCAAGTTTATAACTCTTGATGAAAAGAAATTTGGCAATGTTATTTTTGGTAATGATAAATCGGAAAGATCGAGGAAAAGGCTCGGTCGGCATAGACAATGGCGGAGGAAAAGCCCAAGAGGTACTATTCATGGATGGTGAAAGAAAATTTCTTGAGTGTCGAGTTAGGAATCCCATTAAGAAATTATGTAGAGAAGTTCTTTGCAGAGCACAAGATTGTGAAGTCGAGGTCAAGCACAACGGAAAGACTGCCACTCAAGGTGTTCGAACGAAGAGAACAATGTATACATAGTGAAAGAGAAGATGAAGCACGCCATCTTAGAAAATCGTGAGAGTCATGGTTGTGGCATAGGAGATTGGGACATCTCAGCTTTGACCATATCATCAGACTGAGCAAGAAGAAAGCTGTAAGAGATATGCCAGAAATAAAAAGGCCTTCAAGTACTATATGCAAATATTGTCAATTGGGGAAACAAACTCGCACATCCTTTAAATCTAAAGAGGAGCTGTCAACAAGAAGACCACTCTATCTTGTGCACATGGACCTGTGTGGACCTGCTAGAACTAGGACACCAAGTGGAGAATCCTATTTCATGCTGATAATAGATGACTTTTCCAGAATGACATGGGTTGCTTTTCTCAAAAATAAATCATAAGCATTGGAAAAATTTAAGATATTCAAAGCATTAGCAGAAAATCAAACTGGATGCAAGCTGAAATGTATCAGATCAGACAGAGGAGGAGAATTCACAGATTATGACTTTGTAGACCTATGTAATGAACATGGAATAAAGCAACAATTTACTATTGCAGGGAAACCTCAGCAGAATGGATTAGCAGAGAGACAAAACAGGTCTGTACAAAAAATAGCAAGAGCTATGATGCAAGAGAATAATATTGCTCAAACCTTCTGGGCAGAAGCAGTGCACACAGCAGTACATATCCTTAATAAAGCTCACTTAAGGCCAAGCGGTGACAAGACTCCCTATGAACTATGGCATGGAAAGCCAGCCTCAATCAAACATTTCAGAATCTTTGGTAGCAAGTGTTACATAAAGAACAATGATGAAAACCTTGGGAAATTTGATGCAAGAGCAGATGAAGGGATTTTTCTAGGATATGCTTCCAAAAGTAAAGGGTACAGGTGCTACAATAAGACTCTTCGGAAAATAGTTGAAAGTATTGATGTGAGATTTGATGAAGAATTTCCAAACAATACAAGAAATACAGACTGCTGCAGTCCATCAGATAATCATGAAGAAGAAGATCAGAATGATGATGAAACCAGCAAGACAACAAAAGATGCAGAACTGAGCCCAAAAACCCCCTCAAGATACACTCAGAAGAATCATCTTGAAGATCAGATCATAGGAGACAAGAAAGCAGGAGTCCAGACAAGAAGGCAGCTAACAGAACAAACAGAAGAAGTATACATAGCCATGTTATCACAAATAGAGCCAAAGAAATTTGAAGAAGCCAACAAGGACAAGTATTGGGTAAAAGAAATGAATGAAGAATTGGACCAAATTGAGAATAACAATACCTGGGAACTAGTTCCTAGACCTATTGAGAAAAATATCATTGGTTCAAAATGGGTATTCAAAAACAAAATGAATGAGCAAGGACAAGTAATCAGGAATAAAGCTAGGTTGGTCTACAAAGGATACTCACAAATAGAAGGACTTGATTATGATGAAACATTTGCCCCTGTAGCTAGAATGGAAGCTATCAGAATGTTCCTGGCATTTGCATGCTATCAAGACTTCAAGGTATATCAAATGGATGTAAAGTCTGCTTTTCTTAATGGAGATCTAGAAGAAGAAGTGTACATGGAACAACTAGAAGGCTTCTCATTGACAGACAAAGAAGACTATGTGTGCAGACTGAAGAAGGCCCTATATGGACTGAAACAGGCTCCTCGTGCTTGGTACTCAAGACTGGACAAATATTTGCAAAAACAGGGTTTTAGGAGAGGTGGAGTAGACAACAATCTATACATAAAAGCCCATGAAGATGAACTCCTGATTGTTGTATTATATGTTGATGACATTATGTTTGGAAGCAACAAAGATCAACTAGCAAAAGGGTTTGCTGATGAGATGAAAATAGAGTTTGAAATGTCTATGATTGGAGAGCTCAGTTTCTACTTGGGACTGCAAATTCAGCAAAAGAACACAGGCACATTCATTTCTCAAGAAAATTACTTAAAAGAAATGCTGAAAAAATTCAAAATGGAGGACTGCAAACCAGTGACAACCCCCATGATCATGGGATGCAAGGTGTGTGCTGATGATGGGTCTGCAGATGTAGATCAAAAACTCTACAGATCCATGATAGGAAGCCTGCTGTACTTGACATCTTCAAGACCAGACATCATGCTAGCAGTAGGACTAGTGGCAAGATATCAAGCAACACCTAAACAAAACCATCTTCTGGCAGTAAAAAGAATACTCAGATATCTACAAGGAACCGCACAATATGGGCTTTGGTATCCTAAAGGCAAAAGCTTCACCTTAACAGCATACACAGATGCAGATTGGGCCAGCTGTGTGGATGACAGGAAGAGTACAAGTGGAGGTGCATTCTATCTAGGAGAAAGTATGGTGGCATGGCTAAGCAAGAAACAAACATCCATATCTCTGTCTACAGCTGAAGCAGAATATATAGCAGCAGTAGCATGTTGTACACAAGTCATGTGGATGAAGCAAACTCTTCAAGACATGAAGGTAAGAATTAATGAACCTATCTCAATCAAATGTGATAATACAAGTGCTATAAGTATATCTAAAAATCTTGTGCTTCATTCAAAAACTAAACATATACCAATCAAGTATCATTTTCTCCGAGAACAAGTGGCTCAGAAGATAGTTAAACTGGACTATGTATCAACGAAAGAACAGATAGCAGATATATTTACCAAACCACTTGCCAGAGAACCATTCGAATAATTGAGAGACAAACTAGGGGTAGTATCTAGAGATACTATTCTCTAATATGAAGAGAAAGTACAGTCTTAGGGGGAGAACAAAATGAAGATATCATTCCAGGGGGAGAACAGCCAGCAAGATAAGCATAAAACAAGTCCATAGGATTAGCATTATCAGTATTATCAGCATTATCAATATTATCATCATTCAGAAGCAACAAGAACCTTTCAATCGTAAAATGCATCATCTATGTCTGCAATCTAGCACATATTACATGCACTACAAATGAATCACAGCTATAAAACACATATCGACTCACTATACCAAAGTGTTCTCTCAACAAGCTTCATACATCACTTTGGAGAAGCATAGTACAATTTCACCAGAAGAGGACCTAAATGTAACTCAGAGAAAGGAAATGCAACGACAGAGCTCATACGGAGAGATGAGACGTCGTCCTTTTCCATTGATGTCAAAGGGGGAGGAAGAACAAACAACATGAGGAAGAGCAGGCAAACAGGAAGAGCAAGCAACAAGAGAAAGAGAAAGAAAACATAGAAAGTGGATTGCCATCAATGCCAAAGGGGGAGATTGTTGGAAATATTTTCATTGATGGCAAAGGAGAAGCTGGGCATGCCTAGAACCAGTAGGAAAGAGCGGCCAGATGAGAGAGGGCGGAAGAGGCCTGCCGAGCGAAAGAAATAGAGGCAGCAAGAAGAAATACGGAGAGATGAGATGTCGTCCTTTGCCATTGATGTCAAAGGGGGAGGAAGAACAAACAACAGGAGGAAGAGCAGGCAAACAGGAAGAGCAAGCAACAAGAGAAAGAGAAAGCACACAGAGAAAGTGGATTGCCATCAATGCCAAAGGGGGAGACTGTTGGAAATATTGTCATTGATGGCAAAGGAGGCAGCACTCAGGCAAAAGAGGCAGCGCTGAAGCAGAGGAAGGCAAAAGAGGCACAGCGAAAGAAATAGAGGCAGCAAGAAGAAAGTCAAAATGTAACAGTCATAGAAGCACAGTGAAGAACCGTTATCGAAAGGTAGAGACAGAGGCAGAGCGATAGAAGCAGCAGAGGCAGAGGCAGAGACTAAGTGACAGAGGCAGAGAGCCGTTACAAAATTCCGGGAATCACACACTCCAACCGGTGTTATACATATAATACATAATCCCTATTCCGGGAATCGCTTAACTCCAACGGCAAGGCAATGCATATAATACAGAACCATATTCCGGGAATCGCACACTACAACCGGCGTTATACATATAATACAACACAAACATTATTCTGGGAATCGCTTCACTCCAGCAGCAAAATATATATATAAACATATATATCAGTTATATACAAGCAAAGCGCTTTATATCTATATAACCAAAGGTTCTATCAAAACGAAATGGCTTATAAGGTGGGACCCCTCACCCAATCGCAATCGGAGAAAAGGTTCAATCGCAAGTCTTTTGTAATATGCTCCGATCAAGTGGCGGACCCAATGGCGTTATACGATGGAGTTAATCGGTTCAATCGCGTCCGGGATCTTAATCGCAATCGGAACTTTCCGATTGATCGCAAGTCTTTTGTAATATGCTCCGATCAAGTGGCGGACCCGATGGCGTTATACGATGGAGTTAATCGGTTCAATCGCGTCCGGGATCTTAATCGCAATCGGAACTTTCCGATTGATCGCAAGTCTTTTGTAATATGCTCCGATCAAGTGGCAGACCCGATGGCGTTATACGATGGAGTTAATCAGTTCAATCGCGTCCTGGATCTTAATCGCAATCGAAACTTTCCGATTGATCGCAAGTCTTTTGTAATATGCTTCGATCAAGTGGCGGACCCGATGGCGTTATACGATGGAGTTAATCAGTTCAATCGCGTCCGGGATCTTAATCGCAATCGGAACTTTCCGATTGATCGCAAGTCTTTTGTAAAATGTTGCGATTGAAGTGGCGGACCCGATCCTGTTATATGCGAGAGTTAATATGTGCAAATCGCATCCGTGTTCTGATCACAATCGGAAATTTTCTATTATGCGCCCCGATTGCATTTGTTCAAAGTTCGGACCCGATTGCGCTATGAGACATGTTTTATGTGGTCATCGCGTCCGTTTGATCAATCGCAATCGCAAGTTTTCGTTTGACACCACCGATTCGCCGACGGAGATGTGGGGCCCGACCCTTTCATATATTAGTGGTTGTGATTCGACTCATTGGATTGTAAAATAATACCAAAGGCTTAAGGTGGAGGGCGATTGTTTATATATAAAAGGATTGTTGTTAGATATATATAAAGCATGGTTGTAGTTGTATTAAAATATGCCACATGGGTTGTGAACCCTCAGGCCTCGGCTTAATGGGAGGGCGATTATTAATATACAATGACTGTGATCTATGTTCGTTCTGCTTGCGGAACTTCCACATCAACAAGACACTTGTGGCATGAAAAGGGTTGAAATTGCCCTGATTTAAAAAGTCAGCAATTGCATTTCATTTATTTAAAAGGCAGAGTTACACATATGCAGCTGTTACACCCCCACAGAGGACAGAAAAGCAAATAGAGCCGAGAGGAGATAAAACACAGTCACAAAAAGGACAAAGACAGCCAAAGAAAAGACAAATGCGCATCGATTCAAAAGACTAAATGAGTTGAGCTAGAGTTCACTTTGTAATATGAATGTAAATATTTTAATTGTTTTTATTGTTTGTGATGCATTGGCAAGTCTCCGAGAGAAAACAAACTCCCACTGTAATGTTAAAATTGACACCTACAGTTATAATTTCTGAGTAAGCTGATAAAAGGAGTGAGAAGGCAGAAGGTAAAGAGACATGACTTTCCATTTCGAATTCCAAGCAGAATACAAACAGTCATGTGAGGAAATCTATAAATAATATCATCTTGATATGCAGAGTGAGTTTTTGAGAGCAAGGGAGAGAGAATATATAGAGAGAATGCAAAATATAGAAGGCAGAGAAGATTAAGAGAAGCTACAGAACAGAGCTGATATCTGAGGTAAATCAGCAAACATTCAGTTTTAGAAAATGAGGAAGTTGGAGCTTCCCTATCAAGTTGCAGCTTGATAGCTGTCAGTTATAGCTGACTGAGGTTGGAGCCTCCTGTAGGTTGGTGCCTGCAGAAAACTGAAGGGAGTTGGTGCTTCCTTGCAAGTTGTAACTTGCAGAATTGAGGTAGGAGCCTCCTGTAGGTTGGTGCCTGCAGAAAAACAATGGTGAGAGGGAGTTGGAGCTTGCCTTTGCATCACAACAATAATAAGATGTGGTTTTCTCCCTTTATGGGTTTCCACTTATATCTGGTGTCTCTGTGCATGATATTTATGTATTGATCTGATATGTATCATTTGCTTAATACCTGCTGCTCTCATATTAAGTCTACTGCTCTATTAAACTAATACTTTTTGATTACATTCTAAAATTACTCTCACATCAAATTGAGTTTGAAATGAAGGTGTAAATAAGTTTAATGAAAAGTTTTAAAAGATCAGAAATGTATTAAACCGCTTTCACTCTCTCTCATTTTAATTACGTGTTCAACAAAAGCTATAATTCAATTTTATCAATGATGATGTATGGCTCCATCAATTTTTTTTCCTATAAATGAATATATAATGTATCGATGGTGAAATAGATTGTATTGCAACTTATGATGTGTTGAAGTTTTCAACAAGAATAGTGAAATTTGCATCCGGAAACAACATCCATGATCCTAGTGAAAATTAAGCACCTATACTAGGGTGGGGTGCACACATGCCATTTTTAGGTGAATGTCTATTTTTAGATGAATGTCTATTTTAATTATCCCTTAATATAGATGGATACTAAAATATAATCTATTCTCAATGTGGACTCGAAAATAGTTAAATGAAGTGGAAAATATGTTAGCTAAGTGAATTTCAAGTTAAGAGGTTGGTTGGTGGGACATGCAGAGTGACTTGAGTTGTAACTAAGTGATTCTAGTTGTAACAGAGTTGGAAGTGCAGTGATGCATGAGTTGTGAAAATTGTAAATCAGTTTAACTCATTTAAGTGAGTTAAAGTAAGTTGTACTAGTTGTAACTGCAGATACACTAGTGAGAGATCAAGTGAATTAAATATTTATTAATCCACATGTAGTGATCTCACATGAAAATGATGTTTTTACTATTATTAACTACATGCATGTCAGATCGAGTGGAGACCCAGTTGAGTTCTAGGTGGAAGGAAAGTAAACTATCAATTATGATATTATCCGCTTGCACACATGCAAGCACAAACACATTGAATTAGCCCAAGATATTTACGTATTGAAGGCAGGCAAGGTATCCATCAATTCAGGGTTCTTTACCATCAGGGATTGCATAGTGAAGGCAGGTTGTCTAGAGAAAATAAATTGAGCAAGGGATTTTCCAATTTTTGTGTGATAGTGTGAGACAATTAGTTGATGTACTAAGGGCTCTTGTGAGAATATTTTTTAATGTAATTGTTTCATGATCCATGATATAATATGCAATAGAATATAGTGGGGTTTTTAGCTGCAAGATTTCCCCTAGAAATTATTTGTGTTGTGTGTGATTGATCTTTCTCAATGCTTATATAATTGGCAATTTTTAGTATGAATTCTTCGTCGAAGTGTACGAAAAAGAACCACTTTAGCTATGCATAACTAATAGCCCTAACAACAATAGAGGCTGCAAAACATCTTCAGATCTGTAATTAGTAGTTAAAATGCTGCAACAAACAGATCTATAAATGGAAAGACATTAAGCAGAAAAGTAAAGAGTTTGCTCCATGCATCCAACAGACAAGACAAGAACACGATTTTTGAATGAATTTTTATATTACGGGGCACCTGGGAGGAAACAAGAAGGTGTATCCAGATCTCCTCAATGGGATGGGTTCTTTGTAGTCCTCAGCACTTCAGATCTAAGCTTTCTCTCTCTTGTAGATGTAGAAAACCCAATGTAGAAAGTAGAGCTCAATGGGAGCAAAATGGCGGAAAAATGAGACCAAGTGTATAGATCCAGAGTGATCTAATAGGCAACAAAAGGTGAAGAATGATGGGGGAAAACCTCCTATTTATAACAAAATATTGGGTCCTTCTAGATCTTGGTGCATGATTAAAATAATGTTAATCACATCTAGATCCACCTCTATGGAATATTTTATTATTATTTGTTGGAGGGAAAGGGTGTTTTGACTTGGGTCAAATCCCTTGATTAGTGAAAAATAAATAAATAAATGATTTATTTATCTTTTTAAGGAAGTGGTTGGGATATAATCAAATAAATAATGATTTATTTGATTAATGGTGGTTGATTTGGTCATGTTTAACAAGGAATATTATTAAATAATTATTCCTAGAAAATAATAAGATAACTATGGGTTTATCTCATTAATTTCTTTGTTTTTGGGTTAAACATGACTGGGAATAATAATTAAATTATGGTTTAATTAATTATTCCTTTTGGGGTTTCCTAATTAACATAGTGAAAGCAGTTTTACTTGGGGTAAACTGGTCTTACATGGTGTACTTGGGTCCATCTAATGATGAAAGGTTAGATGACCAAAAATGTATTTAACAAAGAATTGTGTTTTTTTAATTACGTAAATATTTGTAGAGGAAATTCAGTATTTAACTCTAAGATATTGTATGAATGTGGTAAATTCGAGATATACATGCATTTTATAATTTCTACATGGTATCATAGAGCAGTAAATTGCAGAAGTGAAGCAGGAGCTGAGTTTGTGGTTGGAAAGAATTAGAACTTGCAGAAAGACTTTCTTTGTGTTACAGCTGATTCAAGATCGAAATGGTTTTCAATGACTTGAGGTTAGAGTATGCACTAGACGACATATTGAACTACATTTCTTGGAAGGATAGGATGGAGGCAGTACTTGAAGACAATGGCTTGAAGGAATTGATTGAAAATATGTTCCTAATCCAGATGCTGGAAATCTTGATGCATGGCAAAAGAAAGTGGCAAGGGCGAGGAGGATCTTGTTGGACGGAGAAGGAGACAACATTGTCTCAAGAATCCATGGGAAAGCCACACCATATGCTATGTGGAAGGCTTTGATGTATCTATTCCAAAGCAGCAATGACCACAGGAAATTGGCACTCAAAGATAAACTCAGGAAGATCAAGATGGAAAAGAACAACACTATTCTAGTATACTTAACAAAGTCTGTCCAATGTTTGGATGAACTTGGGAGTTTATGAATAACTGTCATTGATGATGATTTCATGAGTTTGGATCTCCTAGGACTTCCTAAGAGTTGACACCATTATGAAGACTCTGTCAACGGACGTGAAAAATTGGCGGATTGGGAAGACTCTGTTCATATCTAGTGCAAGAGGAGTTCAGGCAGAACACCAGAGATGACTCTTCATCAAAACATGACGATAAAGAGGATTTTTCTTTGGCTACAAAGGTGAAGAAGGGGAAGGGGAAGAAATTCCATTGCAAATCTAAGGCCAGTGAAGATGGCAAGGAGCACAACATGTGCAAAATGAAGTGTTTTCACTATCACGAGCATGGACATATTGCCACAAATTATCCACAAAAGAAGAAGAAGAAGAAGTATATTGGAGCTGAGTTGGTGAGGCCCTTATCTCCAAATTTGAGCTTGGATTCTCATTGATCACATGCATGGTTTCAAGTGCATTTTGATTAGGTTGGTACTTAGATAGTGGTGCTTCCTTTCACATGATGGGAGACAAGAAACTTTTCAGTGACTTGGAGGAGAAGGATCTCCAGATGCATATTGAAATGGGCGATGACGGATGATACAATGCTACCAAGATTGGTACCATTACCTTTTGGAGGGCGTCAGGTAAACTCTTTCAATTAAAAAATGTAATGCATGTACCAGGTTTGAAGAAAAATTTATTCTCAATTGCAATGTTAGAGGATAGAGGCTATGATGTTGTTTTCAGGGAACAAAATATTTTCCTGTGACACAAAGAAATAGGGAAAGCCAAAAATATTGGGATTCAAGTTAAGAATATTTATAGACTTGATATAAATGTGATTTCTAGAGAGATTCCTACCATTTGAAAGTGTGATAAAGTCATGAAATTGACCCTTGAGAGGGAGTTGGATTTGCATAGAGCTAAGAGTGAACCTTAAGATGTGGAGTAGTGACATGGGGAGGATCATGGAGTAGGAGCAACCACTCATGCAGAGACATTTCAAGCCAGATGGGCAGAGGGAGTGCATGCAACTATACCACCAGGTGAGAGGTGGGGCAAAATGCATGAATAATCTGAAGAAGAAATTTTGGGCCTGATTCATTGAGATGGTGTGGATCTCATCAATCGAATTTGGATACTAGGAGCCCATAGAGCAACAATAGTAGGATCAGTTGGATATATACAGTTAGATGTTGTGAGTATAGGAAATCAAAGTGACAATGTTAGATACTGGAGCGCATATCAAAGTTGGCAGCAAGTGCAGAGTGCATGGATGCAGGTGTCAGAAACACAGAAGATTTAGTAGACATGTGCAGTAGCTAGTAGTAAGTCAGAAGACATTGATGACATATGCATTATAATGATTTAGTTGTTTGGAGGCTATTCAGTTTCGGAAGTGTTGCATGCAAAGGTTACATGTGCAATAAACACTAGTGAAGTGTTGCATGCAAGAGTTGCATGTGCCAGAAACACTAGAGAAGTCTTGCATGCATGCATTTCATGTCGCATGCATGAAGTTGCATGTCACCTGCAAGGACGTTCCTTCTTTGTTGAGAGGGATTATTGAAGTTTGAAACAATAAATAATGAAAACATCCATGATCCTATTAAAAATTAAGCACCTCCACTAGGGCCCCGCAAAGGTTATTTTTAGGTGAATGTCTATTTTGAGATGAATGTATATTTTTATTATCCCTTAATATAGATGGACACTAAAATATAGTCTATTCTCAATGTGGACTTGAAAATAGTTAACTGAAGTGTAAAATCAGTTATCTAAGTGAATTTCGAGTTAATAATTTGGTTGGTGGGACATGCAGAGTGACTTAAGTTGTAACTGAGTGATTCTAGTTGTAACAGAGTTGGAAGTGCAATGGTTCATGAGTTGTGCAAGTTGTAAATTAGTTTATCTCAGTTAAGTGAGTTAAATTTAGTTTTGCTAGAAGTAAATGCAGATACACTAGTGAGAGATCAAGTGAATTAAATATTAATTAATTCACATGTAGTGATCTCACATGAACCTAATTTTTTTACTATTATTAACTGCATGCATGTCAAATCCAGTGGAGACCCATTTGAGTTCTAGGTGAAAGGAAAGTAAAATATCAGTTGTGACATCATCCACTTGCTCACATGCAAGAACACACACATTGGATGAGGCCATGATATTCAAAAATTCAAGGCAGGCAAGGAATCCATCAATTCAGGGTTCTTTACCATCAAGGATTTCGAAGTGAAGGCAGGTCCTTTGGAGAAAGTAAATTGAGCAACGCATTTGCCAATTTTTGTAAGACATTGTGAGACAATTAGCTTATGTACTGAGGGCTCTTCTGAGAAAATTTTTGTATGTAATTGTTTCATGATCCATGATATAATATACAATATAAGATAGTGGGGTTTTTAGCTCTAAGATTTCCCCTGGAAATTATCTATGTTGTGTGTGATTGATCTTTCTTCATGCTTATGTAATTGGCGATTGTGTTTTTTAATTCCACAAAGATTTGTAGAAGTGATTCATATTTAACTTTAGAATATTGTTAGATCGGGTGAATTCAAGATATAGATGCATATTGTATAATTTCTACATGATGTAAGGGAGAAATTCTTCTTAACGATTCTCAAATATGTATTAGAACCCTATGTTTAATTATGTTGTTTACACATGTAGATGCGATGTTTGTGACATGTTTGAAAAAATTCCTGTCATGGTTGGGTGGGGTTCAGATCATTTCTTGATAATGTGATTGCTTCCATGTCTTTGTTTCAATTTTATTTTCCCTCTCCTGAAGTTACAAGAAGTTCTGGGGAGTGATCTGGGCTCATGGGCTAAAAATGTGGGAAAAATCTAAGAGCCGCAAGCACAGAACTAACCTTTTGGGGCCTTAGCCGCTACCTTGACAAGCGAAGGTCATCGCTAAGGGTCAATAACCACTCCCTTGCCCTTACATAGCCACATATAAGTCACAACTAGGTTAAAACAACAGTTCCCCCTCAGGGAACATGGCCTTGAAAAGTTTGGTTACCTCTTCGGGATGTTAATGATGGAGTGTAAGGTTTGTTTTTCATGTTTCTGTAAGTTCCACTTCCTCAAATTCATCTAGGAGGTTGAATCTTATATTACTATCCTCGTGTCACATGTTTACCCTAGTTGGCTGGTTACATGGGTATATGTGGGAAGAGGGTGTGTGTGTGTGTGTGTTTGTGTCTGTGTGTGTTTTATTCTCTCACTAAGTCCAATTTATTGATAATCACCCAACTTGGCACTAAAAAAACCATCCTAAATCACTAAATCTCATTTTCCCTTCAATCTGTACAACTCAAAGAGGGGATCCCCTTATTTTCAATGTAGTCCCTCATTTATTACTGCTCTTTGGTAGGCTTCAACATAGTCTATTTAGGAAAATCTCAATGTTGAATATTACACAATTAGGGATGCATTTTTTTAATTAATATTTGTATGTACATAATTTACATCACTTGGCCCGTGAATATATTGTTTTGAGAAGATCCTAAGTAAGACATGTATACATTACATAACCTTTCAATAATAAAAATTGAGGTTTTATAGACATTAATATCATTGTAAGCTATATTTTGTGGCATGGCATCATAGAGTCCATGAATTTATTTCCTTCCTTCTTCCCTTTGCTTTGGGCTAAAGAAAAGCACGATATTTTCCTAATCCTCTTTTTGTGTCACTTTACCAAATTTCTATAAAAGAGATATTCAACCATGATTATACTTGTGGAAAACATAACCTAAATATTTATGTCTATTTTAATGAAAAACATATACTTAAAAAATGATTATACTTGTAGAAAACATAAGAGAAAAATTTGTATATATTTTAATGTATAGAATAAGTAATTAAAAGATCCAAAATATTTATAAAACATTATTAGAATGCTGAAAAAAATATTAAACTCTTTATCCTTACATTTTTACCCTGCGGCTTTTAGAGAAAACTTTAATAAAGGAACTTTCTATATCAACTGAAATTTAACTAGGAATATTCAATATCCATTATATTCCATTTTTTTTTTTTGTGACGGTCATCTTCTAATCACATAAAATATATCATGTTGGAGTCAAAGTTCATCCATTTTCTTGAGAACCGAGCATTAATCAAAGAAATTTCCAAACCCTTCCTCCACTTCTCCTTCAACAATTTCCTCCACTATCTTGATTTCCTATTTTTTGAAAAGTCATTGCTCTTTTAATCACATGAAGGATATCCTCTTGAAATCTCTAAACCCTTGCTCCACTTTCTCTTAAATATTTTTCTATGTTTTGGTGCTAAATTCATCAATTTTCCTGAACCCGAACCTTAATCAAAGGAATCTCTAAATCTAATCCCCAATTTTTCTTACTTAGCCATCCATAATAATATAGAAATAAGGATCCTGGGACCTCTTTAATAATAAAGAAATATTATTCTAAAATTTTTCCAATTCAATCTGATAAAAAAATATAATAATGAAATAATATATTATTAGAGATTCCAATATGGCTTTCTAGAATGACATCCATATGGCATGTGACTATCAGAAATGAACAAAGACTGATATTCCTCAAATTCTAGAAAGGAAAGTACATAGACGATATGATTATGTTGGGCATGTTTCCTTAGTTTCCCAGATATATTTGGCATGCATTAACTATGAAGCAGACTATTTTTCTGAGGAGTTGTCTTTAGTGCAACTTTTTGGAGTTTCAAGTGTCGGAATCTGGTGAAACAATTTGAGGTAAAATCTTGGTTGTTATTTAAACTAGTTTTTGACTCTATATATTGATTTAGCACCCTCAAAAACCCCTAGGGCACTTCTATTGTGCAACGTTAGCAATCAAACTTCTCTTTTCAATGAATTCTAACCATATTTTAGAGAAATTATACCGGAAAAAGCCACCGTAAAAGCATTCAAACAGTCGCACTAAAAACTACCCATTTTTCTGATATCGATTAACTAACTTTGTGTCGAGTTGGATTTACAAAGAGAATTTTTCCCCATGCCATACTTCATATTGTCTACAATTTTACTTGAAAAACAATGGAAATTCTAGTAGTATTTTGAAAAATTTCAGCATTAATTTTTTCAAATTCTATTTCTAACTGTCAAGCTTTAGAATTTGATTAGCTAATGAGTTGATTTTAGTGATATTACTGATCCAAGTGGATATGAGTGGCCGCCCACCTATTCCATTTAGACCCACAACACCAATTCTTGAAACTTTTCACTTCGAGCAACTTACTATTTTTAGCAGGATTTCGGGTCCTGCACGCCCGAAGCCATTTTACTGCAACATAATACACATATAACCCTAAGCACAGAGATGCAGCGGAAATAATGCTTCATTTCATTAATAAAATAACGAATGAAATAAGCTTACAAACATAATGGAAACAAGCTAGGGTGCTGGTAGCATATCTTTGAGAAGAGATGTGGCATACGCAAGCCTTTGAACTATGTTACATTGAGGCTCAAAGGCCTGTTACAGACATAATAGAAATAATTGAGCTAGGGTACTGGCAGCATATCCCTGAGAAGAGATGTGACGGCTACCAGCCCCTGAAATGTGTTACAATGAGGCTCGAGGGCCTACTTATTGTTGAGAAATAATGTAGAATCTGAAACCCCCAAAAACCTAACCCTAGGAGATGAAGTGCCAAAATTGTGGGCCCCGTTTGGGTAAATTGGTGTTTCAACTTCCTGGGGATGTAACTTTGGCATCCGATATATGTTTCACGCACTCAATAGCTCGTTATAAATATCTATATGAGGAGTACAACTTTTGGTGTAAGGTAAATAGGCTCAGTCGCTCTCGCGTTTCCCAAAAAATGTCGTTTAGGGCCCCAAAATAGCTCTAGAAGTTTAGGACTCGAAAAACTGCTAAAAATAGTAAGTTGTGCTGAAACTTGAAAATGGAAAGAATTGATGGTCAGGGTTCAAATGGAATTGGTGGGTAGCCACAAATATCCACCTGGATCATTAATGCCCCAAAATGGCTTTGGGCGTGCAGGACCCAAAAACTTCTAAAAATAAGAAGAGTATTTAGAAAACATTAAAAGGCCAAGTGGAAGATCTTGAGGAGCAACTGGATTTAATTCAAGTGGAGTTAAAAAAGATAGGGCTGAAGATGAAAGTAGTAGAAGAACCCATAAGTCAATTGATTGTAAATGAAGATGAAACACCACATGAGTAAAAAATTGAGTTGGGATATGTTTTATGAGGTTCATCACTCACAAAGCACCTAAATTTTACCTTCGGAGATCAATTTTTGAAGATAACCTTGAACTCAGTAAATTATGGTTTTTTGGACAGTTTCGTAGCGTACCTCAGGCTTGAGGCTAGAAAAACGCTATGAAAATTCTTGTAGGTGCATTTTTTCCTTTAAATTCAGTTTTTTCAAGTATCATGGAGGGATATTGATTGTTAGCAATGTGTCTTGGAATAGTAAAGGTGTTTGAACAACAAGGGTGTCAAAGAGATAGATGGAAAAACAAGTTTTCATACACTACTAAAACTCGTTACGAAACTGCCTAAACTGCCATGTTTCGTAGCAAGGAGATTTTTGAAGAGTTTTGAGCGTTCCAACAACACATTAGACAGTTGGAGACCTCCGGCGTGTTAGTGGACCATATTAACAAAGATTCATTGGTAAAAGGGAGTGTCACACAACCAGCTCATCAGTCAAAACAATGTTTAAAGTGAAAGTCATCATCCCTAAAAAATAGGATTATGTTCAACAGATCTAGGGTTGTTTTGAAGATATAAAGTGGTGGTGAATTATGGTGAATTATCCCTCGAACATGTGACATAAATTATGTAATTGTTTCACTGTTAGGAGAATCAAATGTAATAAATAGGAGATAGATTCCTATTAGAAGTTTGTTTTCTTTAAGGATAGTTGTCCTTTTTCTATTTCAAGTTACTAGTTTCAGTTATAATAAGTGTCACAGTAGAATTCGAAGATCTATCTAGCTAGCCAGATCATATACATTGTAAAGAATGTCTATTTATAGACTAAACATTGAAGAGCAAAAGGTTGGAGAATATTGCACCAAATTGTCGCTTGTATGTTTTATCCATTATCAGTAATATAAAGTGACATTCTACTTCCAGACCTAAGATTCTCATGAGGTTTTTGATGTGTTTTTGCTTTATATCTTTATGTCTAATCATTTATAATAGATTTTATCTCTTATTACTCGGAATTCATAACATTATGCTCTGACTTCCTTTAGGGGTGAACTTACTATTTTTTCCTTATGTTATGTGTATGAATTATATTTGTTAAAAACCTTTATCTGCCTCAGTGTCCATGTGAAGAACCATTGTCGCTAAGAGTACTGATGTTGACCCGATAGCCCAATGGTAGCAAGCCTGCATTTTTCAACTTGCAACCATACAAAACCAAGTCAGAATTCATAGAGTTAGTCATCTAGTATTATCTTTATTCAAAATCATAAAGCCCCTTTTGAGAGACTCCTCTCAAACTGAAGAGGATAATCATGACTTAAAAGTGGTTTGAAAGAGTTACATTGAGTTGATTGATGAGCAACCAATCAAGATCAATTTGGTGATAACATAGCAAATATGTTTTCTTGGTAGACCATGCCATTAACCAATGTCGGTGCAAAAATGTCGGTGATTGTTAAAAGCTGGGGAATCTTGATGTACTTGAAAAAAATAATATATTTAGAAATCGAACATCGAGGAATCGCCTCGAGTAATATTTTATGGTGTGGGTGTCAAAGTGCTGTGTAGGCTGATATTATATTTACTTGTGGGCGGATACAAAATTCGAGGCGCCACCTTCCTAATATTTTATGGTATCAGCGTCAAAGTTGTGTTTAAATAGATCTTTCATGTTGTAAACTCATTTGCAGGCTAGAAATGAGACTCGTCTTAGTTCAGTTAAGCCATCGGATAAGTCATATGAGCCTCTCTTTCTGACATTACAATCTATTTTTTTGTTTGGGTAGAATACAGAATGGCAGATCGTTTCAAAGAAGCCCTAACCAGCCTCATCTCTGGTTTTATTAAAGACTTTGAGAATGAGTTAACGAGAGAATCCATAATGAAATTTCTTCCCACTGAACTCATTTGGCGGATTCTCGTTGTTGGTCTCCTTTTATTGTTTATCAGCCATCGAGGTGCCCTACCCAATGACTTAACATGGCCTCTCGGTGTTGCTATGATAAAAGTCGTGATTCTGCTAATAAACTCGACAGTAGGGTTACTGATTAGTCTCATCTGCGTCGGATCCATCAGAATTGTGTTCATTAGGCCATCCGGTAAGATTTCTATGGGACTTTTCTACAATGTTATGCCTTCTATTCCATATTGGATGTGGCTGTTTCATAATTATTCTTTCTCCCTTGTTTATGAATCGATATAATTTACTATTAAAAATTTCATAATGTTTTCTTTTACGTTAGAATTTGTTTGTTTCTGCAGATTCCAGAATCGAAGAACGTTTCAAAGTCATCTTGGCTAATCTCATCTTTGAGTTTGTTAAAAACCTAGGGAATGAGTTCAGCAGACAAGCCTGGGAAGGTCTTACAAAGAGGATACTAAAATTGCTTCCAATGGGATTCAATTGGTGGATTATAAGTGTTTCCCTCTTTTTGTTGTTTCTCGGCTATCGCAACAGCCTTCCCCACGGCTTAACATGGTATTTGGGTGTCGCTCTTTTGAAAATTTCAATATTGTTAATGATTGCGTGATTGTAAGGGGATCTGATAGCGATTATGATTTCAAGTTGCTACTGTTTATGTTTATTGTAATCATATATTTGAATATGCCACCCATTTAATTTATATTTTTATTTTGTATCCCATTTGATATTTTTATTTTGTATCTTGTTTGATATGAGAGGTATTGATCATTAAAGATTATGCCTATGTTGAAATAAGGTTTTTGACTACAATTTTATTTTATTTATTGTATATTGGGGTGTTTGTTTATATTGAGATGTTTGTTTTGTATAGTTATTTTGTAAATAATTATATACATACAAATAGAACAATAATTATATTTGATTTATGATTATTAAGTTTGTGAAAACATATCATTATTCCATTACTTATGTCTGGAAATCTATATCTAATTTTTCATTCTAAATTACTCTGGAACAATGAGGTAGTAATGTTCTTTGAGGGTATAGTGGTGCACGATTGTAGCATTGGACATTCGATGCAAATTTGACTTTGATAGTGAATTTTGGACTTCCTTGAAATGAGGTGAATCATGGTACTACTTTTGAGGGTGGAGGTGTGAGCCTCTAAATTCCCTTGTTGTTGATACGAGCATTGCATCCTTCTATTTGTTGGTTGAGAAAATGTGTATAGGTGTATATGGGTATATTATTTTAAGTTTTGTATTGAGCTGAATTTATAAAGCTCCATAGACATTATGATTATTTGTTGGTTGAAGAAAGTGTGGCTCTTATTGTAAATACCATAATGACATGTGTTATAAAGCTTGAGTAAACAGTTTTTTTGGCATGTTTTGAGGAGTGGTCATTGTAAATACTATAGTGAGCTATCTTATAAAGCTCCATAGGCAGTATGTTTTGTTTTTAGTAGTTTTCTGGTTTGCAGGTATCATTGAACATCGAGGACAGTGTTCCCCCAAGGGGGAGTGTAAGGCCCACGAGTCGAGGATGATGACCAAGGTGTGTGGAAAAGTGTTTAGTGGACATGCAACGAATGATGGTCATGTGGCGATGAAAACTAATACACGTAGTTGGATGGGCACTTTGGCAGATGATAATGATAAAACACAATAATTTTCTATCATGCAACAAAATCGTGGTGGTTGGGCGACGAAAGAAGCGACAAGCAAGTGAAGTGTGAAATCGGCTAAGTATTGGAGAAAGCGTTGGTTACAAACCGACATTTATACGTCACTTGGTAGCCACGGTGGTATTATGAAAATATGGAGGCCGACATATTAAAGTGGCAAGGTCAATGTGATGTATAGAAGTGGTGGGTCGGCTCATGGGAAAGCCCCCACCCATGTTCAACATGAACAAAGAATATATATACATAACGAAATGTTGGAGTTGGATATCATTCGAACTTGAAGCGTCAAGGAACATTAAAGGAGGCTCTACGCATCAAGGAAAAACATCAACATCTTGCTGATGCAAGCTCCCCCCTTGGCTAGCAAAGGCAAGGCTGTAACACAAACGTGTAGGGCACAAGGTCGAGTCGGGTCAACTCGTGCAAAAAACTCATTCGGAACAGTGTTTTAGGGGGTTGGGTCAAGTCGGGGCAACTCGTGAAGAGAACACATTTGGAACAGTGTTACAGGGCGGCGGGTCGAGTCGGGTTAGCATTAGGGGATTTTTGAGGTCTAAAATGGGCCTCCTAAGGAAATAATAAAATAATAGCTAAACCAATAAAATAATATTTATGAATTTGCAATTCACTTTTAGCATCAAAATACATGTAACCATAGTTAAATTCAATTCAAAAGCTGTACCAAAATAAAATTAATAAAAAAATTGTATTGATGTGAGTGTAAATAAGAATGATCTTTTCAAGAAAAAGTCATTATCATTGAACAACTAATGCATTTGTCCTTTCTACTTAAATAACTTAAAATAAAATATAAATATAAGTTTATAAATTCTTAATTATATTATATGTTATTAATTAAAATTTATATTATTTGAATTGTATAATAACATAATTAATATACTATATAAAAATAAAATAAAATAATATAATATAATATAATATAATATAATAAATGTATAGAATATAATATAATAAATGTATAGAGATATGTATTATTTTTTTCAAGAAATATGAAATGAAAATAATATTATTTTATTCAAAAAGTGTGAAATGACATTTATTATGAGTACTTTACTTTGATGTTAAAAGTACTTAGAGCACTACCATGGTTATCCATGAGTTTTTATCCACTATTGAGAATGTGACAAGTACCTTTAACTGAAGCAATGCCACCTCAATCATTAGGGATAATGTCATCCCCTAAAATGTGATTGGTTCTCATGAAGTGAATTTTGATTGTAAATTTTTCTTAGGAGGCCCATTTTATACCTCAAAAATCCCTTAATGTCATGTTTAGGAAACACATTCAGAACAATGTTTTCAGACATCGGGTCAAGTCGGGTCATCCGCGTTTGCGAAATGCGTGCCAAACATTGTCGCAGGTGTGTGCAGGTCTTTTCGGGTTAGTTCGGGCAGATAGTTGAACATGAGTTCAGGCAATGTATAGAAGTGACCGTTGGGCAGAATTGAGTGCGACGAAGTGCAGAAGGTGTAGACTGGTGGGCCGAAGCTAACTAGAGTGCGGGAGGTCAATTTAGATACATAGTGAGGTCAGGAAGCACGTGAACGTCATGAGAAGCAGCTGAATGAGGGTGACCCAAGTCACCCGGCAACACGACAGTTGGGCAGATTCGGGCAGAAATTCCCAATGTTGATTTTAATGATGTAAATGGATGTTTATTTTGGTTTAAGGATTGACAAGTGTTGTAAGCTTGGTAAAGAGGTAAACCAACCTTTCCAAAGGAGGAAAAGTGGCTTTTGCTGGATTGGACTTGTATTATACTCATACATTTTATGAAATATATTATCGGGCAAACTTATTAACAAGGAGTTTCTCCTCCCTTGTATGTATGGGCGTACTTGTGGATTGATAATGATGTTTATGTTTATTCCGCATATTGAAATAAAATTAGAATAATATTGAAAAAGTGTTGCTAAAGGGGTAGTGTACTAGTGGAGTGTTTGAAGAAAAGAAAAATTAGGTAGTGTCGCACCCGTCTATAGAGTGGTTTGGAGACTACCACAGGTATAGGGGCAGGACAAATGGTATTAGAGCTACTGATATGAATCGAATTAAAGTCTGATCCCACTGTTGTTGCACATTAGATGGTATCAGAAATACTGATCCCACACTTGGTTGAGATTGGTATCTCAAAGGAAGCATGAATACTAGTGTAGGGTTGCTGAAAGTATTGGAAATTGAAACTATAAAAGAAGCAGGGTTGAAGGCTCAACAAGAGGTTGCAAACATGACAACATTTTGGGAGGAAAGAAGGTATCAAAAATACAAGGCTCTTGTGCAAGTGTATGAACACTTGAAGCACATCTTGGAGATGAGGGAGTAGACATGTAAAATTCCTTGGGAAACTCTAATGGGAAAACTACTAAACTTGAAGAACCAAAGGTTGTTGTGAATGTGATAAAAGTCAATGAGGAACTTCGTGAATAAGTTGGACCGGGACCAAGGACATTGCAAGCATTGATGGTGGATTCACATAAGGATGTTGTAGATATGGAAGGTGTCAAGGATGGACTTGAAGAACAGGATGGAAAAGGACCAAGCACATTGCAAGCATTAGTGGTGGATGATCCTCCTGAGAATGTTATAGATATGGAGGAGATAAAGGAAGAACTTGTGAAACAATTTGAACCGAGACGAGAAATATTGCAAGAATTGGTGGATGAACCACATGAATATGTTGCAAGTGTGACCATGATCGAGGAGGAACTTGAAGAGTAGATTGTACCAAGATTGAACACATTAAAGACATTGATGAAGATGGAAGACACTCACTTTGAGAGTCTTCATGGAGATATGACTTGTGTTTCATTGAAGCATAAGCAATCTGGACCACATATGGGGATGAGAAATAATTGGGCTTCTTTGCCAACACCATGTATGGTCTCTCCTTGGATGCCTATAATGAGACGTTGTAGAATGGAGGAACAAGGAACATTGATTGTTGAAGACCTTGATAGGGCATTGTGTGACCTTACCATTGGTATAAAATGATGAAATTAGTGACTAGGTGAACAAAAACGTTAGTCACCGCATTTATTTCAAGTGAATTACTACTAAATTTGAGCAATTTTAAGTGACCAAAATAAAAATGACTAACTTAAACGACTAATTTAGTCTAGGAATAAAATATATGACTAGATAATAAGTGACTAAACTAGAAACAACTAACTTAAATGACTAATTTAGTATAGGACTAAAATATATGACTAGATAATAAGTGAATAAACTAAAAGAAACTAAATTAAATGACTAATTTAGTCTAGGAATAAAATATATGAGTAGATAATAACTGACAAAATTAATAATGATTAACGTAAATGACTATTATAGTCTAAGAATAAAAATATGACCAAATAGCAAGTGCAACAAGTATATTAAAGTCATTTATGCTAGTAATTTTTAATTGTGTCATTCCATAAATGGAAAATTCAATTTTGGTACCGAAGTGTCATATTTCACTACAGGGGTCTCTGAATCCATCTGTAGTGTTAAGATTTCGAGACAAAGGGATCTTTGAATCCATCTAAAATGCTAAAATTTTGAATACCCTTTTGTCTCTAAAGTTTAATGCTAGAGGCTTGTTTCTACTGTCACCTTAGCAATGAATCCTCTCACTTTGGATTACGTATTGAATCTTGGGGATATCCCAAAGCACAAATTTATGGGGTCCTTTGTGTGACTACATCACTAGTACTGAAAACCATTTTCCCCCTCATATACATTATGATACGTATAAAATTTACCCTAAAAAATGGTTAAATGTGCTCTTTATGCACTTGTCAGCAACATATGTGATTTGAAATCCTGCTAATTTATTCAGTGTATATATAAACACACGCGATTCTTCTTAACGACTATCACCACCACCACATTTTCACCCTAATTTAGTTTTTAACAATTAAATATATAATTATACATAAAATTAGAAGAGATGTGTATTAATCCACAATAAAGACTTGAGCATAGGGAAGTGGTCCGTTTTCGCAATTATCATTTATTAATCTAGAAGAACATAATAAAATAAAATTAAACAAATAAAATAATTCCATCTAGTTATATTAAATTAACAATTTATAATTCCATCTAATTATATGAAATTAACAATTTACAAGGTGCAAGGGATATAAATCTTCCACCATGCATGCTAGTATCTTAAGGTTGACTCTTCATGTTACAATATCACTTGTGATATTTTCTTCCTCTTGTAATTGTCTAAGAATTTATATCCATATCTCTATATCAACATCTATTAGTCTTCTGTTTTTTTATTTATTTTAGTTTAGAGAGGTTTTTTTGACTTTTTCTTAAATTTTCTTAACAATTTAGAAAATAAAAAGAATTATAAAAGTCGATAAAAAAACATTATTTTTTTTTTTAATTATTTTAGTTTAGAGAGATTTTTTTAACTATTTTCTTAAATTTTCTTAATAACATCGAAATTTTTTTTTTATTTATAAAATTCAATAAAAAACATAAAAATGAATAAATAGAAAGACTATTTAAAGAAAAATATATGGTTCATTCTAACAATGTATACCACCATTTTGTCAAAACAAAGAACTAGAAAAATGAATAAGGAAAAGAAAGACTATTTAAAAGTCATGCAATGTGTGAAATCTTCCTTTTATTATAAGTTATACCATTCTCTTCATTACCCCTTTGTCACCGAATTGAGAGTGTGCTCTAACTATCCCATTTGTCACCTAATTAAGAGTTTAGAGTGCACTATTTTTTTCCCTCTTTTTTTTTAAAAGTGATTTCCATTTTTCCTTTTTCTTTTATATTTCCCTCCAAGAATTTAATAATTTGGTGGGGGTTTAACATTATTAATTTGGTGGAGTTTAAAATTCCATGGTTTCAAACTCTGTTTTTGACTCCTGGAGGACAGGACCGTAAGGTAATCGTCACAGACTCTGTCCTTCCAGACTGTAAGGTATTAATCTCAAAGGTTTGAATCCCAAACACTAAATGCATTTTCTTGATTTTAATTAATCCCAATCCCTGAATGTGACTAGATTTTGATTAATCCTAAAGGTTGAATACATTTTCTAGATTTGGAATAGGGTATTTTATAGTGGCACTAATGGCACGATCTCCTCCATTTACATTGGTTTGAATATCACATTGAAGGGCATCTTGAGTATTTAGTGGAAGCCACAGATATTTTTTGTTGTTGGACGATATTAACTTGCTTTCTGCCTGCGTACTAGTGGTTGGGTTGTGCATGGTACTTGGAGGATCTCATACATAGTTACAGCCAAGACATATTCTCTCCTAGCTAAGTGTGAGGCTGGATATTTTACTCAACCGAAGCCTGAATCTCTATTTTTCTGCTAGCCATAGGTTCTAAAGCTTACAGTAGTGGGTGGCCAGTCACTCTTATACACTTTATCATTGCAATAGATTCATTTTGGGCTACGTGCTACAAAAAATACCAGTTATGCATGGGATTCCAAGGCTATCATTAAGGCTGGACCCTTGTATTCATCATTGGACAACATATATTATAAACTACTGATAGAACAATGCTTTAGGAGAACCAATATTTAATTCTGTACACTCACGAAACTGATTTCACTAAAGATCAAGCTCTACACTTATGTTTGTTCACTATACACTCAAATTTTAAATGTGAAAATATTGCTTGTGGGCTATACTATTATGTCACAACGGTGTTTTAATTTCTGAGTTGTCATAAGGGATATATGTGTTTAGAAGAAGTTTGTGGCAGATGTAAGGCATTTAATGCATTGTCCAGAATATATATATATATATATATACAATGAGCACCTACAGCAGAGTGTAAATGAAATTTTTGAAGAAATTCATCACTAAAAAATCATATCAAAACTCATAATTTTCTAAGGAAAACTAGAAGTGTTACAGTTTGGTAGTCTACGGATCACTTGGACAAATTAAAGAAGGATGCAATGTATTCTTTCAATTATTTAACACATGTAATATATCATTTAAATATTGTGATAGGATTCTCGCATAGCTATTATTTTTTATATAGCATATTTCATTACATTGTTCCAATAAAACATATCAAGGACCATTGTAGACACTGCAAATCTATTTGATCAAGGAACAAGGTATGTTTTAACTCGAAAGGTTGTAATGTTGTGAAAAGAGACAAGGATGAGTTCTAGTCACTAATGGAATAATTTCCTCCATTTACAGTGGTTCAAATCTCACATTGAATGGTAGCTTGAGTATTTAGTGGAAGCCACCCATCTTTATTGCTGTTGGATGAGATTAACTTGCTTTCTGGGCTATGCACTAGTTGTTGGGTTGTGCGTGGTACTTGGAGGAGCTCAGACAGAGTTACAGCCTAGACATATTCTCTCCTAGTTGAGTGTGAGGCTATATATTTTACTCTACAAAAGCCTGAATCTCTACTTTTTTGCTAGTCGTGGCTTCTAAAGTTTACAGTAATGGGTGACCAATCACTCTTATACAATTTATCACTATAGTAGATTCATTTTGGGCTGTGTTCTACCCCAAAGACCAATTCTACATAGGATTCCAAAGCTATCATTAAGGTTGGACCTATGTATTCATCATTGGACAACGTATATTATAAACTAGCATTGGAACGATGCTTTAGGAGAACCAATATTGAATTTTATACACTCACCAAATTGATGCCACTGAAGATTAGTATGCTGCCAAACATCCACATTTTGAGCAAGTACGGAGGAGTCATAAAGGAATTACTGAAAAAATGAATGAAAAATCTATCCGTGAGTTATGCCATCTTTATGATGTTGTTTAGGTTGATATGGAGGAAGAAATGGAGGTGAAGTTGGCAAGGAAAGATAAAGCTAAAAGTGAAGCTATGTCATATTATGAAAGACAATTTTTGTGTAATTTTGTACCTATGATGAGAGAATATCTTTTGAATGTTGTGTGTTCTGATAAATTTTGGGTGAGGTTCGGGAGGATAACCATGCGTTTTTCTTTCTTCATTTTTTTAAAACAGTGTTTTGAAGTGGAACAATATGGAAAAATGGGTGCATTGAAGAAAAATAGGGGCGTTGAAAAGTCGAATGGGTCCAGTGATGGCAAGGACAGAACCTTAATTCAATTACACTCTTCACTGTCAGATAGTGAATGTTGGAAGATAGCACAGGATGTTGCAGGAAAAAATGGGCACTCATAGAGGGCATTACCTTTCGAATGCCGATGAAGTAGTAAGTTGTTACTCAATGAAACATCATTCAATGAGCAACACCTCTAGTACTAGCCCTAATTATACTGCTACTATTCTTCCTATCTCCTCCTCTTCGTCCTCGTCGCTAAGAAGGTTTCAAGTAAGGACGCATTTTCATATGTTAATATACTGTAATGGAGGAATAAGTTTGTGGATGGACTTGGTCTCTATGAATTTGTTCTGGAAACAAATCCTATCACCATCGGAGCTCACATTGGAAATGCAATATGTCTCCAAATACAAGGTCTCATGTTGAAGGCATTTGAATGTTTTAATGTAGAAGTTCTTCTGTTTGATCCCCAAAATGCTTGTGCTCTCACGCACTTTGGAGTTTTGTACAAAAATGAAGGACACTTCTAGATGCAGTAGAGGTTCGTTCTCTCACACACTATGGAGTTCTTTACAAAAATCAAGGACACTTCCAGAGCCAGTAGAGGTCTGTTTCTCACATCAAACATAATTTGTGGTCTTTTTCTTTTTTTCTGTATTTTATTTTTTTGTTACTTGTTTGTTTGAGCTTATTTATGGTAGTAGATTTTTTATATTTTATTTTGAAACCGAATGCATTTGAATATTACTAGGATAACCAAAATATATCTACAGTAACTATGGTACAGGTTGCCCATCGCTTCTCAAGGATGAAGTATATCAATTTTTTTTTACTATTTCTAATGGTTTGAATGGTTTTGAAGTTGAGAAGAACAAGATTTATTGTTTGTTGGAAAAAAAATCCACTGAAATGTAGTAGTATTTTAGAAAAGCTAATACGTTTGGCAAGTATCAATTGCCCTTGGGATGTCCTTGGGATGAGATTAGTAAGCTATACCATACAAAGCCTTGAATTTTTATGGATAGTTAAGAGAAAACACTGTATTCTACAGTGGATGTTCTGTAAAACTTGGGACTAAGAAAGGAAAATATAGGTAACATTATTTCAAATTATCCCGAGACTCTTACAAAATTCTCATGACTCCGTTGTCTAAGGTTTCTTTAAAAGCATTTCAGAGTATACCTTCTATAAAATCATAACTTGTCCATAAAAGAGATGATCTAGTTGTCCATGGCTCTAAAAGAGAATATTTTAAAATCACAATGCATGTGACTCATTTTTCTAAAGATTCTTCTAAAAAAATTTAGAATACCCTTTCTCAAGGATCAGAAATTCTACGTAGAAGAGATGATCTCAATGTCAGTGATGCTAAGCTCAAACATTCACTAGGCACCCAAGAAATAAATATCACTAAAATTTTACATGAGCCAATTTAGAGACACAAGCTAAACCTTTGGTTGAAATTAGGCTTGATACATTGCCCTGAGTTAATATTCAAAGATGCTAGAATGATTTGTTGTGGAGGTAATAAGCTACAGGAGAGGTTAAGTTGTGTTTTGAGACTTGGGTTACCTTTCAATGATGTTTTTAAAATGGTGAGATCAAGACCAACATTATTGAATAGAACTTCAGATTTGATCCAAAAGAAATTTTATTTTCTTTATAGTACGGCATTTAATCCATTGCAGGTTCTTCCATCATTTCCAAAATATTTGACCTTTGATCTCTAGGGTAGGATCAAACTAAGATACAAAATGTATGCATGGCTTAAGAATTTTTTTTCTTAAGAAAGATTGTGGTGCCGATACCATATTTACACTACCAGAGAGAAGATTTTTTCAAAAATATGTTAACTACCACCTTGAAGGGAGCAAGTATTTCAGTCTTTGCAAGCTTGATAAAGTAATGTCCATGACTCCATTGTCTAAGGTTCAAAAAATTTTCAGAATCTCCTTTCTAGAGGACCAGAACTCCTCCATAGAAGAGATGATGTAAATGTCCATGATGCCAAGTCAAGCTCATAGAAATATGAAAATTACATGATATCAGTTTTGAAAAAAAAAGAAAGCATGTTAGTCCTTGTACATTCTATTGACACAATTTTTGGGATGGCGCTGTTAGACTTGTGAAGTTTCATCAATGTCAACTTTTGAAAGATTTATTGTTAATGTACCAAACATTTTTAAGGAATACCTACATGTTATCATATCTATTAATGCTGAAGCCATGGCATGCACATATACTAACTCATGGGGTCACACTTCTACAAAAGTATGCTAAAAAGAAACCCAGAACATAACCGCTAAGATTTTGAACTTGCTGCGCTCTCATCAAATAGGTACTCTTGAGTCTTTGGCATGACATCTTGACAGCATTCATAGTCGAGGTTATTAACTTATTTCAGAAAAATATATTTCTTGCAAAGTATTGATATGTTTTAGAACTACCCAAATGAATGAATTTGTTTAAGGGATAAATATATACCCTCTTCAACCAATAGATCACATTGTATTCATTCGCTTGGAAGCTTATCATATTTAATTATTTTTTTAATGTGGCATTCACAGTAGATTTTATGAGAAATTATGATCTGCTATTATGAACAATATGAAAACATTTTTTTCACCTAGATGCATAATTTCTCTTCGAAATAGCAACGGACTAGAACATAAATAATTTCACAAAATTTACACAATAAAACACACAATTTTTCTAGGGAACCCAACAGGGAAATCCTCACTTGCTTCATAATTTTATTAAGGAAAATTGATAACCAAATCTAATACAAATACAAGCTAGTTCTAATTGGAAAATACAAGAATTTTCCTTCATTTCCTAGGCCTGAAACTTCTGCCTAGTAGCTTACCTACTTCCTTCTCCTATATGCACTAGAGGATGTGATTTTTCAGCACAACCTTAGGAAATAATCTCCTATTTCCTATTGTTGGATAAGCTCCTATTAAATAGGGATTTCCCCTATTTATATATGCATTGCAAAGATAAAATTTTCTTCCTCAATATTTCATGCAAGGAACACTTGGCTCATTCCTCCACAAGCTCTCTTGCTCACAAAATCGTGCTTAAGAATTTATTGATTAATTGTGTACCTTTGATCTCCTTATAAGATTTTAAATTAGGCTATTGTTAGTGAGTTTTCAAAATTAGGAGTTGAATTGAAGCTTTTCTAGTTAACAAAAGTCAACACTCTTAGTTAACTGGATCATCCTAAAATTTGGGAGGCTAACTCCACTTATTCACTTTTCTCCCAATTTAAATGACACTAGAGGATAGATAACTGATCCTCCAAAAACACGCATTATTCAAAATACTTCTTGAACTCATGCTCATCACTGGAACTCATAGATGTCTAAGAATATCTCCAAATTGATTCCTTGGACCAAGGCAAAGATTAAGGAAGCCATTCCTTCACTATTTTTTAGCACTCCTTCTTAGTGAGGAAGGGATTTTGTACAACTACCAACTTATCTTTCTGATGAACAAAGCTACCTCTTGCCAATGCCTTGGTCAAGATGTCTACCGTCTGCTCCCCTATTGGAATGCACTGTAGCTTGACTATACCCTTCTACAGACAATATCTACGATGGTGATACATGATCTTGATATGCTTTGAGAGATCATGAAATGTTGGATTCTCAGAGAGTTTAATGCAAATATGATTATCACAATGTATCATGGTAGGCTCCATCCTTTGTATTAAAAATCCCAGAAGTAACTTCCTCATCCAAATAGCCTTGCAATTTTCCTCACTATCAACCATGTACTCGACCTCTGTTTAACTGATTGCAACTAATCCCTTATTCTTGTTGTACCAAGACACTGTAGGTGACCAAATGCCGAAGATGCCACCTGAAGTATTATTTCTATCTGTGGAGATCCTTTCACAATCTACATCAATGAATTCATCAAGCCTCACTCAATCAACATGCTTATTCTACAATCCATAGCCTATTTTTCCTCTGAGATATCTAAACACATGCTATGCAAAAACAAAATGCACTTTGTTTAGTTCAACCATGAACTGACTCAGCTGGTTGATTTCAAAACAAATATCAAGTCATGTGTTGACAAAGTACATCAACGATCCATTGAGTTGCCTGTATACTCTAATATCCACTCGCTCTATTGTAGTAGCACCCGCCTTCCTCTAGTTTATGACTATACGTGTGGCCCTAGGCCTGAAATATTGCATGTGAATTTTCTGGAGAATATTTGTTATGTACTTTCCCCGTCACAAAAATATGTAACCATCACCCTGCAAATCCTCTAAGCCAAGGAAATAGTGAAGAAGCCCCATATCCTTCATCTCAAACTCCTTTGCAAGGTCCTCCTTGTAATCCTGGATCAAGCTCTCATCTCCTGTCAATATAAGGTCATCGACATAGAGAACTAGAATGAGTGGAATCCCTCCAATCATGATGTAGTACAACTTGGCATCTTCCTCATTCTTAGTGAAGCCCAATCCTCAAAGGTAAATTTAATCTGAGTGTACCATGCTCTTAGAGCTTACCTAAGCCCATAGATAACTCTCTCCAGCCTGCACACGTGTTTCTCTGTTGAACTGCTCAAACCCTTATGGATTCTCCATATAGATCTCCTCCTCAAAAAATCCATTGAGGAATGTTTTTTCATATCCATCTAGTTGATCTTCCACCCCATCTATGATGCAAGTGCTATAATATTTTTGATGGATGAATACTATGCTACTGGGGAAAAGGTATCCTCATAGTATATTCCCTTAGTGTGTGAGAAGACTTTGGCCACAAACCTCGTCTGCAAAACTTGATGCGGAAAACCATTGAACAAAGCTTCTTATTATTGTTGACACCTAATCCTATGGGTTGGGTGTGGATATGTAATATTGTATAATAAATAATATTAGGAAATAAGGAAGGCCAAGAGTCATTGGGAGATGAATCCCAATAGCCTCACCTCCATGTATAAATACATGTACATTATTCATCTAATACACATTCTGATTTGCGGAGTTACTTCCTAGTTTGACATGGTATCAGAGCCAGTCCCACTATTAGCATTTTTGCCTATGGTGTAACTCCCTCATTCCTTTGCCCAGTCAGTTTCTATGTAAAGTTTTGTTGCTCTATTAAATTGCTGTACTTTAATTCTGTATTTTTTTTTCTGCAATTTTTGCCTAGTTCTATTTTTTGTAGCTTCTGGAGATTCTGCAATTCTGCAGTCCCTGAAATTCTACAAATTGCAGCCCCTACACACACCTGCGAATTATGCAGTTATTAAAATCCTACAATTTCAAAATCTCACGTACCCAATGCACCTGCAAACGCCCCTACCCTCTCAACGCTTACTACCCCCTCACACTATGCTATCTCCCTTTCCCTCATGCGCCATCTGCTATCTCTATCCCCTTTCCCTCATCACACACACCCTGCGCTCTGTCCCATATATAACAGCGCTCCTCCCCAACTATCTACACGTTATCTGATATCCTCTCCGCCTGCTGCTATGCACAGCTCCACTCCCCAACGTATCTTACCTCCCCCATGACAGCCCCACTCCCTCACACGCTATCTGTTATCCTCTACACCCATTGCCACTGCATATTCACTACCGCGCATTCCCTATCTCTCCCACTACTTCCCTCACACTATCCCACATCCCACCATCTACTACCCCTCGGCCTCTTTCTCTCCTTACCCGCGCTGTCATCCATGCTGTTTATAACTTATGGTAATATCGCCCTCCATGCTGCATATATAATACCGCCCTCCTACACTCCATTATAGCGCGCTTTCTGTCATATAAATAATAAATTTTGTCATATATAATACAACATTCTGTCATATAATACCACATATTTAATACGTTGTCTGTTTTATTACATACCGCTCCCCTCCTCCCATTTGTATACATCGCCCTCTCCCATTTCTTAATACCATTCCATTTTTTACCACTATTTCCACCCCACCCCCGCACATATTTATACCGCTTTCCCATATTCAATACCGCCTCCATCATATATAACACAGTATCCATATAATTTTTTTACTCCAAACAAAAAATATATATATATTTTTTTGGTGCAGAATTCAGTATTTGCAGCAAACTGTTTTTGTCCCCTTCAATTGAGTACATTTCTAGAATTGCAAATTTTCTAGCAAAAAATTCTCCTCTTCAAAAGAATTTTTTTCCAGCAAAGTAGTTATTTTTTCCTTCAGAAGAATGCATTCTCTCATATCTATTGTTGGGGTGGTTCTCTTCGGCAGAGAGAACTATCTTGAATGGTACCGGAAAATCAAGCACACACTCATTTTTAATGAGTTGTGGAAAGGAATCTATGAAGGACAAGAAGGAAATCCACCAGCAAAGCCCACTTCAGACAAGGAGCTCGCCATTTGGGAAAACAAGAACTGCAAGGCATATGCCTTGATTGCAGCTTCCGTAAATGAAGAGGTGAGTCGCCATATTTCATCATTCTCAAATGCCTATGAAGCCTTGAGAAAGCTAAAAGAACTCTATGACTCACATTCAGAACTAGAAAATTTTCAATTGATGATTAAGTTGTTCAGTCTTGAAATGAAGAATGATGATCCCCTTGCTTTAGCTTCAGAAGTTAGATCTATCATGCATGATATTGATAACACTGGTGTAAAAATGGACATACCTCTCATAGCATATGTTAAGGCATTATATCCGACTTACTCACATTATCTTGAGTCATTACAAGCAAGTGGAAACCTTGAACATATCACCTTTGATACACTTGAGAAAAAGTTTGTAGAAAGAGAGAAAGCTTTCGGGAAGATGACAGTCCCTTCGTCTTCTGAAGAGGTTGCATACTTGGCACATAGAGAAAAGAGTCATGCTCCAGATTCATCCAGAGGAAGAGGTGGCAGAAGAGGCAGAGGAAGAAGAAACTTCACAGAAAGGGGGGGCAGACAATCTGACAAATCCAATCTTCATTGCACACGTTGCAATAAATATGGACATGATGCATCCAAATGCAGGACACCTTGGGAGAAAATTGAGCAGCAAAGAAATCAAGACAAAGGTAAAACTAATGACAAAGACAAAGGTAAAGCACCTGAATCTGCTCATTATGTTCTAGCACATTGTAACAATGGAGTAACTGAAGACTTGTTTGATGTTTCATTTACTTCATGGAGAGATGATTGGTTGCTAGATTCAGGAGCAACATGTCACATGACATTTAGAAAAGATTTTTTTGAAGAATTCACTGAAAAAGTTGATGGAGCAGTATATTTCGCAGATAAATCCAAACTCAAGCCATCGGGGCTTGGCACAGTCAGGCTTAAGTTGCCTGGTCTTCCAGATCATATCCTACATGAGGTTCTATACCTCCCTGAGTTGACGAGAAACTTTTTGTCCCTGGTCCAAATCCGCCAACAAGGACACTCCATTCACTTGTTTGATGGCAAGGCAGAGGTCAGAAAAGCATCAGATCACTCACTTGTCATGGAGGGAATAGAAGAAGGGAGACTCTTGAAGCTGAAAGGTTCATCTGCTCATGCTCAAAACTTTGCATTCAATTCACATCATGATGAAGGTACATTTCCATCAAGTCTTTTATGGCATGCTAGATTTGGACACTTAAATTATGACAGCCTTCGTTTGTTGAAGAAAAATGGTGTTGATGGAGTGCCTACAATTCCTAGAAAACCTAAGGAATGTGATGCATGTATTCTAGGAAAGCATAGCAAACAGCCATTTCATGATTCACACTCAAGAGCACATAGGAAACTTGAACTTGTTCATTCAGATTTATGTGGCCCTATGCCTATTTCTTCTGCAAATAGAAACAAATACATGATGACATTTATTGATGACTACACCAGAATGTGTTGGATTTACTTACTGAAGAATAAGTCTGATGCTTTTCAAACTTTCAAGAATTTTCATGCACGGATTGAAAATGATGCACAAACACATATTGGCTCTCTACGTACTGATAATGGAAAATAATACATTTCAAACGAATTTGAAAATTATCTTCGTCAACATGGAATCAAACATCAAACAACTGTGCCATATGTTAGGACCTCACTATGTACCACTTTTTACTATATATTTTGACACCACCTTACCTTTATAACCATGTTTAAAGGATTCCATCATCATTTTCATTCACTTTATCCAAAGGTATATAAAATCCTCTTCTTTACTATATATTTAATCTATTTACATATAATTCCATATTACTCTTATATTTCATCATTAATCGAAGGTAGATTGTTGCTAACATAAGTCTAAAAGATGCATGAGATAATTTATGTGTTGTCTTCCAAGGATAATTGGCGGGATTCTTTGAAAACAATCAAACTCCGTTACGCTTGATGCGACTCCGTTCTTTGAGCTTGATCGACTCCGTTCTTTGAAAACGATCACCGAGTCACTACTCGTAATTTGCGATTCTGGAAGAGTATTTTTTGGAACAATGGCAACAACATGAAGACGAGCAAGGAAGTGGTTACACGGATTATTCTGAAGATAGTACTCTTTTTGTATCTGTTGTAACAATATCTTTTTATGGAAGAATAGAATAGCCCTGTTTTAAGAAAGAAGAACAGATTGGGATAAACATAGATTTTCTCTAATGTAATTGTAAGAGATGTCTCCTCTTTAAAAAGAGGAGACATCATCATTAGAAGGGAGTTCAAAAAATACAGGAGAACATTGTGTTTGAGAGGACATGAGCTAGACTCCATTTGTAATGTATCATTTCTTTTGACAGATGAATAAAAGTTCCTTTTGAGCGCTTCAATTTAATCCTTTCCCTGGGGAATCTTGTGAGAAGGAAAGGGCCCGCCTTCCTCACAAGATTCGCTCGACTGTTCCTGTAGTTTGTTAGATTTCCTTATGACATTCACGCTTTACTTTGATTCTGTTTGCTGAAACACCAGTTACACAGTTCTGTAGTTTATTGAGCATTATGTTTCCTTTAACGCTGCATGTGTTTAGTACATTCATTCTTAAGAAGTTAAGAGATCTATTTCTGTTATTTGTTTGAATGTATGATTGATGCTGGGAAGCAGGTGCTGAAGATTCCTGTACAAAGGAATAGGGTCCTGTTCCCATTAATTTTACTTTCTTTTTCCTGCAGTGTGATTAGAAACAGGAGACAGGTGCTGAAGGTTCCCGTTCATGGGAATAGGGTCCTGTTCTCTTGAGTTTATCTTTTCTACAGTGTGATTAGTGTCAGGCAGCAGGTGCTGAAGTTCCTAGTTAAAGGAATAGGGTCTTGTTCCCTGTTATGGTTGATTGGTTTCCTCTCCTGCAGAATGATTTCCCTTTATTTGGATTCTTAAAAACTGCAATAGAAGAATTTCTTCTACTATAACATAAGTAAACTTCAGCTTTGATTAAACAGGGTGTGAATAATTAGATTTGTATGATTAATAATTGTGTGACTTTTTACTACAACATTATTTTTTCTTTTGGAATTGAGCATATCCAGTGCGTGATTGTCTTTGGAATAAACAGACCTTCTCGGGTTGACAATTTATGTGGAGCTTGAATTGTTAAAACAATTAAAGCGACCAACATTTTGGCGTCGTTGCCGGGGAAGGAAATTATAGATTTCAAAAGCATTAATATTTTCTTTCTAGATGTGCAGATTGTATGAGAGGACGCGGAACCCAGAAGAAAACTAATCCCACAGGTGGCAAGGGCAAAGGAAGGGGAGGAAGAAAGACTTTCATTGACGAGATTGTATCAAAGGCTGAATCATCATAGAGATTAAGTTCTCGAAGACCAAAACTTTAGCACTCCCCTCAATCAGATTATAAAACAGAGGAATTTGTGGGCCCTGAAAACATAGAGGAGCCGGTAATTAAAGGACCAGCAATCAGTGCTGGAGAGTCAGAAGAAAGTGCTAGCAAATCAGCAGAGCACGTTGAGGAACTAATAGAGAGTGTTGGACGACCAGTGGAAAACATTGAGGAGCCAGTAGAAGATCTTGACGATCGAGCAAGTGCAGTAGGAGAATAGCCAATGGAAGGAAACAACGAAGAATTATTTGGTGGAGGATGTGTAGATCCTGAAGGAGAAGGAAGGGATGAAAATTCTCTCTCTACCTTGGGATTTCCTATCAGTGATCTCCCTAGAGGAACAAATCCTATGAAGAATATTCCATTGTCAGCTTTACCCAACTTCCATGGTTTATCCTCTGAAGATCCGGATGAATTTATTTTTGAATTTGATATATTATGCAAAAGTTATGATTATGTTACTAATGCTCAAAAGTTGAAACTGTTTCCAGCAACATTAAAAGGAAATGCTTTAAGATGGTTCATGAGCCTTGGAAGTCAGGTAATCACAACATGGGAATAGATGAAACAAAAATTTCTGCTTAAATATCAAGACTATTGTCGGACGAGAGAAAAGAGGGACGAACTATTTAATATGGCACAAAAGCTGGACGAGAATCTAGAGGACTATGTGGAAAGGCTGCAGTATAATCTGCAGAGATCTGATCATCCGAATATAAGTAAAGAAATTCGCAAAACAATATTACTTAGAGGATTAAGGGATGATTGTTTAGACATGTTAAACATGCTTGGCAAGGGAGATATATCTAAATAATCATATGATGAGATTGTTGAACTTTGTAAAAGGTGTTCAAGGGGAGCTGCAAGGAACAGAGTAAGTAATAGAGATCCCACCTATTCAAGAGTGCAGAAATCAGCCAGTGGGGGAGAAACAAGAGCTGAAATAGGTAATTTACTTGAAGAATTTAAAACTGAGATGTTAAGTTCTTTTGCTTCACAAATTGACACTTTGCAGGTTAAGAAGAAGCAGGCTGAAGCAGAAGCAACTCTGGTTGTCTTTTGCCCGAAGTGCAGAGACAAACATCCACTAAGGGAGTGCCCATTGGACAAAATACCAATCTGCACCCTTTGTGAGAAAGATCATGAAACACAACAATGTCCATCTCTACCAGAAATAAAGGCAGCATTGCAGCCAACGGAAGAAGAAGCTGAAGCAGTTTACCTGCTAACTCAAAGAAGACAATGGCAACCAAAAGGACAAGGTATGAATTCTAGTATGCCATTTAATCATTGGAATAATTATTCTGCTTTCAGTCAAACAAATTACCCTCCCTTTAATCAAATGCAATACCCACCCTTTAATCAAATGAATTTCCCACCCATGCAACAATCAAACCCTCCCTTTGTTGATCCTACAATGTGGACTCCTTGGCCCCCCACAGCAGCCATCTTCTTTTAACCCTTGTAATTCAAATTGGAGAAGCCAACAACTCCCGTATCCAAATCAATTTCCTCAATTTCAACAACCACTTCCTCTGCCATCAAATACTCCGCCAAATAACCAAATGAGACCCCAGCTACCTGTGCAACCAAATCCTAACCCCAATAATAAAGTTGTGCAAGTCATTGATATTCAGAATCAGTCTATATTTCCTACTATGCAATGTAATGATATTCATTTAAGATCCGGGAAAATACTAGAGCCTATTATTGATGACATAACTTCTTCTGATTCTGATAAAGAGGAAACTGAAAAACATAAGAAAGCACAACCACCCTCTAACAAGGGTATTGAAATAACAGAACCACCATTCCCCGAGCGTTTGGTTTTAACTAGAACGCTTGAAACACCTGCTTTTAATATTTTAGGGGAATTGAAAAACTTGTATGTTAAAATTCCACTTTTACAAGCACTAAGAGATGTACCAATTTATGCCAGAACAATAAGGGATATTTGTGTTAAGAAACCTGGTAGGAAAACTAAAGATCCCCTTACAGTACATGTGATGGGTGATTTATCTGCATTAATGTCCGAAAAAACCCCTCCCGTGAAATATGGTGACCCCGACCATCCTACCGTGACAGTTCAAATTGGTAAAACAATGATTCCTCAAGTTCTGGTAGATTTAGGTGCTGCAATAAACATAATGACTCTTGAAACTTCACAATTGTTACAGCTGAATAACACAATCAGAGATACACCTACCATTCTAGAGTTGGCTAATCGTTCTACAATTAAACCTGAAGGAGTTGTTGAAGATCTACTTATCTCAGTTTAATCCTGGAATTACCCAGCTGATTTTGTTGTATTGCAGACTAAAACAAAGCTGGGGGGACATCCTTTAATTCTGGGGAGGCCATGGCTGGCCACAGCTGATGCCTTTATCAGTTGCAGATCTGGTTCAATGACAATTTCTAATGGTTATGAAACAAAACAGCTTACTCTTTATCCTCATGCTACACCCATAATTAATAATGAAGATTCTATGTGGATGGATTATGATGATAATGCTGTTCAGCCCATTCTAACTATTGGACAAGCCTTAACTCTTAAAGACAATATAGAGGATGAAATAATTAATAATTTTATTTGTGAACCTTCCTCTGTAATTGCTGAAACACACAATCAATTGACTGCAATTTTTGAAATAGATACCCAAGAAAAGATTGAATCTGAAGACTTATCTCAGACATTAACCACCATCTCATCTAAAACCATAACAGTCGAAATCGAACCTGGCAAGACATTAAATATAAATCCTGATCTAACAGTTGCTGAAACACAGCAGTTAATGAAGTTATTACATGAAAATAAGGAAGCATTTGCATGGGATTACACGGATATGAAAGGAATCTCTTCTGAACTATGTACTCACTGAATTTACATTAAAGAGGGATGCCGACCAGTCTGTCAACCCCAAAGACGAATGAACCCTAATTTACGAGAAATTTTTAAAGAAGAACTTCAGAAATTTCTTAATGCAGGATTTATATACCCCATATATGACAGTGAATGGGTTTCCCCATTGGTAATTGTCCCTAAGAAAAGCGGGAAATGGAGAGTATGTGTTGATTATAGAGCCTTGAACAAAGCTACTCAAAAGGATCACTTTCCTTTACCTTTCATTGATCAGGTGTTGGATAGTCTGGCAGGGAAGAAATTCTTTTCTTTTCTAGATGGATTCAATGGGTATAATCAGATTAGAATTGCACCCCAAGACCAAGACAAGACCACTTTCACTAGCCCTTGGGGAACTTTTGCTTATAGAGTTCTTCCATTTGGGCTATGTAATGCACCAGCAACTTTTCAGAGGGATGTTATAGGAATTTTTTCTGATATGCTGAATGACTCTATGGAAATATTTATGGATGATTTTACTCCTTATGGTGTGTCTTTTGAAGATGCATTACAAAATCATGAGAAGGTACTTAAACGATGTATACAAGCTCACCTCTCCCTAAGTACTAAAAAATGTCATATGATGATGAGTGAAGGAGTAGTGCTTGGACATTTTATTTCATCTCAAGGTATTCAGGTAGATCCATCTAAAATATTGGTCATTCAGAATCTTTCTGTTCCTAAAACACAAACCGATGTGAGAAGTTTTCTAGGACATGCTGGATACTACAGAAGATTTATTAAAGATTTTTCTAAGATAGCTTCTCCATTATTTGTGTTTCTTATGAAAAATGTTGAATTTAAGTGGACTAATTCTTGTCAGAAAGCCTTTGAAGAACTCAAGCATCAGTTATCTACTGCTCCTATTTTGAGGGGACCTGATTGGGCCCTCCCTTTTCATATATCTTCTGATGCTTCAGACACTGCAATTGGAGCTATCTTGGGACAAGAGGAGAATCATCTTCCTTATGCTATCTACTTTATCAGTAAGAACATGACCCCTGCTGAGCTTAATTATACAGTTACCGAAAAGGAGTTTCTTGCAGTAATTTATGCCATTAATAAATTTCGACACTACATCACTGGTTATTCTACTTTTGTGCACACTGACCACTCGGCTATTAAGTATTTAATGAACAAATCTGTTACAAATGCTAGAGTTACCAGATGGCTATTATTACTGCAGGAATTTGATATCACAATTGTAGATCGGCCTGGTAAAGAAAATGTGGTGGATGATTTCCTTTCACGGTTAAAAACTGATAATAATATTCCAGTAGATGATTCTTTTCCTGATGAGTATTTGTTTGCAGTTTCTGCTCACTCTCCATGGTATGCAGATATTGCCAATTATTTGGTTGCAGGAAAATTACCATCACACCTGTCATACAGAGAAAAAAGAAGAATTGTTCAACAAAGTGCCAGGTATAGATGGATAAGTGGGTGTCTTTTCTACACAGGGCTTGATCAGGAAATCTGAAGATGCATTAGGGAAGATGAAGTGTATGACATACTAAAAGCTTGTCATGATGGCCCTTGTGGAGGGAATTTTGCTGATAAAAGAACAACACACAAAATTTTGAGGATGGGTTACTATTGGCCCTCATTATTTAAGGATGCAAAGAAATATGTGAGGGCTTGTGATAGCTGCCAGAGAATGGGTCAACCCAATCATAGAGATCAAATGCCATTAAACCCCTAGGTAGTTTCTGAACCATTTGAAAGATGGGCCTTGGATTTCATAGGACCCATTAATCCTCCATCCAATCAAAGAACTTATATATTAGTCTCTATAGACTATATGACTAAATGGGTGGAGGCTAAAGCACTTATTAGAGCCAATGAAGAGGTTGTCCTAGCTTTCTTATTTGAAGAAATCTTCACTAGATTTGGAATTCCTAGAGAGCTAGTTACAGATGGAGGACCTCCATTCAATTCTCATGGTTTTAAGTCTACCCTTCATAAATATCATATTCATCATAGAATGACTACACCATACCACCCCCAGGCCAATGGGTAGGTGGAAAGCACAAATAAAGTATTAGAAGCCATTCTAACTAAAACATAATCGGAAGGATTGGTCTCAAAGGCTCCCCGAAGCACTATGGGCTTACAGAACTACTTGGAGAAACACTACAGGTTTTTCTCCCTATGAATTGGTTTATGGTAAAAATGTTGTTTTTCCTGTGGAATTTGAAATTAAAACTCTAAGAACTGCTTTAGCTGTTAATCTTGATTTGACCGATGTGCAGACAGCTAGGTTGCAGCAGCTTCTTGAATTGGATGAAAAGAGATTAGATGTCATTCATCAAACAACCATGATTCAACAACAAAGAATGAAGTGGCATGATAAAATTATCAAACACAAGCAGTTCCAAAAAGGTAATTGGGCCTTATTGTATGACTCTCGGTTTGAAAATTTTCAGGGTAAGCTACGTACACGTTGGCTTGGACCATATGAAGTAGATGTTGTTTTTCCTAATGGAACAGTAAGACTTCTAACAATTGATGATTCTAAAACACCTCTATTAGTCAATGGTCATAGGCTTCGTTTGTACCAGCGCCCTGTTTCTAAAGAGGATTTCAAGACTGCTTGCATGACTGATACACATTATCTTTTTCTAGGGGAGTCTTCTGCTCCTCACATCATTTAATTTTCTGCACTGTATTTCTAGTATTAGATTAGATTTAAAACTAATAATCCCTGTCAAGGGTTGGCATATTACAATTGAATTTTGCAGATTCTGGAAAAGCTCATTAAGGAGGACAGATTCATCACAAGAAGATCTGAAGCTTCAATCACAGAAGCTTGTTCCCTTCATTTCAACCCATTTCCTAGCAATATCCCTTTTATCCCATTTCTACATTATTTCCCTTTTTCCATTTTTCCCACTTCTATCATTCCTGAAATATCATCCTTCAGCTAGTATTTCCCATTCCTTACTGCTGAAATTATCCCTTAGAAAATATTTCCCCCACTTGTCTTAAACCCAAATCATTATATCCCATTTTCCTGATTTTTCCCTTTGCTGAAACACCAGTTTCAGCAACATGTCATTCATTTTTCCGTTGCTGAAACACCAGTTTTAGCAACCTGTCATTTATCTTTTCATCATTAAAACATCATTTCTTTCCTCTGCTATACAAGCTTTTCAGTTCTCCACTTTTACTCTTCAGATCCCTTGGGTGAATATTATTCAGTATTGAGCATATCTTGATATGCTCCTATTCTACATTTCAGAGAAATCTACAGATTCTTCCATTAATATCAAGCCATTATGAAGCACTCTATACTTCGAATTTTAAAGACAAAGGTAAAAATATAAGGTATGTGGTTTTTATGTAATGTAGTTAAATAATATTTTAAAGAGAGGATCTTGCTCATAATGATTACAATCTCCGCACACTTAAACATCATTGCACCATACGTAAGGGGGGGAATTTCGAAAACTGAATCATCATTCCAAACCATCCAATCCTCCGTCACTTTTCATATCCATTATTTCCACCGTCATTGAGACTCCATATCCTCTGTTGCAACAATTAGCTTGACCAAAGCCTATGTTTCTGTTCTCTGCGCCTCTGCATGTGACTCAAGCTAGTAGCTATGGGAGGGTCGGCTATCAGACACGAGCCTGGTTCGATAACTCTTCTCGAATTGTTCCTGGAGGCCTACCAAATTTTTCAACAAGCAGGATGGACAACATACTTCGAAAGGTTAGGAGAATTTGATCAGCAGCAAGTTTTAGAGTTCGCACAGAATCTTCAGGGGAATTATTCAGTGGTTCAAGGGGTCCGAATTTCAGTCACAGAGGAAGATATAGCACAAGTTTCAGGTTTTCCGGTTATAGGTTCTCGCTGGTTCAGTAGGAAACAAGTTATTTTAAATGCACAACAAGATTTTCTTCTTCCAGAAGAACCGGTTGAACTTAAAGGTCGCGGTATAAGTCTGCATTCATTACCTCGACCATGGCCGACAGTAGCTGAATTCATCAAGCACTATTTGACATGCGAAGGGCGTTACCAGGTAGTCTATCAACACGACTTCGTTTTAATGAATCATTTGAGGCATGGTCGATTAGTCAATATTCCCTATTATCTTCTTGGTTGTATCAAAAACATGTCATATTATTGCAGATGGGTTAAATTCCCATTGTTATCCCTTACCCATCATCGTTTATGTCAATTATTAATTCAGAGGGGTTTTGCTCAGCAAAACCCCCCTCTGAATAATCCACTCCTCATTCCCCAGCAAGCCGAAATTCCCCAACAAGCCGGAAGTTCCCAAGAAACTCCTGAGATTTCTTATGAAAGGCAACTGGATGATATCCCAGACCCCCCAGTAATTCCATCCTCAGAACCAGTTGACCTACCCCCAAGTTTGTCCCACTTAGTAGAGTCACCCCTTCCCACTATTCCTATCCCTAGCAATGACTCTCCAACACCCCCATCTCCACCTACTCATAAAAGAAAGAGACGAACCCCAACAGTCTCTGTCTCAAAACAACAAACAAGGGCCACATCCCAAGTTTTCACTTCTTCCGAAAGCCCTTCCCCTAGAAAAGAATCTTCTCCTACAAAGAAAAGGAAAGACACTGACTTCTCTGCTTTCCTACCAAAAAGGAAAATGAAAATGACTGTTGAAACTGGAGTTACTCCCATTTCCCCTGACCCCGCCACTATCCTGTTAAAACTTCAATCCTCACCACCATTCCAAATTCCCCAACCCGTCTCGTCCGGTGGCACTGCCACACAAGAACCAGTGCCCCGAGATAACATGACATCGTTTATGGCTCAAACAGTGACTGCCACACAAGAACCAGTCACTTACCCAGAGGCTGAAACACAAGAACCAGCCACTGTGGTACAATAATCATACACCAAGCATGATAATACAGGGAAACCAGCTGTAGCTGCTCCACAAGAACCAGCTACAGCTGTGGATCAGCAGACAACTCCAGCAGAATCAACCAGCACACAGGGTTCACACACTATGGCATCTTTGTTGGAGGAAAATGAGTTTTTGAAATCAGAACTAGAGGCCTATAAGAAAGAATTAATCATGGCACGAGAAGCCTTTGATAGAGAATTGAATCTCTACATGCTCGCACACACAGCATCAGCACAAAACAAGGATCCATGCAGAGAATACATGTGCCATGAGTGTGGTAACATTTACCAACAGGCAGGATACAAAGTAGTCAAAATTCAGGTATCTGAGGCATCTACATCAGCTGCAATTAAAGAAGAACGCCCTACTACTCCACAAGAACCAGTAGGGCCCTCAAAAAGTCTGGAAAAAGAAACTAAACCACAGATATCCTGCCCTGTGTTAGTCATCTCAGCCACTCAGACAATGCCCCAACCCAGTACTTACAATGTCGGGACACAGACCCTGCCATGGAAACAATTAGAACTTATGAATAACTGGAAGAAACAATATGATGTGGATCAAGATAAAGTATTGCAGCAGCATAAGTTGGCCTGGCAGAATCACATGTATGCCAACTGGGATATTTGGGAACAGACATTGCAACAGCTCAAGGATTCCAAGAAAGAAGTCAAGGAATCAAAGGAAAAGTTGGTTTTGATGTTTTCATTAGTGCAAAAATTGATGGCTACCCGAAAACCCTCCTTGAATTATTCTCTCTTCCTCTCTGAACGTTTGGTTTATTTTCAATTGAAGGCAATAAAGGATGGCAGACCTCATGAATTTCTTACTGCGGAACAATTTGTTAAGACTTTTGCTGAGGCCCCTGAAAGTGACCAACATTTTTTGTGTGAACTTTATCTCCATAACGAGGCCATGCCTGAGAATAGAAGAGTCAATCTCACTCCAATTGTAGGTGATGTACAAATTAGGGCATTCGTTTCATTCCTGGCCAATCAGATCACCTGGCAAACTGCGTTTATTGCAAGTAGGCATAATGAGGAGAATAGGCTCCTTTGGATTAGACCGGAACCTTTAAATCCGGCCATGTTTGTAGCACAATATCACCGATTCTTGCAGAAGCCAGGAATGCACAGGTACATACAACAACTGCAGGCTTCAACACTTTTAAAGTGTCTACAGCTAATCAGAGTAAAGGAGACTGCTGCATTGAATGCCAACACTATGTTTTGGCAACATTCATGTAAGGAAAGACAAGAGTATCACCCTTTCAGCCCTGATAATCTTCAAGATGCACTCTCCAGGGTACCTAACTACATCAGATGCATTCGGCATTGTGGAGAAAACTGGATTGGTTACCATTTTCATTTTCCAATTCTATGGATGCCTGCAGAAAAATACCAGTGTCACTACCAATTGGCTGACAGAGATGAGGCTGTAGCATGGCAGCAATTGCAGAACAATCGAGGATTCCGAGCTCCGACAGAAGCTACTTTCTCCAGCTACTACTTGAGCAACTTGCATGCACAGAGTCAGTACTCAGACTCTGACTAAGACTAGGAGTTGCCTAAGGACATGCAACCCTTTCAGCTGGGGGGGATGTTAGGACCTCACTATGTACCACTTTTTACTATATATTTTGACACCACCTTACCTTTATAACCATGTTTAAAAAGGATTGCATCATCATTTTCATTCACTTTATCCAAAGGTATATAAAATCCTCTTCTTTACTATATATTTAATCTGTTTACATATAATTCCATATTACTCTTATATTTCATCATTAATCGAAGGTATATTTTTGCTAACATAAGTCTAAAAGATTGCAGATAATTTATGTCTTTGTCTTTGGTTAATCGGCCATTCTTTGAAACAATCAAACTACGATTCTTTGGCATGATCGACTCCATTGTCACCACGAGTCAACTCCATTTGCTAAAGAAACAGTCAGCAGGCACGCAAATTCCGTCACTACTCGTAATTTGCGATTATGGAAGAGTATTTTTTGGAACAATGGCAACAACATGAAGACAAGCAAGGAAGTGGTTACACGGATTATTCTGAAGATAGTACTCTTTTTGTATCTGTTGTAACAATACCTTTTTATGGAAGAATAGAATAGCCCTGTTTTAAGAAAGAATAACAGATTTGGGATAAACATAGATTTTCTCTAATGTAATTGTAAGAGATGTCTCCTCTTTAAAAAGAGGAGACATCATCATTAGAAGGGGTTTCGAAAACTACAGGAGAACATTGTGTTTGAGAGGACAGGAGCTAGACTCCATTTGTAATGTATCATTTCTATTGACAGATGAATAAAAGTTCCTTTTGAGCGCTTCAATTTAATCCTTTCCCTGGGGAATCTTGTGAGAAGGAAAGGGCCCGCCTTCCTCACAAGATTCACCCGACTTTTCCTGTATTTTGTTAGATTTCTTTATGATATTCGCACTTTACTTTAATTCTATTTGCTGAAACACCAGTTACACAGTTCTGTAGTTTATTGAGCATTCTGTTTCCTTTAACGCTGCATGTGTTTAGTACATTCATTCTTAAGAAGTTAAGGGATATTTTTCTGATTATCTGTTTGAATGTATGATTGATGCTGGGAGAAAGTGCTGAAGATTCCTGTGTAAGGGAATAGGGTCCTGTTCCCATTAATTTTACTTTCTTTTCCTGCAGTGTGATTAGAAACAAGAGACAGGTGCTGAAGGTTCCTGTTCATGGGAATAGGGTACTTTTCTCTTAGGTTTATCATTTCTACAGTGTGATTAGTGTTAGGCAGCAGGTGCTAAAGTTCCTAATTAAAGGAATAGGGTCCTGTTCCCTGTTATGGTTGATTGGTTTCCTTTCCTGCAGAATGATTTCCCTTTATTTGGATTCTTAAAAACTGCAATAGAGGAATTGCTTCTACTATAACATAAGTAAACTTCAGCTTTGATTAAACAAGGTGTGAATAATTAGATTTGTATGATTAATAATTGTGTGACTTTTTACTACAACATTATTTTTGCTTTTGGAATTGAGCATATCCAGTGCGTGATTGTCTTTGGAATAAACAGACCTTCTCGGGTTGACAATTTATGTGGAGCTTGAATTGTTAAAACAATTAAAGCGACCAACACCATATAAGGTCCAACGAACGAGTGTATTTTGAAAGAATGAACAGAACCATTTTAAATATGGTCCGCTCCATGTTATTTTTCAAGAATGTAAAATTGATGTTTTGGGATGATGTAGTTCTATGTGCTGTTTACATAAAGAATAGGTGTCCTTCAAGTTCAATTAGAAACAAAACTCCTTTTGAAATGTGGCATGGCCACATTCCTTTGGTAAAGCATTTCAGGGTCTTTGGGTCCACCTGTTATGCCTTGATACCCAAGGGTCAAAGGAACAAACTTGGTGCTAGAAGCAGAAAATGTATCTTCTTGGGGTACTCCAATACCTCCAAAGGATATCATCTCTATGATGAAGCAAATAAGAAATTTGTAATAGCAAGAGATGTCATATTTCTTGAATCTTCCAAGAGTGACAAGGTTGTTGAGCGGCAACTTGATCGCCTGGATAGATTCACACATGCAAATTATTTCCAAGAATTTGATAATGTGATTCCACATCTTGAAGGGGGGATTCCGATATTGAATCAAACTGTGGAATCATGTCCTGAAGCACTCTCTCCCCCACATGAAGAAACAACCACGGATGACACATTGAATGATGTGATTGACAGAATTGGGAGATTGAATCTTGAATCAATCCCAACTCAGTCAAATGAGCAGCCTGGGCCATCTCAGAAAGGTCCTCCCAAATGGCTGACAAAGACACTGGAGAATGTTCATCCTGATGAGATTGGAAAAACAGGAACAAGAAGTTCCACTAAACAAATCGAAGGTGATGTAGATAATTCTGATTCTTCTGTTGATATGGATATTGCTTATAACTGTGAATTAAGTTTTTCTACAGATCATGAACCAACTTCATTCAAAGAAGCCGCTTCTCATGATGAATGGAAAGAAGCGATGCAAAAGGAGTATGATTCCTTGATAAAGAATGACACTTGGAAGCTGGTTGATCCGCCTTTGGGAACAAAACCAATTGGCTGTAAGTGGGTCTACAAGGACAAGTATAAAGCAGATGGCTCACTTGACAAGCACAAGGCTAGGCTTGTGGAAAAAGGTTTCGCACAAAAAGAAGGAATCAACTATGAAGAAAATTTTGCTCCCACATCAAATTGGACCATCATCCGGACTCTCTTTGCCCTAGCAGCTCAGAATGGATGGAAAGTCCATCAGATGGATGTAAAAACCGCCTTTTTGAATGGAGATCTAAAAGAGAAATTTTATATGTCCCAGCCAGAAGGATTTGTTGTAAAGGGTCAAGAACACAAAGTTTGCAAGCTTATAAAATCCTTGTATGGCCTCAAGCAAGCACCATGAGCCTGGTATGAGAAATTAACTGAGCATCTTCTGAAACTTGACTTCAAACATTTTGATCTTGATGATGCAACTTTTTTTGTTAAGAAAGTTGGAAAAATAGTTGCATATCTTGTGGTATATGTAGATGATCTTTTGATAACAGGGAACAATGAGAGCTATATTGCATCCATGAAGAAAGAATTGAAGAAAGGTTTTGAAATGACCGATTTGGGTCATGTTCATTACTATTTGGGTATTGAAGTAATTCAACATCCTAAATATATATTTCTTTCTCAAAATAAGTACATTAGAGAACTTTTGAACAAGTTTGGCATGGATGAATGCAATCCCTTAACCAATCCAATGGAACAAAACTTGAAGCTCACATCTATTGAAGGGAAGGAATTCGAGGATGCAACTAAGTACAAATAGCTTATAGGAAGTCTTATCTACCTAACCACCACCAGACCTAACATTTAATTTTCTATTGGAATCCTCTCAAGGTTCATGCAAAAAAATTGTGAAGGACATTGGTCTGCTCCAAAAAGAGTGTTAAGGTACTTGAAGGGGACTCAAGACTTTGGACTCAAATATACACAGGTAGGCGACTTCAGCTTGATTAGATACTCTGATTCAGACATTGATGGCGACAAAGAAATAGGGGTGTCTACTACAGGTTATACCATGAGTCTTGGATCAGGATCTGTCTCATGGAGATCACGCAAACAGTTAGTTCCAGCAGATTCCACGACCGAGGCAGAATATGTGGTAGCAGATGAAGCAACAAAGGAAATTGTGTGGCTTCGGAAAATCCTGGAAGATTTGCAGATGAAACATATGTACTCCACACCACTCATGATCAACAACACTTCTGCAATAATGTTGGCTAAGAACCCAAAGTTCCAGGATCGAACAAAGCACATCAATACAAAATACCATCTAATTCGACATCATGTTTAGGCCAAAATCATCCATCTACATGATTGTTCCACAAATGATCAAACTGCTGATATCTTCACCAAAGCACTTGGAAGAGAGAAGTTTGAAAAGTTTAAATCGATGCTTGGGCTCACCAACATCCCTTCGGATTAAAGGGGGGAATGTTGACACCTAATCCTATGGGTTGGGTGTGGATATGTAATATTGTATAATATATAATATTAGGAAATAAGGAAGGCCAAGAGTCATTGGGAGATGAATCCCAATAGCCTCACCTCCATGTATAAATACATGTACATTCTTCATCTAATACACATTCTGATTTGCGGAGTTACCTCCTGGTTTGAAAATTATTAATATCAAATGTTCAGTAGAGAGAGAGTACAATATATCAAGGTCAAAATCGACTTGCTAATTTGAAGATTCAATGTCACTGTCTTTAGGTAGATAATTGGTCCAAAAGAATGATGTTCTTGAATAGGAAAATTGAGCCCTTATAGGCTTGAGGCTTATTGTTGTAGAGCCTTAGCATTATGGTGAGTTGTTTAGGGTTTGATTATAGGCTTCAATAAAACTCTTCCACTTCTCCTAGAATCCTTCCTTAACTGTGGTTTCCATTTAAGTTAGTTATCCCACATTATTCTGTTGATTAGGGCTATTTCTAGTCCTCTAATATGCCTCACAACCTTCAGCATTCAAGAGAATTCGGTTCATGGCCCATCCTAAAATTATACAAGAATACGACCTCCTGATTTAGGGGATATAATGCCTGCGACTCACGTGGAAGAGATTTTGTGGAATGCAGCCAGCTTTGAGGAGAAGAACCCTACCTCAAACAGTCCATAACATAGCCAAAATTTCCCTCAATTGTTATAGTTGACTATCTGAGAGATCTCTGTCTGTAAAATGGCATAAACCTAGCCCAAAATAGATCTATGATAGCTTAAACTACCTCAACCTCATGCTAGAGGAACATAGCCCACAAAATATGGCGTTCAAACCTTTGTGCCTTCATTGGGGATCAAATGCGACTATTTTAGAGAAAAGAGCCATGAGATAGATGACTAAAATGAGTTTGAGGGCACCTCAATATATATTAGTCGGTGGGATTGAAGAGATGTGACTTTTGGGCATATTGATCCACATATAGGTCAGGACGAACTTGTTAATTTTAGATGAGAAAAAAATAAATTCAGAATCATACTTCTACTTAACCAAATTCAAATATATTTAGGTTGATTTTGGTCCTCTCGAAAAGATAATTTCATTGCTACAATTATCTTCCCCAAAGGCACTATACAAAGTGGAATTTATCCCTAGTTGCTAGTTTTAACATATGGCCTTGCCTACACCTATTGGGTGGGATCACCATTTTTGGTTTTCAAAGGGCTCATGTCTTGCTATGGTCATTTGGTTGATGGATTTCCTCGCTCTTTTCAGGTATACTTTGGATATTCTTCGACATATTTTCTTAAATAGATATGTTATGAACATGTTCATCATAGATGACATATACAAGTAATATATCGAGGTCTCTTGGCTTGACCCACTAGGATGATTAAAGCCTAAGATGACCTTCTATGAATTCCTTAGAGAAATGTCCTCTTTGTTTGATCCCCTTGTTGTGACACTATATGCATGCACTCTAACATATCTCTAGGATAGTTTTAAGTGGATTTATATAGGTTTTGGTGGAGGCTAAAGAATAGATTCCACAAGAGAATAGGATTTTCCAGTCTCCATATAGAAGAGATTGATATGGAGCATTTTTTTTTTTGTCTCATATCCTATGACATATATGGATGGTTATGTAGCCTTTTTAGCGAATATCAAAACCCTCTCTCCATCTTTTTTTGGTACCTGGATCAACAATGCTTAGCATTGTTCATGAGGAAGGAGTTGGTCCTCCAATCTTCCAGAGGTCACTACTTTATCAGACATTACTTTGACAACCACATCCTTTTATTCAGTGTTCTTAGTAGACATTGAAGGCTCAGAGCAGTAGAGCCACAATACCCACTAGCGAGTGTAGAAAATTATTGTGTGTCTTGTAGCCCCACCCAATTTTACTTTTTTTTCCACATCTTGTTCAATGCCCACATCCCATGGTTAGTTGATGATATAACATGAACATTAAATTCAAAAGAAACACTGCTAGACTACCACTGCTCTTTTACTTATACACACAAATTTTTGAACTATAGTTTTTGGTCAATATCAAACCTTGGAAAAACCCCAAAGGGGAAAGCCGGTTTGAAGGAGGATTTTTTTTGCTTTTCTTAGATAATTAATTACAACATTAATTACATCACACATGGTACTTATCTCTCCTATTTCTATGTAGGAAATCTTGCCATATTCCATGAAACTCATTCAATGTCTAACAATCACTACTTTGGAATGTGTGCCACTAACAGAATTTCTCTGCTCAGAAAATCGTCACTGTCCTTGAAACCAGCACAATGAAACTCATGCCACTGATAGACCACTGTCCCTTGAAATTCATGTCACTGTTTAGAATTTCCTTCCTCGAAATCTATGCCACTGACCTGCAAATTTCTCCTTGAAATTCATGCTAACAGAACTGCTTTTGTTCCTTGAAAAATGGGCTATCATACTAAGATTAAATGTTTGGAAATGTGTGCAACCAGACCACCTTTTCAGCCTAGAAATATATGTTGGGAACCTCTACCCGTTCCTTCTTAGAATTTTTTCTTCTCTTCTAGCACAAAATTTTTTTGGTTTCCAAATGTGTCATGTTTTGCCATGGTAATTTGGCTGATGGATTGCCTCCCTCTTTTCAGGTATAATTTGGATATTTTTGGACATCTTTTGTTGAATAAACATGTTATGAACATGTTCATCATAGATGACATATACAAGTAATATATCTAGGTGTCTCGGATTGACCCACTAGGACGAATGAAGCCTAAGATGACTTTCTATGCATTTCTTAGAGATATGTCCTCTTTGTTTAATCCATGACACTAGATGCATGTATTCTAGGATATATTTGGGCTACTTTTGAGTGGGGTTATAGAGGCTTTGGTGGAGGCTAAACAATAGATTCCTTAAGAGAATAGGCTTTTCTAATTGTCATATAGAAGAGATTGAAATGGAACATTTTGTTTTTTGTTGTCTTATATACTAGAATATATAGGGATGGTTATGTTTCCTTTTCAGTGAATATCAAAACCCTCTGTCCATATTTTTTATTACCTGGATCAACAATGCTTAGCATTTTTGATAAGGGAGGTGTTGGTCCTCCAATCCTCCACTTTCCACTACTTTATTAGACATTAATTGGACAACTGCATCATTTTATTCGGCGTTCTTAGTAGAACAAGGCTCCGAGCAGCAAAGCCACAATACCCGCCAGCGTGTGTAGAAAATTCTTGTGTGTCCTGTAACCCGACCGAGTTTTATTTTGTTTTACACATCATGTTTAATGCCCACATCCCATGGTTAATTTCTAATATAACATGAATATAAAATTCAAAAGAAACATTGCTAGGCTACCACTACTCTTTTACTTATACACAAAAATTTTTAGACTCTAGTTTTTGGTCAATCTCAGGCCTTGAAAGAACCCCAAGGGAAAGCCAGTTTGAAGGAGGGTTTTATTTTTCTTTTCTCAGAGAATTAATTACAACATTAATTACGTTACATAGGTTAATTATCTCTCCTTGTTGCTCTATACGAAATCGTTCCATTTTCCTTGAAAATCGTTCACATTCCAACAAACACTACTTTGGAATGTGTGCCTGTGACAGACCTTCTCTACTCATAAAATCGTCAATGTCCTTTGAAATTCATCTTACTGCTCAGAATTTCCTTCCTCAAAATCTATGACACTGACCTGCAATTTTTTCCTTGAAATTCATGCTGATAGAATTACTTTTGTTCCTTGAAAAATGGACTATTAGATTAGGATTAAATGTATGGAAATGTGTCCAACCAAACCACCTTTTCAGCCTGGAAATTTGTGATGGAAATCACTACCTGTTCCTTCTCAGAATTCGTGCCTCTCTTCCAGCATGAAATTTTTTTGGTTTTCAAAGGTCTCATGTCTTGCTATGGTCATTTGGCTGACGAATTTCCTCCCTCTTTTCAGGCATACTTTGGGTATTCTTGGACATCTTTTGTTGAATAAACATGTCATGAACACATTCATCATAGATGAAATATACAATTAATATATCTATGTCTCTTGGCTTGACCCACTAGGATGATTGAAGCCTAAGATGACCTTCTATGCATTTCTTAGAGACATGTCCTCTTTCTTTGATCCCCTTGTTGTGACACTAGATGCATGCACTCTAAGATATCTCTGAGCTAGTCTTGAGTGGGGTTACAAAGGCTTTGGTGGAGGCTAAACAATAGATTCCTCAAGAGAATAGGTTTTTCTAATTGTCATATAGAAGAGATTAAAATGGAAAATTTTGTTTTTTGTCTTATATACTACGATATATAGGGATGGTTATGTCGCCTTTTTAGTGAATATCAAAACCCTATGTCCATCCATTTTTGGTACCTCTCGGTGTTACTAGACAAAGGCTCTGAGCATCAGAGCCACAATACCCACTACTGAGTGTAGCCCCACCGGGTTGTAGTTTGTTTTAAACATCATCTTTAATTCCAACATCCCATGGTTAATTATTGATTTAACACGAATATAAAATTCAAAAGAAACATTGCTAGGCTACCACTTCTCTTTTACTTATACACACAAATTTTTGGACTCTAGTTTTTGGTCAATCTAAGAACCTTGGTAAAACCCCAAAGGGGAAAGCCAGTTTGAAGGAGGATTATATTTTTCTTCTCTCAGAGAATTAATTAAAACATTAATTACATCACAGAGGGTACTTATATCTCCCTCTTGATGTGTAGGAAATCGTGCTATTGTCCTTGAAACTCGTTGAGTGTCCAACAATGACTACTTTGGAATATGTTCCACTGACAGAATTTCTCTACTCAGAAAAACATCATTTTCCTTGAAACCAGCACCACAAATTTCATGCCACTGACATACCACTGTCCCTTGAAATTTATGCCACTACTCATAATTTCCTTCCTTGAAATCTGCGCCACTGACTTGCGAATTTCTCCTTAAAATTCCAGCTGACAGGACTGCTTTTGTTCCTTGAAAAATATGCTATCAAACCAGGATTAAATTTCTAGAAATGCATGAAACCAACCCACCTTTTCAGCCTAGAAATATGCACTGAAAACTTCTACCTGTTCCTTCTCAAAATTCGTGCTTCTCTTCTAGCATGAATAGTTTAAAAGATCACTGCCAAAGCCTTCTTCCATTGCCAAAAGCAGCACCTCCAAATAAGAATGTACACTAGAAGATTATAATGGAAACCTTGCACATCAATCCAACCTACAGAAACGAAGACAATGACCGAAGCATAAATCTGTCATGGGCCTTTTCTACCTTTCCTGCCAAGAAATTTCTACTTGGCCTATGGGGATTTTCCTTGACATTAATTCAATTTGTAGGTTAATACTGCTCCTCTTTTTATAGTCTATCCTACTAATGATTTTCTAATAAAATGTTATAGAGAATACTTTAGAAAGTTGTGTATTCATATTTTCTTCAAAGAAATAAAAATAAAACATAAACAAAAGTCTATGTCTCTTAGGTTGGAGTGCTCTTCTATATGACCCCTTTTGGAAATTTTCAATCTTGCTAAGTGTCATGATACTATAGGGTGTATCTCATTTAGTGGTTCAGTTGTGGAGATATGGTGTCCATATCCCTTGTAAAGTGGAGCGCTACCCTATTCTTCGCTTCTTGTGCCATTAAGTGGTACCCTTTTCCACATGTCATCCTTACAACATCCATGCCCACCCTTAGAATGATTTGTCCTTCCTAAAATATGCTCTAATAGCCTCATTTGACCCTTGTCTGGGTGCTCTCCAAAGTGGATTAATTTTCTAACAACAAAATCTTTAAATCATCCAATTCTCCCTTGGAAGGCAACACTGCTCTATCAATGTGCAATAATTTATCAGTAAAGGTTTTGACATGCCATGTGTTAACTTCCTATAGAGGGTACTACTCAAAAAAATTTGGGATGTAAAGGGGTAGTAAAGACCATAGTCACTGACAACCTTCTTTAACAAACTGTATGAGGCATCTTCAAAAACCAGACTACACTACCTTATAAATTTTACCTATTATGTAGCACTATCTACTTGCTTCATATACCACACAGTTCACAGTCTGTGCTAGAATTATGCAAAGCTTTTATTTTTGATAAAACAATAACCACGCCAAATATGAACCTCCTTTTCCTTTGAAAGGATCCCATCTACAATTTGAATGAAATTAATTCTACCAAGTAACAAGGATAACACGTTTATAGTACATAACTTCTTGATAAGTACTAAGGCTATGATTGCAACCATTGATTGATCAGTTGCAACAAATAAGGGGACATCTAATGTATGCCAACCCCTACCAAATAATACATCAAAAATTTTTAAACCGTATTGTCCACAAAACTTTGTCTTTTCACCTATTGAATTTTTGGAAAATGATCTTTAGTGTTTGTATCTCCTTCTTGCCTTTTTGAATGGCTAGTGTTATTCCCAACCCTTGAAATTTTGTTTCCACCACTTCTTTTTAGTAGCCATAGTGTCATTTGTTGTAATTAAAGTACTGTAACTACAACCTTTTCCTAGTTTCAGTATTGCCTGCAAGGAATATGATAAAATATTACCATTCAAACCTCCTCAACAACTCTATACTAAAGATAACAATAGGATGTTGAGATCACCTTTCTACTCCAAGAAACATCATGAAAATATTTTAGAAAAAAAATACAATAATGCTCTCAAACAACCAACTCCATGATACAAGTCAACAATAACATGATAATGGAGTTTATTTTGTAAAAATCCTCCAAAAATGGCACCATGAAGTACGGTTCCTCCTCCAAGTGGTCGACCATGTATCTACCTTCATGAACAATGAATGAATCCTACTTAGAATCATTTATGTCCTCCTCCAAATTTGATTCCTTCTTCAAAACTTGAATGAATGCAAAAATACCATGCAAAACTCCAATAAAGTGGCACTTGTGGCATCATGAGTAGAAATTTCCATCAATATTCAATGCATAATTCTCCATTTGGAAAATTCCATGGTAGAAGTACAATCTACAAAGGAGAATAGAAATTAATTATCAATGAGTGGACATCCTCATCATAACAGCTTGGAAAGGTGTGCAATGTGACTTCCTCTCATATAAGGTGTCCTCCCCATTAACTAAAAAATTCCTCAAAGAGGTAATGGCCTTGAAAATATTTGTTGAAATTGTGAGTGCCTTATAATCATATGTCTGGCCAACATATCGATTGTTTTCCTTGATGAAGAGATATGAAAAAAGTGTTTGAATTATCAGTGGAGATGCAAGTGAAACTTGAACACACTGAAATATATCTGAAAGAAAGTCATATATTCTTCACATAGGTAGAAAAATTGATCACTCAACACTATGAATGCATGTGCGTCTGCTACTATTTTTCATGCTACCTTATTTTTTCTAAATGATGAGTATAGTTTGTTGGCAATTATTAGCTATTCACTAGTGGCTTGGCCTCTTCAAGTGAGTAAAAAAACATCAAACTGTTCTCAAATATTTGCTACAGGTTTTATAAATTTGTTGATTTGTAGGTAGTGATGTGTTGAGCTAGAAACAACCCTCGTACAATATCTTAATTTCCACATCCGATGAATTCAAAGTAGTATGGGGCTTCTTCATGTTGTTTTGGATTTCTTAGCCTACATGAACTTTGTCTTGCTTTTATCTTTTTTACTTAAAAAATTTAATGAAATTTCTTTAGTTGTTTTTGTCAGAACTCATTAGGCTCTAGAATATGTGCATCAATATTCTCCAGCCATGATTGAGATTTAGTTTTGTCTATAGAAAATTTTCAAAATTTGTTCAAAACTCTCTTTTCACAATGAGCAGAAACTTACTTATCTAGTGGACCATTATATGTTCTGGGTGAAGGAGTCACACTTCTCAATTTTGAGAGAGATTCAATTTATACCTTGGCAACCAGACATGCTTCCTTAGCAGCCAGGTTGGTCATGAATTCCTATTCTAGAAAATAGACTTTATTTAATTATCCTGTGGCATACCTATTATATGTTGCATCATTTTATGCAACTAAATCCAGCTTCACAATTTCTACTACTTTGTCTATAACATGATTTGACATGTCATTTACTAAATTTTATATCTACAGCTCTCCAACACCTTTCTGTGACCTTCCTACTTCCTCCAAGTCACCAGATAGTGTGGGTATTCTAATTGATATTACATGATTGGTACACTAGAAACCATTTGCCTCTTGGATGTTGAAATTGTTGAATAGATGCCTTGTCAAAACAAGGCTTCAAGTAGAAGGCATTATTAGCTCATCATTCATGTCTACATCTTATACTATTTTACTTGCTTAAGGAGATGGTACATTACAAAGGCCTTGTTTCCACTTTATATATTTAACATCATCATCATTGGATGCAAAAATAATTCATATCAAGAATATTGTACATTCAATGTACCACTATTTATGATTCGACCATGGGTGCTTTCCTTCATATTTTATATGTCATATTCCCTAGATGCATTGTTGAATGTATGACTAAATATTTGCTTAATGCTAAGTTTGTTTTCTCAGACATTTCAAAATACAAGCAGCGGAGAAATATTTTTGAACACATAAACACTTTTGTCAATTTTAAAACTTTCATGGTTGTTTTCTGATATTGACATCCAATCTGGTATCATCAAGAAGACAAGGTGCAAAATTATTAGTATGTTGCCTAAGGTAGGGATCAAAGAAATGAGTGAAAACATTTTTGAGGTTTTGGACTTAGCATTGAAAGATCAGATTGCTAATGTCCAAGTTGAAGATGTTGCATCTATGCCAATTCTTGCATTCAATTCTAGATATGATTTTATTACAACCATGTGTAGAAGATTGGAGGTCTTTGTTGAAGAAAAATCTAACAAATTTTGTGAAATTTTAGCTCATGATATTAGATACATTGCATGTTTATTTGCTACTCCTTTAGCAACCAATTATGCAACCAACTTTTTGTGTCAAACACACAAAAATGTTGGTTTGAAGGTGAATTTGGTAAACATATATGTTCTTATATCAGGACTCTTTTGTGCTCAGTGTGATAAAAAAATTTCAGCTAACATAGGGAAAAGTGATCCTTATGTAACTTGATATTAGATATAAAGGAAATAAATTCTTAATAATACAAGTGTTAGAGTTTGCTTTCAGTATTTTCCAGTCTCTCTTTTCTCAACTTCTTTTTAGTGAATGATTGGAGCAAGTTTGTGTTGCTACTGTGGGAATAATTTCTTGTCTTCTATTCCATGCAATCAAAAGTAGCCTTCTGGGAACAAAAAATTTCTGAATAAAATTCCTAGCTATACTTCCACTTTATGAGAAGAAGGTTGTGAGGAGATATTTTTTTTGAAAATCCATTACTTCATTGAGAATAATGGAATGGATATTTTGTTTGAAGATGATGACACATGCAAAAAAAAAAAGAACAAAATATGCTTGTAATATTGAAACATGATTTGGAAGCCACTAAGGATTCTGGTGTATTTGAGACTTTGTTGGAAACGGTAGCAGAAATTATGAAAATGGATGATGTCCATGGATATTTTTTTCTCATTTGCTTTATTGATTGATGAGCTTAGCAATTCAAATAGTTGGGTAAGAGCAAGAGTTGCTAGGTTAATACATAAATCTGCTAGTTTTAAATAGAAGGGAGTAATCAGATCAATCCTTTTCAAGTTTGGTGGAATTAGAGATGAGTTGTTTGAATAATTGAAAGAAGGAATTTTGACATCAACCTCTAAGTTTCCAACCTCTCAATAATGCTTAGAAAGGAAGTGAAAATTTCATTTAGGGTCAAGTTCATCCTTATTCATTACTGGTCAAGTTCATATCAAGGAAGAACAAGTTTAATATTATGAAAGAGGTTGAAATCCTCATTTTCGTGGGTCAAGTTCAGTTTTTCCAAGGGGTCGAGTTCTCCACTCGAGAGGACCGTATTCACTCTTACACTCAGCTGGCCTAATTATGTAACAAAGAGAGTACAATAACCAATCACAAGGGAGCTCAAATCTGGTATTTGTCTTGTGGGCGTTTTTCTGGAAGGTAGGATTGATATTTTTCTCATTTATTGAAGTTTGTACCTCCTAAGAGTGACATTGTGTTGAAGGACAGGTTGCTAGACAAATTTCATTGATTATTGTAGCATTATTGTGGGTTGATTTACCTCTTTTGGCTACTATCACAATCTGTATGCATGGGTTATGGAGATGCCTTAATTACATGTGTGCAAAGAGTGTCACTTAGGAGAAAAGGGGAGCCATAAATGCTGCTGATTTTGTACAATGAAGAAGATCTAGTCATCCTCCAGAAATTAAGCTCATAATTCAAGGGGTAAACGCTGGTAAATGTTTGCCTTCAGAACTAATATTTGTCACTTATTTATAAGCCTCCAAACTAGGTTCTATTTCCCTTATTCACTCATTGTATATGTTGATTTAAAGCTAAGAAATGGATTGTTTATGAATTGGCACTATCTTCATATTTCCTTATATCAGAAGTGTATAAAACTTATGGGTTTAATATTAGTTTGTGGGTTGAGAAATAAATTTCTATGGCTGATTACTTTTATGGCTCTCTTATCAGTCCATAAATTTTGTAACATGCTAGTATGTAACTCTAAATTAATTTCATGAGTGTAAAGGACTCAGTTTGATATTGTATAGTGCATATCACTAGTGTATCCCTTGTTGAGTGGTATAATGTTGTCTGGAAGTGTTTTTTGGAATTTTTCTAGCACTATGTTGTTCATCTAAAATTAAATTAAAGAAAGGTACACCTACATTAGTTTTACTCTCAAATTGTTAAACAAAACCCCTTGCTAAAGAAAACCCAGAACTCAGAAAACCAAATTTCCATTCCGAAGAAATTTGAGAGGGAATATTACAATGACAATTTTGAAGCACATTTGTTAGACTTTGGCATTTCCAAGTGTATCTCATCTGCAAAACCCCACACCTTATCTATGTTATGGATGTTATGTTGAATTATTAGTTAAACTGAGAGGGGGGGGGGGGGGTGAATCAGTTTAACACATACATGAGCTTTTTAAATTTTTCATGAACTAATTTACAGCTTACTTTTATAATCAATATTAGTATATGAATAGTCTTAATATGTTGTAGCAATTATTAAATTAATGTGACTTCAAACGTATTATGAGAGCAGCAAACGTTAATCAGATTTGGTAAATCATCTCAGCACACAGGAAACACAGATAGAGACAACAGATTTAAGTGGAAACCCATAAAGGGAGAAAACCACTTCTTATTATTGTTGTGATGCAAAGACAAGCTCGAACTCCCTCTCACCACTATTTTTCTGCAGGCACCAACCTACAGGAGGCTCCAACCTCAATTCTGCAAGCTACAACTTGCAACGAAGCACAAACTCCCTTCAATTTTTTGCAGGCACCAACCTATAGGAGGCTCCAACCTTAGTCTGTTATAAATGACAGCTATCAAGCTTCAACCTGATAGGGAATCTTCCACTTTCTCGATTTATCAAAAGAAATATTTGTTGATTTACCTCAGATATCAGCTCTGCTCTGTAGCATCTCTTTCTGCTCCTCTCTTCCTTATCTTCTCTTCCTCAATATTTTATGCTTTTCATACTCTATCCTTTCTCTCTCTTACTACTTATGCATATCAAGTTGATATTATATATAGAGTTCCAACTCATTTTAAAATTATAATAATATGTACAAATTTCCATGCTACAATGGGATTTTTATTTTCCTTGGGATACTTGCCTTTGCATCACAAACAATATAAAACAAAAAATATTTACATTTTTAGTTTCACATTTCAATTCCACTCAACTCCTTTTCTGGATTTTTGTTTTACTGGCTTTGTCTTTTCTGCTGCTGTTGAGTGACTGTTCTGCATATTTTTGGTTCACCTCTATGTCTATTCATCAGTTCACTGTACTCGTGTACACCAACTACATATATAACTTCTTTTCAGGTTTTATTCTCAAAGACATATGAATCTAGGCGATGTATGTACATTACCATCTCTGTTCTCAGGCTACCTGCTTGCATTCTCTGTACATATATGAGTTTAAACTTAATGTTTGAAACTCATATTACAATTTCAATTCATCTTTTTCCCTGTACCATTTTTCTGTCGCTGTCTCTCTCTCTCTTTCGTTCTTGCAAGCTCTTGTAGTGAACCTAATCTGTGAACTTTATTAAGCCCTACTATATTAAATACGTGCGTAATATATATCATCATATATATATTTTCCTCAACCTTTATAATAAAATGTATTATATAGTGGTCACTGTGTAGGATGTGATAGCCCACTTTATAATAAATTGAATAAAGGAAATGCCATCGCACATAAGTATTTTCATTAATCCACCATATTAAACCTTCATATCAATCCCGATGCATATTATAATACATACATGTTCTGTGTAGCCTACTCTTTAATGAAATTCTCCAATCGACGGTTAATTACGTATCATGCAGCCAACACTGATCCAACAGATATCGCTTGCCATAGATGCACGAATGATAATGCGCGATGAGAGCGGTTTTTGGGACCCTGTCGTATGCCACGTGTCATCCGTTCTATGGAATCGCTCCGATTTCCTGAATAACGCTTGCCCGTCGAAGGTGGTGCGATTAAAACCATCAGATGTTCTAAACCGTCGTCATTGTTCACACCCTATGGTTCCATTCAGTTGCGCTTGAGGTTCCGCTTCGTTTCTTAACTTCGTTCTTCTATATGTTTCAATGATTTTGTTGATATAAACTCCTCCCTCTCTTTTTCTTCGCATTCACATTACTTCATTTGCAACTTACACAGAGGTTAAATAACTCAAGGTGTCCTTAATGTGATACCTTCTTCGAAGATTTCAGAACGTCGTATGACATTTCACAACAGAATGTGTAATCTCATTCTACGAACACTCTATATAATGTAATCACATTTTGACCTGATATGGACATCCCATTGTATAACCGAAGGTCCTTTCCTTCATTTCTCTTCAATGAGGCTTCCTCCACGACTTCGTGGGATACACACTTTCTCGTCTCTTCAATTAAAACTCAAATATTTTGGATTCGGTTGTCATTAAATTTTATGCCCCTCTGCAGCTCTTCCCTATGGCTCCAGAGTACAATTGACAAGCTTCAAATGATTTTAACACTTTCACTAATACTCCATAACTCATAAACTAACCTCTGTATTAAACAGTGGCCTTTCTATCCTCATTACTCTATTTCTTGTCTAATGTTGCTCCTTGCTTCTTCAAATGATCCTATCTCTGCTTCTTCATGATGTCTAAGCTGCTTCTCTTTGTTGCCCTGCTTCTTCTCTTTTTTCTGCCCTATCTCTGTAAATGTACTTTCCCTCAGTTCTTCTCTGTTGTCCTTTGCCATCAATGACAACATTTCCAACAGTCTCCCCCTTTGGCATTGATGACAATATGCTTCCACTGTTTTCCTTTTAGGATCCTTCCTTTTGTTGCTAGCTCTTCCTCCCCCTTTTACATCAATGGAAAGGGGTTGCACATTTCTTTAGTGTATATTTTATCCTTTGATCCTTTGTTTTTATCCTTTTTCAACATTTCTTGCATTTCCTCCCTCTGAGATCTTCTGACTTTTTACCCTGCTGCTCCAAACCTTGGATTAAATCTAAAATAATAACTCTTTAGCCTTTTCAATGACTCTTTTATGTTGGATGTATTCTTTCCGTAATCCTTTGATCATGAGGACCTGTTTCATGCTTTCCTTGTGAGCTGATCTCCCCCTCGAATGATATTTTCGTTTCTGTTCTCCCCCTGAAACTGTGCTTTCTCTTCATATCAAAGAGTAGCATCAACAGATACTACCCCTAGTCTATCTCTCAAACATTCAAATGGTTCTCTAGCAAGAGGTTTGGTAAATATATCTGGTATCTCTTCTTTTGTTGGTACATACTCCAGTTTTACTATCTTTTGAGCCACTTGATCTCCGAGAAAATGATACTTGATTGGGATATGTTTAGTTTTTGAGTGAAGCACGGGATTTTTAGATATACTTATAGCACTTGTATTATCACATTTGATTGGGATATGTTCATCAATGCTTACCTTCATGTCTTGGAGGGTTTGCTTCATCCACATGATTTGTGTAGAACAAGCTGCTGCTGTTATATATTCTGCTTCTGCTATAGACAGAGAGATAGATGTTTTTTTCTTGCTTAACCATGCCACCAGACTTTCCCCTAAATAGAATGCACCTCCACCTGTGCTTTTCCTGTCATCCACACAACTGGCCCAATCTGCATCTGTGTATGCTGTCAAGGTGAAGCGTTTGCCTTTGGGATAGCAAAGTTTATACTATGATGTTCCTTGTAGATATCTAAATATTCTTTTGACTTCCAGAAGGTGTTTTTGTTTAGGTGATGCTTGATATCTAGCCACTAGTCCGACTACTAGCATGATGTCTGGTCTTGATGTTGTCAGATACAGCAGACTTCTTATCATGGATCTGTATAGTTTTTGATCTATATCAGCTGATCTATCATCAGCACACAAATTGCATCCTGTGATCATGGGAGTTGATACAAGTTTGCAGTCCTCCATTTTGAACTTTTTCAACATTTATTTGAAGTATTTTTCCTGTGAGGTGAATGTGCCCGTGTTCTTTTGTTGAATTTGAATTCCTAAGTAGAAACTAAGTTCTCCAATCATGGACATCTCAAACTCTGATTTCATCTTCTCAACAAACCCTTTTTCTAATTCATCTCTGTTGCTTCCAAACATAATGTCATCAACATATACTACAACAATCAGGAGTTCATTTTCATGGGCTTTTATGTATAGATTACTATCTACTCCACCTCTCTTAAAGCCTTGTTTTTGCAGATATTTATCCAGTCTTGAGTACCAAGCACGAGGAGCCTGTTTCAGTCCATATAGAGCCTTCTTCAGTCTGCACACATAGTCTTATTTTTTCTTTAAAAGAGAAACCTTCCTGTTGTTCCATGTAGACTTCTTCTTCTAGATCTCCATTCAGAAAAGAAGATTTTACATCCATTTGATATACCTTGAATTCTTGGTAGCATGCAAAGGCCAAAAAAATTCTAATGGATTCCATTCTAGCTATAGGGGAAAATGTTTCATCATAATCAAGTCCTTCAATTTGTGAATATCCTTTGTAGACAAGTCTGGCTTTATTCCTGATTACCTGTCCTTCCTCATTCATTTTATTTTTGAATACCCATTTTGAGCCTATGACATTTTTCCCAGTGGGTCTAGGAACTAGTTCCCAGGTATTGTTCTTCTCAATTTGGTCCAATTCTTCATTCATAGCATTCACCCAATACTTGTCCTTGCTGGCTTCTTCAAATCTCTTTGGCTCTATTTGTGATAACATGGCTATGTATACCTCTTTTGTCTGTCCAGTTAGCTACCTTCTTGTCTGGACCCCTACTTTCTTGTCTCCTATGATTTGATCTTCAGGATGATTCTTCTGAGTGTATCTTGAGGGGGATTTCAAGCTCAACTCTGCATCTGATGTTGTCTTGCTTGTTTCATCATCATTTTGGTTTTCTTCTTCAGGGTTGTCTGATGGACTACAGTAGTTTGTATCTCTTGTATTGTTTGGAATTTCTTCATCAAATATCACGTGAATAATTTCTACTATTTTTCGAAGAGTCTTGTTATAGCACCTGTACCCTTTACTTTGGGAAGCATATCCTAGAAAAATCCCCTCATCTGTTGTTGCATAAAATTTCCCAAGATTTTCATCATTATTCTTTATGTAACACTTGCTTCCAAAGATTTTAAAATGTTTAATTCAAGTTGGTTTCCCATGCCATAGTTCATAGCGAGTCTTGTCAATGCTTGGCCTTAAGTGGGATTTGTTTAGAATATGTACGGTTGTGTGTACTGCTTCTGCCCAGAAGGTTTGAGGAATATGACTCTCTTGCATCATGGCTCTGGCTATTTGCTGTACAGACCTGTTTTGTCTCTATGCTACTCCATTCTATTGAGGTGTCCCTGCAATAGTAAATTGTTGCTTTATGCCATGTTCATTGCATAGGTCTGCAAAGTCATAATCAGTGAATTCACCTCCTCTGTCTAATCTGATTCATTTCAGCTTGCATCTTGTCTGATTTTATGCTAAGGCTTTGAATGTTTTGAATTTTTCCTGAGCTTCCGATTTATTCTTGAGAAATGAAACCCATGTCATTCTGGAGAAATCATCAATTATCTGCATGAAGTAGGATTCTCCACTTGGTGTTTTAGTTCTTGCAGGTCCACATAGATCCTTGTGCACAAGATGGAGTGGTATTCTTGTTGATAACTCATCTTTGGCCTTAAAGGATGTGCGAATCTGTTTACCCAATTGACAAGATTTTCATATGGTATTAGAAGGCCTTTTTATTTCTGGCATGTCTCTAACCGCTTTCTTCTTGCTCAGTCTGATGATATGATCGAAGCTGAGATGTCCCAATCTCCTATGCCATAACCATGACTCCTCAAGTTTGCTAAGATGGCATGCTTCATCTTCCTCTTTCACGATGTAAACATTTCTCTCTGTTCGAACACCTTTGAGCAGAGTCTTACCTGTGGTGCTTGATCTGACTTCACAGTCTTGTGCTCTGAAAAGAACTTCGCAGCCTTTATCACACATTTGACTGACACTCAACAAATTTTCTTTCAGCCCATCTACAAAAAGTACATCTTGGGCCTTACCTCTGCCATTATCTAAGCTGACTGAGCCCTTTCCCTTGATTTTTCCTGATTTATCATTGCCAAAAGTAACATTACCAGTTTTCTTTTCATCAAAAGTTATAAATTTTCTCCTGTCTCCAGTCATATGCTTTGAGCAGCCACTGTCCAGATACCATTGGATTTTCAGATCTTGAGCAGTTAGAGCCAGGTCACACTTATTCTCCTTCTTTTTCCACTGGAGGCATCCTTTTGTTTGGTATCTTTTGTGAGATGATGAATCACATCCTTTCAGAGGACATTTGGAAGGCATATGTCCAACTTGATTGCATACAGATCATTTGATCATAGTTTTTGAAGAATTGTGAGTATGAACAAAATTTCTTTGATTCATAAACCTCCTTGAGGTGTTGAACATCAATCTTTGTCCATAATTTCTACATTAAATAATGTTATGGCCAAATGCCTTACAATAAAAACAGTAACCATAGAAATTATTTGCATACCTGATGTACGATTGTTTTCTCCATTTGTTTGCTTGAGACAGTTTCTTCACTTTTTGCATCTTTTGTTGGTTTGAATTACTCCTCCTTGTATGACAATATGTAGAAATGTGTCCCAGCTTGTGGCAGACATAACAGGTGGTATTCTTCATAGGAGGAAAGAATCTCCTTTGATGGTTTCCAAATTTGACATACTCAAGGGTCTTAGTATTTATTACATTCTTTTCTACTAGTGGTTTCTTCTGATCTATGTCTTCCTCATTACAGGTTTCTTCTTTTGTAGGAATTGTTTGAGCTGCTTCATCATTCTTCTTTGCTTTTACAAAAATAATCTTTCTGTTTTCCTTTTCTTTTCTTTTAATTGATTCTCCTTCATAGCCTATTCCAGTTTTTATCATAGGAGATCTTTGAGCACCCAGAATTTTGTTCAACTTACTAGAGCTTGTTGTTTGAGAGGAACTTGTAGACACTTTCCTTTGAGCATTTTATAATTTCTTCCTCAGACATGTAGCTTCTTCTTCCAGCTTCTCTTGTTCTCGGGTTTTATCCTTGATTTGCTGAAGTAACATGTCTTTTATCTTCTTGGCTTTTTCAAGCTATACCTTTAGCTGCATGAGGACTTCTGAATTTTGTTCTTCTCTTACATACTTGAGGAGAATGTCCTTTTGTTTTCTGCACTTTAGTTTGAGTCTGTCAATCTCCTCCAAATCACTTCTTAGCTCCCCCTCCAGGTCAACTTCGCCTTCTTCTTCTTCATCTTCTAGAAAGAGTCCTTCAAGTTCTTCTATGGCCATCAATAAAAATTCAGAGGTTCCTTCTTCGCTTGAGGGTTCATCTGAATCTTCAGATATATTGTTGTCTTGTTGAGCATAGAAGGATTTTCTGCTGAACTTCTTTCCTTTCTTCCAGTTCTTTGATGTATTTTTCTCTAAATCTTGAGACTAATTCCTTAATTTCTTGTGAGGACACTTAGCAGCATAGTGTCCAACTCTTCCACAGTTAAAGCATTTGAAAGGAAGTTTACCTTTGTATTGACCTAAGCCTCTATCCAATTTATTGACAAATTTTGCCTCTTCTTCATCCGAGCAAGAGCATATATCTTCCTCTTCTTATTTCTTCTTTTCTGTTTTAAAGGCTGCCTCCCTCGTACTTGGCTTCTTCTGTGGGAGCCTCATCTCATATGATGTTAAATTTCCAAGTAGCTGGTTCATGGTCAAGGTCTCCTAATCAGCTGTTTATTCTATTGCAAACACCTTGGGATTAAACCTGGATGGAAGAGATCTTAGAATCTTTTGCACAATTATACTTTCTGGCATCGTTTCTCCCAGAGCTTTCATATTTTTAACAATTTCAGAAACTTTTAGGAAGAAACTATCAATGTCTTCGTCATCATTCATTTTTAAGTTCTCAAACTGGGCTCTATAGACTTAAAGTTTGGTAGTCTTTACTTTCTTGTCTCCCTCACGGATGTTCTCCAGAGTATCCCACATCTCTTTGGCAGTGCCTTTGTGCATTAATTTGATAAACTCTGCTTCACACAATCCATTCAAGATGGCATTCATGGCTTTTGCGTTAGCTACAAAATCTTGTTTGGATTTTTTCTCTGAGTCAGTTTCCTTTGGGGCATACCCTAATTCCACAGCAGCCCAGACTTCTATTCCTAGAGACATTATGTATGTCCTCATTCTGATTTTCCAGAAAGCATAATTTCCACCTGTGAAAAAAGGGACTTTATTGGTTGAGCATCCTTCTTTACTAGCCATCTTGGGAACCTAGGATCTCCTTTCAGTTGTTAAACTGGTACAATGGAGCCTGCTCTGATACCAATTGTTGAATTCTTAGTTAAACTGAGAGCGGGGGGGGGGTGAATAATTTTAACACATACATGATCTTTTTAATTTTTCATTAGCTAATTTATAGCTTACTTTTATAATCAATCTTAGTATATGAAAAGTCTTAAGATGTTGCAGAAAATATTAAATTAATGTGACTTCAAACTTAGTATGAGAGCAACAAACATTAATCAAATTTGGTAAATCATCTCAGCACACAGGCAACACAGATAGAGATAGCAGATTTAAGTGGAAACCCATAAAGGGAGAAAACCACATCATATTGTTGTTGTGATGCAAAGGCAAGCTCCAACTCCCTCTCACCACTATTTTTCTGTAGGCACCAACCTACAGGAGGCTCCAACCTCAATTCTGCAAGCTACAACCTGCAAGGAAGCACCAACTCCCTTCAATTTTCTGCAGGCACCAACTTACAGGAGGCTCCAACCTCAGTCAGTTACAACTGACAGCTATCAAGCTTCAACATGATAGGGAAGCTCCAACTTCCTCAATTTATCAAAAGAAATATTTGCTGGTTTACCTCAGATATCAACTCTGCTCTGTAGCATCTCTTTCTGCTCCTCTCTTCTTTATCTTCTCTGCCTCAATCTTTTATGCTTTTCATACTCTATCCTTACTCTCTCTCACTACTTATGCATATCAAGTTGATATTATATATAGAGTTCCTCACATGACTATTTGTATTTTCACAAGGAATTTGGAGTGAACAGCCATGACTCTTTGTCTTCTGTCTTCTCATTCCTTTATCCAACTCATTTTAAAATTATAATAATATGTAAAAATTTCCATGCTACAGTGGGATTTTTCTTTTCCTTGGGATACTTTCCTTTGCATCACAAACAATATAAAACAAAAAATATTTACATTTTCAGTTTCACATTTCAATTCCACTCAGCTCCTTTTCTGGATTTTCGTTTTACTGGCTTTGTCTTTTTTGCTGCTGTTGAGTGACTGTTCTTTATATTTTGGGTTCACCTTTGTGTCTATTCATCAATTCACTGTACTCATGTACACCAACTACATATATAACTTCTTTGCAGGTTTTATTCTCAAAGACATATGAATTTGGGCGACGTCTGTACATTACCATCTCTGTTCTAGGGCTACCTGCTTGCATTCTCTATACATATATGAGCTTAAACTTAATGGTTGAAACTTGTATTACAATTTCAATTCATATTTTTTCCTACACCATTTTTCTGCCACTCTCTCTCTCTCTTTTGTTCTTGCAGGCTCTTGTAGTAAACCCAATCTGTGAACTTTATTAAGGCCCACTATATTAAATACCAACGTAATATATATCAGCATATATATATGCTCCTCAACCTTTATAATAAAATGTATTATATAGTGGTCACTGTGTAGGATATGATACCTCGTTTTATGATAAATTGAATAAAGGAAACGCCATCGCACTTAAGTATCTGCGTTAATCCACCATATTAAACCTTCATATCAATCTCAATGCATATTATAATACATACATGTTCCGTGGAGCCCACTCGTTAATGCAATTCTCCAATCGATGGTTAATTACATATCGCGCAGCCAACACTGATCTGATGGATATCGCTTGCCATAGATGCACGAACGATAATGCACCATGAGAGCGGTTTTTGGGCCCCCGCCATATGCCACGTGTAAGCCGTTCTATGGAATCGCTCCGATATCCTGAATACCGCTTGCCCTTCAAAGGTGGTGCAATGAAAACCATTAGGTGTTCTAAACCGTCATCACTGTTGACACCTCGTGGTTCCTTTCAGTTGCGCTCGAGGCTCCGCTTCGTTTCTTAACTTTGTTCTTCTATATGTTTCAATGCTTTTGTTGATATAAAATCTGCCCTCTCTTTCTCTTCACATTCACATTAATTCATCTGCAGCTTACACAGAGGTTAAATAACTCACTGTGCCCTTAATGTGATACCTTCTTCGAAGATTTCAGAACGTCGTATGACATTTCACAACAGAATGTGTAATCTCCTTCTGCGAATGCTCTATATCATGTAATCACATTCTGACTTGATATGGACATCCCATTGTATAACCGAAGGTCCTTTCCTTTATTTCTCTTCAATGAGGCTTCCTCCACGACTTTGTGGGACACACACTTTCTCGACTCTTCAATTAAAACTCAAATATTATGGATTCGATTGTCATGAAATTTTATGCCCCTCTGCAGCTCTTCCCTATGGCTCCAGAGTACAATTGACAAGCTTCAACTGATTTTAACACATCCACTAATACTCCATAACTCAGAAACTAACCTTTGTATTAAACAATGGCCTTTCCATCCTCATTACTCTGTTTCTTGTCAAATGCTGCTCCTTGCTTCTTCAAATGATCCTATCTCTGCTTCTTCCTGATGTCTAAGCTACTGCTCTTTGCTGCCTTGCTTCTTCTCTTTTTACTGCCCTATCTCTGTAAATGTACTTTCCCTCAATTCTTCTCTATTGTCCTTTGCCATTAATGAAAACATTTCCAACATGTTATCGGTTATATTGACCTTAAGTATGCAAGTATTTTTAGGCTTAATGAGAAGTATGATATGTACAACTACGACATTGTTATTTTAGAGCTACTCACAGGGAGGAAATCTATGAATAATGACTCTAATTTTATTCAGTTGGTAAGATGATAATGACTTTCAATTCGCTTCAGTTGGGATTGTCTTTTTGTCAATTGTGAATATTTTTTGTCTTGGGATATTGCATGGACGAAGAAGATAAATAAATAACTTTGGCTCATCTAAGTTTGAATTATCACTTTCTTCAAAGTGTCACTACCCTAGGAAAGTTGTGGATGGCATGAAAAAAATTATATATGACATACATAAGAGAATGTGCAATACAACAGTGATGAATTGTTTCTATGCTCATGGTACAATTAAAAGTTGTTTGACTACTTTTGAAGAAACACATCATTCACTGTGGACAATACCATTTATGTCCCAGCAATGAATGGAAACTAAAAATGATGATATTTCAAATGCCCTGGACAAGGGTGGAACTTGATGATCTTTGTGATGGAAAGGGTCATGCTTACCCACATGGAATGGCTAGTGCCTACCATGACCTATATACTGCCTTGGTTGTAGGGCACGTTGGTGGAGTAGACTTCTTCATGGCCTACAACCAAGAAGGAACTCTTGGTGCACATCTAGTTGGGGAGAAGCCTTGAAGGAAGTACTCATGATGATGGATGATGGTAGAAGTGACAGATGGCACTTTACCACTACACTTTATGGATGATGACTAGAGTTGAGTTAGGTTCACTTTCATGAACACATGGGCATCCAAAGTCATGGACATTGACATGAGGGCATGGCAGACATTTGGTGGAGGCATTATGCTAGTCCACTTACATGGATGCCACTTATGAGCATTATGGAGGAGTGGCAAGCAGGATGGATTTGTTGACACTACATGGAGATATTTTAGAGATGGACTGATGGGATGTTGTTCACCATGAACAAGAAGACATTGGTTGGATGAGCAGCCTATGAGGACGTTTATATGATTACAGGGTAGGAGAATTTGTTATGGCACTCATGGCCAACACAAGTAGACTTGCTAACATTTTGGGATATGATCAGTCATGGGAGTTCATGAAGAGTTGCATTCATTGGAGATGTAGCGATGGAGATGCCTTGGTGGTATACACTAGGGCATGGGTTGAGTCTACTTGACTTAGACACACTTTTTACTTAATGGATGGGTAATGGAGATGGGATGAACATTACTTCATGGACGTGTATATGACGCTTTTATTGATTTATTGAGAGGGGGGCCTCTTAATTTTGATGATGCTTGTAGGATGTGACTACTTTGAATATATGTAGAACATGGATTGGCATCATGGACAACATGTTGTGAATGAGATGGATGACAATTCATGGACCCAAACATGGCCTATTTGCACTTGGATGGGATTGATTCTTGATTGAGTTGATTATGTGGCATGATGCTAGAGAAAATTTCCAACTATGACATAAGGAGGAGTATTCTCATTATTTGTGCATTATAATTGGACTAATCACCTGACTTGTTCGAGCTATGAGGGCATGCAGTACACCGAGATGTGTCTAATAGATGTATCAAGGCAATGCCGAGATATGTTGTGTTGGGATGGAGTATCATGGTAGACATTCACACTAGATTGATGATATATGATGGGTTGATATGATATATGTTGTAGCAGCATGTGACCTTGATGAAGCAATTGACTTCCCATGATGATATAGAATGTGGTGATTGCGACGGATGTGTTGATAATCACAGATTGAGGAGATATTTCCCATGGATATGTTAGACATGAACCTTGATGGTTTATGTGACGATGTTGTGACGATATTGTACGATGATACTTTGTGACCAAAGTTGCGATGATATATTGCGACGATGATGGTAGCACTATCGATGACAATAGTCATACTTTAAGTGGGGGAGTATGTAAGGGTGATGAATCGAGGATGATGACCGAAAATGTGACAAAGCGTTTGGTGAAAATGAAATGAACTATGGTCGTGTGGTGATGAAAACAACTGCGTGTAGTTGGATGGGTGCTCCGACAGATGAAAATGACAAAACACAATATTTGTCTATGATGAGACGAAAACTTGGTGGTCATGCAATGAAAGAAGAGACGGGCAAGTGAAGTGCGAAATTGGCTAAGTATTGGAGAAAGAGTTGGTTAAAAACTGACGTTTATATGCCATTTGATAGCCATGGCCATATTATAAAAATATAGAGGCCAACATATTAAAGTGGCAAGGCCAACATGATGTGGAGAAGTGATGGATCGACTCATGGGCAATCCCCCTCCCACGTTCAATATGAATAAAGTGTATATATACATAACACAATGTTGGAGTTGGACATCATTCAAACTTGAAGCATCAAGGGACATTAAAGGATCATCTACGCATCAAGGAAATACATCAAAATCTTGTTGATGTGATCTCCTTCCTTGGAAAGCAAAAGAAAGGCTGTAATAGGGACATGTAGGGTGTATGGTCGAGTGAGTTAAATCATGCATAAAATGTGTTTGGAGTAGTGTTTCAAGGCGTTGGGTCGAGTCAGGTCAACTTCGATAGAAAACGCATTCGGAACAATGTTTCAGGGCGTTAGGTCGAGTTTGGTCAGCCGCATTCAGGAAACATGTTCAAAATAGTGTTTTAGGGTGTTGGGTTGAGTCGGGTCAGTTGCGTTTAGGAAAAGCGTGTTGAACTTTTCTGCAAGGCTTTCGCAGTTCGGGTTAGGTCAATTCATGAAAACAGTTAAACGTGAGTTCATGCAACATACAGAAGTGACCGTTGGGCATAATTGAGTGCGACAAAGTGCAATAGGTGCAGACTGGTGGGCTGAAGCTAACCATAGTGCGAGAGGCCAATTTTCACACATGGTGAGCTTTGGAAGCACGTGAACATCATGGGAAGCAAATGAACCAGGGTGACCCAAGTGGCATGGCAGCACAACACTTGGGGCAGATTCGGGCATAAATTCCCAAGGACGATTTTAATGCTGTATATGGATGTTTTCTAATGGTTTAAGGATTGAAAAGTGTTTTAAGCTTGGTCAAGAGGTGAACCCACCTTGAAAACGAAGCAGAAGTGGCTTTTGCTGGATTAGACTTGTATTATACTTATACATTTTATGAAACATATTATCAGACATACTTATTAACACAGAGTTTACCCTTTGTTGTATGTATGGGCGTACTTGTGGATTTATAATGATGTTTATTTTTATTCCGTATAATTAAAGAAAATTCTATTAATATTGAAGAAGTGTTGCTAAAGGCGTAGTCTACTAGTGGAGTATTTGAAAAAAAGAAAAACTAGGTAGTGCCGCACCCGTCTATAGAGTGGTTGGGAGACTACCATAGGTATAGGGGCATGACAGGGAGGGTTCTGTAATAAGTCTGGTAAAAATCCATTTAAATAATTATATAATACCACGGTTGATGGGATACGTATCCCAAGTGGAATGGTAGGAAAAACATCTTAGCATGTGTTTTCTTCGATTTATTATGGATAAAGGAAATTGGAAATGGTTTTGGAAAGGCATGAGGCATTAATTGGGATTTTATCTATGAAAATAATGGAAAATAGGAGAAAAGGGAGGTGAAATATCACAGTTTTCATGTGAGGAGATAAATGAATGAAACTTATGGAAAATGAAGAAAATAGAGGCCTCACTAATAAAAAAAGGCTTCTAAGGATCTGTTGGTAAGATTTTGGTAGTGAAGCTTGGAGCTCTCATTATTCTCTCTCGCTCTCTCTCTCTCTCTCATGCTCTTAGATACTTAGAGTTTTCTTGGAGCACTCTTGGAGAGTGTGGATACTTGGTGATTTGGAGAAAGAAGGTAAAGGAAAAAAAAGAAAGTGCAAGAGGACATCGGGATCAACATCTACAACAGATTATGAGCGAAGGTATTGATTTGGACGTATGTTTTCCTCCCTAGTGTTAGCATGCATAGGTATGCATTTGGATTGTCCTAGCCTTTCCATTCCTTGGATAACCATGGTATTGTGGGTATATTTCCATTGATTATTTTCTGCTTAGTTCTCATGATTATTTTAGTTTTGGGTTGAGTTATTAGTTTGTGGAAGCCTTGGATGGAAAAATGCTCTAGAACCTCGATGAAAAAATGTGGGTTGGATTACTAATCCTGGAAGTATTTCTTGGACAAACACTATAGAATCCCTAGCTTTGTTGAGTAACTTTTCTTGGAAGCCGTAGTTGGACAAATGCTCTGGAAGGCTTGTAACGCTTGGGGTTAAGTTACTAGTCCTAGAAGCCCTTGTTGCAATAGACACTCTGGAGCCTTGGAAAAACTTGGATAGAGATCAATTCGTGATGGTCAGTGATGTCTAGTCGTGAGGTGGAATCACTGGTTCGGGGTTGCGACAGTTTGGTCTATAGAGCCCTATTCTGTTGTTGAATGAGGGGTTTGATAAATTCCCACATTCATGCATGGAATATGGCATGGGGGTGATTGGTTGAAGTGAGACTTGGCTCAACCAATATATGGTCAGGTGGAACGTGCAAGTCCCATCTCCAATTGGTTTTACACACATTAATGAGAAGATCATTCATTTGGTATTTGGTATGCAAGTGTACTGGTTATTATGTAGATTTCATTGATGATATATCCATGGTATCTATGTTTCTATTATGCCGATTATAAGCTTGTATTTTATCAGTGATGATGTATGAATATATCTATGTTTCTACCTATAAATGAATATACAATGTATCTATGGTCAAATATATTTTATTGCAGCTTTTGATGTAAGGGAGAAATTATTCTTAACGATTCTCAGATAAGTATTAGACCCCTATTTTTAATTATGATTTTTACACATGTAGATGAAATGTTCATGGCATGTTTGAATAAATTCATTTTATGGTTGGGTGGGGTCTGGATGAGTTCCTGATGATGTGATTTCTTCCATGTCTTGGTTTTAATCTTATTTACCCTCTCCTAAAGTTACAGGAAGTTCTGGTCAGTGACCTAGGGTCAAGGGCTAAAAAAGTGGTAATAATCTCAGAGCAGCAAGCACAAAACTAACCTTTTGGGGCCTTAGCTGCTAGCTTGACAAGGGAATCTCATGAATAAGGGTCTATAACCACTCCCTTTCCTTTACATGGCCGCAACTAAGCCTCATCTAGGTTAAAAATCAGTCCCCCCTCAGGGAATAGGGACCTAGAAGGTTTGGTTGCCTCTTGGGGATGTCAATGATGCAGTGTAAGGTATGTTTGTCATGTTTTTGTTGGTTTTACTTCATCAAAGTCATCTAGGAGGTTTAATCTCATATTAGTATCCTCTCGTCACATGTTTACCCTGGTTGGTGAGTTACTTAGGTAGATGTGGGAAGAGGGTGTTATTTTGTGTGTGTGTGTGTGTGTTCTATTCTCTCACTAAGTACAATTTCATGCTAATTACCCTACTTGGCCACTAAAAAAACCATCCTAAATCAGTAAATCTCATTTTCCCTTCAATTTGTACAACTCAAAGAGGGGATCCCATTCTCTGCAATGTAGTCCCTCAATTATTACCACTCTTTACTAGGCTTCAACATAGTCTATTAAGGAAAATCTCAATGTTGAATATTACACATATAGACATGCATTTTTTAAATTAACGTTTGCATGTACATAATTTACATCACTTGGCCCTTGAATATATTGTTTTGATAAGAGCCTAAGTAAGACATGTATTCGTTACATAACGTTTCAATGATAAAAATTGAGGTTTTATAGACAATAATAACATTGTAAGCCATATTTTGTGGCATGGCATCAAAGAGTCCATGACTTCCGTTCTTTCCTTATTTGCCTTTCTTTGTGCTAAAAAGAAGTGATATTTTCCTAATCCTTTCTCTTTGTGTCACTTTACCAAATTTCTATAAAATCGTCATTCAACCCTGACTCTTTAGTTTATCAACATATATATCTAGACTTAAAAAAAAAAGAAATTATACTTGGGAAAAACATATACTTAAAAAAAGATTATACTTATGGAAAATCTAAACTAAAAATTTATGTATATTTTAATGTATAGGAATCAGTAACTAAAAAATCCAAAATATTTATAAAACATTATTAAAATGCTAAAAAATATTAAACTCTTTATCCTTACATTTTTACCCTACATGTTTTAGAGAAAACTTTAATAAATGAACTTTCTATATTAACTGAACTTTAACAAGGAATATTCAATATCCACTATATTCCGAATCCTTTTGCCCATGACGGTCATCTTCTAATCACATAGAATATATTGTGCAGGATTCAAAGTTCACTCCATCTTCTTGAGAACTCAACATTAATCAAAGAAATTTCCAAACCCTTCCTCCACTTTTCCTTCAACAATTTCCTCCACTATCTTGATTACGTCCTTTTCGAAATGGCATTGCTCTTTTAATCACTTGAAAGATATCCTCTTGAAATCTCTAAACCCTTCCTCCACTTTCTCTTAAAGATTTTTCTCCGTGTTTTGGTGCTAAATTCATCAATTTTCCTGAACGCTAACCTTAATCAAAGAAATCTCTAAATCCTATCCCCACGTTTTCGTACTCTGCCGTCTCGTAATAATAAAGAAATAATATATTATTGGAGATTCCATATGTCTTTGTAGCCATCCATATGGCGTGCGACTATCACAACTGAACACTCACTGATATTTCTGAAATTCTGGAAAGGAAAGTAGACGATATGATTATGTTGAGCATGTTTCCTCCAATTCCCATATAGATTTGGTAGCAGACCATTTTGGATCTCATTCAAGATTAGGTTATAGGTTGTTTAATGTGGGTGGTAGTATATAAAGGTGGGAATATATTGCTCATGAGTATTAAATAACTTATATTTTGGTAAATATGTATTGTTAATTATCTTTTTTGATCTCGATTAGGATTTATACAGATACTTTTTCCCATATCATACTTCATATTTTAACGTGTCTACAATTTTGTTTGAAAAACATGTAATTTCTGAGAATTCTAGAACAATATAGAGAAAAAAATACTCTCCTCTAAATATAGAGAAATTAAAAACAAAATTTTCTTCTAAGAGACAGAGAGTCAACACTTGAAAAATTCTATTCCATTAACTTAAAAAACAAACTATTACAATAAAAACTTCTTCATCTAACAGAGGGATTTACAATGACTGCTACAAACACAGTGCATAAAACACTTCACTCTGTCTATGTTCAAAAAACAAAAACACACTGCTCTGTCTTTTCTTAATACACTACTGTGTAATTCTTTTTCGCACTACTTTGCATTACAATACACCTTTTTCTATTACACTTAGCCTTCGATATTTTTCATTATATGTCGCAGCATATATATTAAAGAAAACAACTATATAAACTAAAACTAAAACTACTTCAAAAAGGCTCTCGGGCTCACAATTACAAAGGAACATGTATATGTATTGATATATGTTAAAACTTAACATATCCAATGTTTGACATAACATTTCATTCGCGCGATAAACAAAAAAAATATAATGTGAAACCTTAACAAATCATAAACCAACTCTTCCACCGGACTTTAAAAACTAAACCAAAATGCAATACCAAAATTGCGTTACAAAATGAAGACTGTGACATCATCATTTGGACGCGTGATGGATTATCAAATTGCATGGATAAAACAATGTCGGGTCCGCAAACTGGTCGCTGACAAAAGCCGATTTTGTAACCCGAAAAGGTTCTTAGAGAACAGTTTATAAGTTTTTGGGTCCAGATTTGAGGACCGCGGTTGGGCCAAATAAAAACCCGATCAAATCATAAGCCTCCACGTGCTGTGTTGAACTAGTGAATGGGTCCAATGCTCTCGTGGCCTGCGGGGACCATAAGTCTTCAAACAAAGACTCCTGCATACAAAACAAAAATGAATAAAATGCTCTGTCTCCAATGTAAAACTCTGTTTTTAGTTCAAAACCCTGTTTTCAAAATACAGAGACTATTCAATGATTTTAGCAAGCAGCCAAAGCACAGAAAGCCTGGAGATGAAAAATGGAGAGCGACCGTTGCAGAAATTGTTGAAATAAAATTAGAAAGTGGCGTTGTGTCCTCTACGCAGACTTTGCAGATGGATTTATAATTTCAACACTCCCCCTTGAATTCAACTGCTGGGTTATCAGTCATACCCAAACATTTCCTTAAAAATTAAAAACTCTTCTACCCCAATGGCTTGGTTAGAATGTCTCCAAAATGCTCCTAAGTCCTGCAATGTTCTAAAACAATTTCTCCATTGTTCCCCAATTCGCTGATGTAGTGAAACTTGGTATCAATGTGTTTCATTATTTTATGAAACACATAATTATTTGATAATGCAACAGCTGAGCTATTGTCACAATAAATCACTGTGCCTTTTACTTGTTCTTGGCATAAACTTCTCAACATTCTCCTCATCCAAACTACTTGACACACTGTTGTTGTAGCTGCCACATACTCTGCCTCTGCTATAGACAATGCTACAATAGGTTGTTTCTTAGAAGCCCATGAAATGGCTCCTGAACCCATGTGAAAAACATAACCAGAAGTACTTTTCTGGTCATCTACACTTCCAGCCCAATCACTGTCAGTGTATCTAATCAATTCTGAATTTTCTGAAGTAGTGTATAAAATTCCATACCTTTTAGTTCCTTTAACATACCTCAGAATTCTTTTTTTTGCCTGCCAATGTGCGTCTTTTGGCCTCTCCATGAGTCTGGAAATGAAATTAACAGCATGCATAATATCTGGCCTAGTTGCAGTCAAATACATGAGGCTACCAACTATACTCTTGTACAAACTAGGATAAAAATCCTTGCTGTTGTCCTCTTTGCGAAGTTTTAATTGCATCGCTGTGGGTGTTATTGCTGCCTTGCAATCTAGCATGTTAAATCTTTCCAACACTTCATTCACATACTTTTCTTGAGAAAAAAAAATAATTTATTTTCACTTTGCTTTACTTCTATTCCTAAGAAGTATTTCAACAAACCCATATCAGTCATTTCAAATTCATCTTTCATGACTTTCTTAAAATTTTCAACAAGGTAATCATCATTACCTGTAAAAATCACATCATCAACATATAACACAGAAATCAACATCTTACCATATTTTTCTTTGATGTATAAAGTTGGTTGTCTCTCACATTTTTCAAAACCATTTTCCAGTAGATAGGAATCTATCCTAGTGTACCATGCTCTTGGCACTTGTTTCAGCCCATAAAGAGCTTTCTTTAATCTGCACACTTTGTGTTCTTGGCCTTTCTTCTCGTACCCTAGAGGTTGTTCAACATAAACCTCTTCCATTAACACTCCATTTAGGAATGTTGACTTCACATCGACTTGGTAAAATTTCCACTTGTTTTGTGCTGCTATGGACAACACTGCTCTCACAATTTCCATTCTTGCAACCGGTATGAAACTTTGCTCATAGTCTCTCCCATGTTGCTCCTTATACCATTTGACAACAAGTTTGGCCTTGTGTATTTCAATTTTTCCTTCAGCATTACCTTTGGTCTTGTAGACCCATTTCACTCCAATGACTTCCTTACCTTTTGGGAGTTCAACTAAATCCCATGTCTTGTTTCTTTCTATAGCATTAATCTCTTCATCCATAGCTTCTATCCATTTCCTATCTTTAATAGCTTCCTCAAAATGAATATGATCATCAACATGACAATACAAATCAAACAAAGAGTTCATACCTTCATTTGCTGCCTCTTTCTCATAGATCTCATTTAAAATTTTGAATTTTGTTCCTCTTTCATTTGGTGTACATGTGCTTGAAGTAGCACTCGAATCTCCTCCTTGTGGTTTGCTTGGAGAAACACTCTCATTTCTCCTAAAGGGTGTCCCTTGCTGTCCTTGTGTTGGTGCTGCAATTGAGGGATGTATTTCAGCAATCTCTTCATTATTTTCATCACGAGACAAACAGTTTTTAGCATTCATTGTTTTCTTAATGCTTCCATCTCAAGCTTCCTCCTTAATGAACTGAACATCTCTACTCACAATAAAATTTTTGGTGGATGGGTTATACAACCTGTAAGCTTTGGATTCCTCACTGTATCCAATAAAAATACATTTGTCCCCCTTGCTATCCAAATTCTTCCTTAGCTGATCTAGAATGTGTACATAAGCCACACAACCAAAAACTTTCATGTGGGTGACTCCTTGCTTTGTCCCACTCCATGCTTCTTCTGGAACTTTGTTCATGACTGCTTTTGTTGGGCATCTATTCCAGATATATGCTACACAATGTACAGCTTCAGCTTAATAATCATTTGGAAAATGTTTTTGTCTTTAGCATACTCCTTACCATATCCATGATTGTCTTATTTTTCCTTTTGGCAACTCCATTTTGCTGCAGAGTATACCTTGCTGTAAATTGCTTGTATATGCCATTTTCTCTGCAAAAACGCAGAAATTCTTTAGAGATATATTCACCTCCTCTATCTGTTCTTAGGACTTTGATATGTAGCCCACTTTGGTTCTCCACAAGTGCTTTGAAATTGCAGAATTTTTCAAACAATTCACTTTTATTTTTCAGAAAATAAACCCAAGTTTTTCTTGTAAAATCATTAATAAAAGTTAACATATAGTGGTTGCTTGCAAGTGATGGTGTTTGCATTGGTCCACATAAATCTGAGTGAAAAATTTCTAAGGGTGCTTTTGCCCTTATGCTTTTCCTGGATGGAAAACTTTCTCTATGTTTTGTACTCAAGATACAACCTTCACATAAGCTGTCCGGTTTCTCAATCAATGGCAATCCTCTTACCATTCCTTTTCTGTGTAACAATTTAAGACCTCCAAAGTTGAGATGTCCAAATCTCAAGTGCCATAACAAATTCTCATCTTTTGCTTCTCTTTGGAAAGCCTCTCGTGTCACTAATGCCATTTCTTCTCCATTATTCGAATCTGCTCTCATCCTAAGAGGGAACACTATGTTCTTTGTCATCTTCACTTCAGCAATACATTGTTTTCTTGATGGTTTATCCATGACGGTGCATACATCATCTTCAAAGAAAACATTGTACCCATTTTGAACAAGTTGTCCAGTACTTAAGAGGTTACATTTCATTCCAGGCACATAATATATATCAGATATGCTCTTATTTTCTCCTTTCCTTGTTAACACACCTACATCTCATTTTCCCATAGTAGAGACTTTACTATCTATCCCTAATGTGACTTGAGACTTCACATTCTCATCTAACGTGGAAAACATGGCTATGTTTCCTATCATATGGTTACTACAACCTCAGTCTAGAAACCATAAATCTTCACTCTTTTCTTCAGCGATATTACAAGCTAAAAACAATTTATCTTGGCTGATATTTTCTCTAGTGAAATTTGCACTAGGTCTATTACACATATCGTTTTGTTTCTTCCTACATTCATTTGCATAATGCCCATATTTTTTACAGTAATGACACTGGACATTGGATTTATCATACCTTTGTCCATGAGCATGTTGTTGTCCACGTTGATGGTTGTTGCTTTGGCCTCGGTTCTGATTTTGATTACTGCCCCTTCCTTGAGCATTTGCTAGACTGTTTCTTCCTCCTCTGTTTTGGCTTTTGCCTCTTCCTCTCTTGTTTCCTCTGCCTTGACTGTTTCATTTTCAAAAGGACATTTGGGTCTTGAAGACATACTCCAAAGATGAGTTTTAATTTCTACCCAATCTCTGTTCATGTGTCATCAGTGATGCATGAAGCTCATAAACTGAAAAGTTTGAGAGATCCTTTGTCTCTTCTATTGTGGTGACTATAACATCAAACCTTGAGCGTAGGCTCCTCAATAGTTTCTCCACAATCGTTCTTTCTTCAAGTGTCTCTCCATGAGACCTTATCTGTGTGACCATTCCAATCACATGTGTGAAGAATGAGTCTATGTTATCGGACTCCTTCATGCAAAAAGTCTCAAAATCTTTCCTCAGCAATTGTAGTTTTGCTGTCTTCACTTTCTCCATGCCTTGATAGGTTGTATTGAGAGTTTCTCATGCTTCTCTAGATCTCCTAGCTGCTGCTATCCTTGGAAACACACTCTCATGTACTGCTTGATACAAATACAAGAGGGCTTTAGAGTCCTTCTTCTTATTGCTCTTCAACAACTCCTTCTTTGCCTGAGTTAAGGTATTAAACTCATTTTCATCTACTAGCTCTTCAAAAGCATCCTCAACAAGTTCCCATAAGTCTCGAGAGGCAAACAAGGCTCTCATGGTCATTGCCCAATAATCATTGTTTTTCCCATTAAATTGTCGGAGCTGAGCATTACCAATACTCATGCTTGTGCTGGCTCCTGCCATGCTTGCACTCTGAACTATGCGTCAAACACTTGACTGTGAATTTATAAATAAACTGAATGTCTTCTAACAGTAACACAAAAAATCTGTCTTGAAAAATACCTTGGATTCTTTTTGACTAAGCGTTCACTCTGCTGGAGAAGCTGCTGCAACAAAAAATCCCTCCTTCAGCTTCTTTGACACCTTCAAAGAGCTTGGACTAGCTCTGATACCATGTTGGAATTTATGAGAATTCCAGAACAATACAGAGAGAAAAATACTCTCCTCTAAATACAGAGAAATTAAAAACAAATTTTTCTTCTGAGAGACAGAGATTGTACACTTGAAAACTTCTATTCCATTAAATTAAAAAATAAGCTGTTATAATAAAATTTCTTCCTCTAACAGAGGGATTTACAATGACTGCTACAAATGCAGTACATAAAGCACTTTACTTTGTCTCTGTTCAAAAAACAAAAACACGCTGTTCTTTCTTTTCTTAATACACTGCTGTGTAATTCTTTTTCGCACTGCTGTGCATTACAATACATCTTTTTCTCTTACACTTAGCCTTCAGGCTTTCTCATTATATGTTGCAGCATATATATTAAACAAAGCAACTATATAAACTAAAACTAAAACTACTTTAAAAAGGCTCTCGGGCCCACAACTACAAAGGCGCATGTATAAGTATTGATATATGTTAAAACTTAACATATCCAATGTTTGACATAAAATTTCATCCGCGCGATAAAGAAAAACAATATAACGTGAAACCTTAACAAAACATAAACCAACTCTTCAGCCGGACTTTAAAAACTATAAACCAAAATGCAATACCAAAATCGCATTACAAAATGAAGACTGTGACATCATCATTTGGAAGCACGATGAATTATCAAATCGCATGGATAAAATGATATCGGGTCTGCAAACTGGTTGCTGACGTAAGTGGTTTTGTAACCCGAAAAAGTTCTTAGGGCGCGGTTTATGAGTTTTCGGGTTCGGATTTGAGGACCGAAGTCGGGCCAAATAAAAAAACAATCGAATCATAAGCCTCCACGTGCTATGCTGAACTGGCGAATGGGTCCACTGCTCCCGTGCCCTGCGGGGAACACAAGTCTTCAAACAAAGACTCTCACGTACAAAACAAAAACAAATAAAGCGCTCTCTCTCCAATGTAAAACTCTGTTTTTAATTCAAAGCTTTGTTTTCAAAATACAGAGACTATTCAATGATTTTAGCAAGCGGCCAGAGTACAGAAAGCCTAGAGACGAAAAATGGAAAACGATCGTTGCAGAAATTGTTGAAATAAAATTAGAAAGCGGCGTTGTGTCCTCTGCGCAGACTTTGCAGAGGATTTATAATTTCAACAAAACAATGGAAATTTTGACAATATTTTGAAAAATTTCAGCATTAATTTTTCCAAATTCTATATCTAGTTGTCAAGTTTCAGGTTTTGATTAGCTAATGAGTTGTTTTTAGCTATATTTTTTAGAAGTCATATATACAATAAAAAAACAGTTTAAATAACACAAATCAAAATTTCACCAAAAATATTCTGCCAAATTCTAGTACCAAAAACTCTCAAAAATAACACTAACAACTCCTTATGTTATTAAAAAAATACTCAAATACTACCAAAATTAAATTGTCTGAAACTTGCGAAACTGTTGCCTTGGTAGACCACGCCATTACCCAATGTCTGCGCCAAAATGTGGAATCTTAAAGCTGGGGAATCTTGATGTCCCAAACAAACGTACCTGGGCCAGATAATATATTCTGACATCCAACATTGAGGAACCGCCTCGAGTAATATTTTATGGTGTGAGTGTCAAAGTACTGTGTGGGCTGATATTATATTTACTTGTGGGCGGATACAAACTTCGAGGAGCTGCTTTCCTTTCTTAATATTTTATGGAGTTGTTTATTTAGTTAGAGGAATTGCTCCCATACCCATAGTCAAAATTGTTTGGAATTTGGGTAATATTTTTTTTATTTTTATTTTGCACTAGGAGTGTTTGATTTTGATGGTCGAAATAGATTCAGCACCATCGAATACTTCTAAAGCACTTAAAATATTAATGTTTGACAGCTATAATCTAGATTTACAAAAATCTATGCAGAATTTTTTTTAAATCCTATCTGAATTTCAATGATTTTCACGACAAAAAGGCAGTCTAGTTTGACTACTGCATATTGCATAAATATGGTATCGGCTTCAAAGTTGTGTATAAATAGAGCTTTCATGTTACAGCCTCATCTGCAGGGTGGCAATCGGACTCGTCTTAGTTCAGTTAGGCCATCGGATTAGTCATATTAGAATCTGTTTGTTTGTTTGGGCAGAATCCAGAATGGCAGATCGTTTCAAAGAAGCCCTAACCAGTCTCATCTCTGGGTTTGTAAAAGACTTGGAGAATGAGTTAACGAGACAAGCAATAATGAAATTGCTTCCCACTGAATTCATTTCGTGGATTCTCACTGTTGGTTTCCTTTTATTGTTTATCAGCCATCGAGGTGCCCTATCCAATGACTTAACGTGGCCGCCTCTGGGTGTTGCTATGATAAAAGTCGTGATTCTGCTAATAAACTCGACAGTAGGGTTATTGTTTAGTCTCATCTGCGTCGGATCTATCACACTTGTGTTCATCGGACCATCCGGTAAAACTTGTGGGACTTTTCAACAATGATATGCCTTCTACTCCATATTGGATGTGGCTCTTTTATAATTATTAAACAAATCCATATAATTTACTGTTGAAAATTTCATAATGTTTTCCTTTACGTTAGAATTTGTTTGCTTCCGCAGATCCCAGAATTGCAGAACGTTTTAAAGTCATCATGACTAATCTCATCTGTGAGTTTCTTAAAAACCTGGGGAATGAGTTCAGCAGACAAGCCAGGGAAGGTCTTTGAAGATACTGAAAATTTTTCCAATGGGATTCAATTGGTGGATTATAGGTGTTTCCCTCTTTTTGTTGTTTCTCGGCTATCGAAACGGCCTTCCCCACGGCTTAACGTGGTATTTCGGTGTCGCTCTTTTGAAAATTGCAATCCTGTTAATGGTTGGGTGATTGTAAGTGGATTTGATAGCGACTGTGATTTCAAGTTGCTACAGTTTATGTTTATTGTAATCATAAATTTGAATATCCTACCGATTTACTTTTATATTTTTATTCTGTATCTCGTTTGATATTTGACGGCCAAAGAAGATATAATTTTGAGAGAGGACCTTCATATTTATGGAGAGAGTTAATGTTTGTGATAAATATCATTTCACCTACATTTTTATTTTATTTATTGTATATTGGGATGTTGGTTTTGTAGAGTTATTTTGTAGATAATTATTTACATACAAATAGTTATATTTGATTTGATTTATGATTATTAAGTTGGTGAAAACATATCATTATTCCGTTACTTATGTTTGGAAATCTATATCTAACTTATCCTTCTAAATTTTGCTATTGCATTGTTTATATCCATAGTGTCATTTATTGCATTGTTTATATCCATAGTGTCTTTTGAGCTTATTCATGTGAATATTGTTAGATATCTATCTAATATAAATTTATTAGATTTCTTATTTTTTTATGAAAAAATATAATACTTTAAAACATTTTAAATAAATGATATTAAAAAAAAATATAAGTAGGATAACAACTACCATAGATAATTTTATCATAATATGCAAATGAGCTTTTATACTTGGAATAAGTATTTAATATTAGAATTCTAACCGTAGGAGATGGAAACCTTCTTGAATTGAATTGAATCTATATATATATAATTTAATTTTGATGTTGATTTAATTAAATATATATGGAAATGAAAGCAATGTGATTCTAACTACAAATAATAAATGAGGAACTCCAACTTATAAATTTTCATGTAAATATTATTTTGACTCGTGTTGATTCTATTTATATATATAGAATAAACAATAATTTTAAATGAGAAGTATAAAATTTACAAATGATAAGTTTATTGAGTAAAGGTCTAATGGCACTTTCGTTATATCCAAAAGTAGTGGAATTGCAAGCTTTGTTAAGCAACAAGCTCGGTTTAGAGAAAACCCAACAATAAACCATGATAAAATTATTTTTTTAATAATTCTTTAATCCATGAAAATTGGAATTTGATGTGATACTCTTGGTAATTTTTTCTCGATCAATTTATATTGGACATGATAAGCAATGATCAAATTAATTCTTTAATAATTATGGATTAATTATCTTAATCCATGAACATTGGAATTTGGTTTGGAATTTGGAGTGATATTCTTGTAAATTTGTCTCTATGAATTTATATTAGAAATGTAATTGAAAAGTAAGTGGTTAAAACAATGTGTTATAACAATGTAAATATTTATATTGATTAATAAGAACAAAAAACTATTGTGTATTATTGTTCTTGAAAATATATTAAAGGTTATCATGTGAGAGATTAGACTGCTAACTGGTAGAAAAAAAATTTCAATAGGTTATTCCAAAAAAGGGAGAGGAACAAAAGAAGAAAAAGGAGGAATGTGGTAGCCTTTAATATATATTTCCAGTAAGATAAGTATATTAATGTCTAGATAATTTTTTGTTAATTATGTTACTCATGGTTGTTGAGGGTTATGAAAGAATGGATTAGGATGTTATTATGATGATAAGTGATTTTGGTTATTTTTAGGGAAATGAATGGATAACCCTATTAATGGTCAGTAATTAAAATATAGATAAATGTATGCATATTTGTATTGGTTTCTGTTGCAAGAAAAATGGTGGTTACATGTACATAGTAGTGTTCACTATGTTGTGGAGGATTGGGAAAGAAACCCTATATAGGGACCAACCCAAGAAGCCACTCTATAGTTGGATATGAACAAAAAACCAGAAATATTTGATTAAGGCAGAAGAAATACCCATGTGGCAAGGGAAGTAGCAATATGCATACAAACTACATTGAACAATGGCATTTCCTTTTGTAGTAAAATTATATTCTTGGATGTTGTGGAGAAAGATATACAAATATATATACATACATATAAATATGGAAATAAAAGAAATGTATTATAAGATAAGAAGTAACATAAGTTATTCGAAGAATAATTTTTTATGCTTATGTTAGCATGTTGTAGACCCACGACAAGGAAAGGAAACTTGTCGATTAGCCTAGGGATAGACAATATAGGGATAAGGAATAGTAGAGCCTATGAAAAAAAAAATTAGGTTGTCCCCTAGTATAGGTGTGCACATGCCTCTAGCCTAGTTCATGTTTATTAAACTAAACAATAACTACATAGGTCATATATATTGATTGTTTGTACAATACATAAGTTACAATAAAAATATCCTATATGCATCTATGGTTACAAGGAGATAAATAAAATTTAACAATGCCATAAATGCCAAGATTTCCATGGTATTTGTATGCAAGAACATAAATAATTTATATTATATGTGAACATAAACGAACAAAGTTATCAAGTGAATAGAAACATTGAATATGAATATATTAGCATGCAATAATTTAAAGAAATAAGTATACAGTTTTTATTTTCCCATGAAGAAGAAAAATATGATCTCCGACCATGGAGACTTTAGTTGTATTCTATATAGAACTTTATAAGATATTGAGTTAAAAAAGGGGGAAAATACCATTGGTGATATATGTGTGTGTGTGTGTGTGTGTGTGTGTGTATACGTACATTTATGATGAATAATATTGTTTCCCAAAAGAGTCCTAATAAAATCCTCAAGATAATCGTACAAGGAAACCTTGGCGAGCTATAAGCCTTTCTTCATAAATAACCTAACTATAACCAAAATTGAAGCCAAGATGACATCAAGAACCTTTAAAGTATTATAGAAAGTGAACACATGTAGTAAATGTAGTAGAAAGAAGAAAATCACAAGCAATTAACCTTTGAAATGTCACAGAAAAAAACCCAAGCATGGACATGGACTAGCCTACAAAACGACAAAAATAACTTACTTATTCCAGCCTCAAAATATTTAGAAAATTTTCATATGAATATGTAAAAAGGAATTTAAGGGCATAGACATATTAGCTTTAATGAGAGAGGGCATAATTGTTTGTCCAATGCCATGTTATATAGAAAATAAAATTATTTAGTGTCAAATACATATATATATATATATATATATATATATATATATATATATATATATATATATATATATATATATATATATATATATATATATATAAACCCTCCTAGGAAATAATCAAATTAGGGTTTTTTTATTTAGACTTAAACTATAAAGAATTACAATGGTGAAGTCGTAAGAAATGTATGGAATTTCCTAAAACCCCATGGATAATGTTTTTGAGTCCAAAACCTCCATAGAAATCCAGGGTGTAGCCTTTGCATGTATCATCAAAAAAATAAAAGTTAGTCGTTATAATTTACTGTAACCAAAGCAAAGGTTGCATAGAGTTTGTAGTATACCTAGGGGGGATAATATAGGGTACAAAGGGCGGTGCCCAAGGAAATAATGTGATGTAATAATAATAAATAAATGGTTCGTAATTAATAAATAAAGTGGTTAACCCACATAATGGAAGGGACGACAAGTAGTTAGGAAATAATGTAATAATCCCATAGTATTAGATGTATGCTATTGAGAGACCCATGTTATTGTGTGTATGAAGCCTATATAGAGGTTGGAGACTCTCCATTGAAGAATGTCAAGTATTTTTTGTATTGACAAAGATATGGATTTTGGAGTTGATCTGAATATGGGAAAACTTGTTATTGCTATAAAATATCTCTCATCAGTATTACAAATGTGTTTAAGGATCGACTCCTTTAACCATTTGCGAAGGGGTTAAAGTGTCAAGTTTCATGTGTCTTTGATGAGGTAATTATGAGTTAATTAGATTTTTAAAACTCATAAAAATTAAATTAAATTCAAAAAAATAACTCACAACAATCACATAACACAATGGATGATAATCGAGTTCACCCCTCGTGGGCTACATCTCTATGGACCTGCTTTAACTAGCTAGGCCCTATTAGGATTAAGAGTAAAATGTCTGATTATAATCACTTGTATTTATCCAATGGATTTTATGACTACACCATTGGCTTCAAAACACTAAAATACCCAAAAAATGACTATTGAATCTCTGAATTTGGTTCACAGTTCCTCTGGGCTTGACCTCCAACCCCAATGGCATGAGCTTGTTTAATATCCAAAGTGAAAAAAACATCTTTAGATCTACTCGAACACCTCTATAAATTGTACCAATGTGTTCAAAACATCAAATAAATCTAAAAATGACTATTCATTCACTCGAATTGGCCTTCAGCTGATCCGGGCATGGCCTTCCCTCCTGGTGGCCCTAGGCTTCAAAATTATTCAAGCAACTAACATCACCTACAAATTTGTTCCATTTCCTCTGAAAGCTATTCAAATGGATTTAGATCATGAAAATATGTTAGGAATGACTATTCCTGAGCAAAAATTGGTCGAAAATTTCACAAGATAGGCCTCATTAAAGTTTCCCCTAGATTCTCCCTCTAAATCAGGAAAACTGTGAGTTAGCTCCGCCAAATTTGGAAGTAGCACTGGATTTGGAGGTGTTTCCAGAATCTCCGCCAACTTAATTTGGAGATTAATTAATGCTAACTACACTTAATGGTGTGATAAGTGCACACTAATCCGCACTTAATTGGGCGCTAGTGTTATGTCTTCTATTAGGGTCACATGAGGAGGAGGGTTGGCCCGCTTTTTTCCTTTTCTCTCATATCTGCATAACCCTTCAAATACAAATTCTATGCAATGGGTTTCAATTGATAGGATTGTCGCTCATTGGTAAAGAGTGGTAGTGGAGAGGGGGAGGTGATGGGGTCAAACCCCAACGTCACCCCTGCATGCACAATTTTGTCATATGTTTACGAAACCCAACGTATATATTTACGCACCCATATAACCTACGCTCCAAACTTTGAAATAGACCTTTTCCATACGCCATTTAATATATATGCCAACGAAACCTATGGTTTGTAATGTCACCAAAATACATTTAATCCATGGTATAATTTTCCACCTTTTAATATGTATCTAACTTTGCAAATATTTAATTTATGTGGAATTAATAATAACTAAGGTTTGAAATAAATAGAATATTAATATATATGAAATATAATACAATATATGATTATTAAACCATATATAAAATTATAATTAAATATGTATACAACATATATAATTTAATCCAACCTTAATAAAAAAAAATTATTCCAACACAATAATACATCATGAACCCAATTCAACCTTAGGAGGTCATTGGAAAATTTTCACCTTCACAAACCAAACTAGCGAATCCACCAATGACACTTGTCATAATCCCATTGGACAAAAATTGAAGAAGATTCTCTGCATGTTGACTGGACTGCCATGTTATTAGCAATACCTATTCTGCAATATATATTTTTTTAATTCCTTGTTCTGAATGACAATCAGTAGACCCTAAATCCTTCATCTGAACTCGATTTTCGAAGAAACATGTTGCATTGGATTCCCAACGACAAGAAAGTCGTTGTTACCCTACCTCAAGGGTTTTATGAAGATATTAACAAAGATAATTAATTTTATTTTATCTATTTTGTTCCTTCAGAATATTTGCAGTCATTTTAATATCTTTTCAGTTATATTACAAGTGATATCAAAGCACTTTTTTGGGAAAAGAAGGAGATTTTTTTTTCATTTTTTGCACCAACTTTTTGGGTGGTGAGTTTGCAGATCAGATATGAAATTTTTGTTGACAAATTTAAAAACCAAAATAGAATATCTGAATTCCTTGCAAAACATTACCATGATTTAAAAAATAATCGGTTGAAACAGAGTTAGGACGAGGGAGATATCGCTGATTTAAAATCACCTATCTTGTAGATATTTTTCTGATGGAAATTCATGGAAGACGTCCCTCCTATCATTTTCTATATTTTTTGTGTAGAGTTTCAAAATATGGATTGTGGTTATGAACTCCTCTTGAAAACTTACCCAATTAAAAAAAAAAATCGGTCGCATCAAAGTCTGGATGTGGGAGATATCGATGATTTAAATTCAACTATTTTTTTAGAAATGTTTGTGACATCACGATAGTTGCATTGTGGATCTGAGTTTCCAGAGTACCCATATCAATATTTCAATTGCTTAGGAAGATGTAGAGTGGTCTTTCCATTTCTGAAAATATAGTATAGTAAGGATTTTGAGCTATATTGACTGAGCTATGCCCATTTTAAAGTTTCTCCCAATAGTAAGTGATTTCTAAAAACTATCACTTTTTTTTATGGGTTCTAGAAAGATGGATATTGAAATATTTTTTTATAGGAAAAGATGATTGTCCCACTATTGAATATTTTATACATTATCACATGTCTCGATCCCAATATTTTTGGACAATCGATCTAGGGCTTCATATGAAAGATGACACTATTAAATGGTGGTTCTCACTTGACAGTTCAATGAGGCTACTTCGTGGTAAAGAACTTGAAAAAATCATTTTCAAAAAATGGTCTCATACTCGAAATAATTACAATAAGAAACATCAGGGGCTATTTTCTAGCTGGTATCTCCTTATTAGAGGTTCATGGATGTATTCAAAAAGAGAAGATCATTGTGTCTATCAATCCTAGTAGTAAGCATAATTTTATCAATGTAAATTTCAAAAAAAGAATCAAGTGTCAGTAAAACATATTGAGCACACATAGGTTTATAATGATGGTGTTAAAATTTATAAATATTTGAATATTTCTATGGATAAATATGTGTTGCATTCTGATTTTTATGCTTCAAATATGGTAGATGTGGATGTTTTTTTGGGATACTATTGGATAGAATCCTTTGGTACTGTCAATATTAATGAGCATAAGAAATTCTAGAACCTCTAGTATACAAAGAAAAAAATTACAACAAAGGATATTTCCATCAATAAACAAGTAGAGCCCAAGGAGTCCCAAGAAGATGAGGATTATATGGTAGAAGTAATAATGGTGAATGTTTCTCTTGTTTTATGTGTTATTCATTGTTCTTTTGTCTTAGTGTTTCTGCATTCTAATTTTTAGAACAAAAAATGATGAATAGAATTTGTTTCCACAGCACCCTGTTCTAGCTGATTCTACAATAGTCTATGTTTTCCACTGATGCTAAACCAAGGAATTCTTAGCTGCTCCTCAGTTTTTGTTGAGCATTTCACTCCAGTCTAGTTGAGGAATTCTTAACTACCCCTCAATTTCTGTTGAGTTCCACTTTTCTTGTATCTTCTTACTCCATTTAAAATTCTCAAAGATCCAAAGTAGCACACCTAGCTTGCCCTGTTTCACTCATGCTCGATTACTTCTGCAAATTGGTCACCCAAGCCCTTTGAATCCATTTCCCAATGGCCCTTTTCCCTCACTTTCCCCACCAAACAAAACTCAAATCCAAAACCTCACACTTATTAACTAGCCTAAAATTCCCAATAAAAAAATCTAAATCCTACATAGATATCCCTCTCTGGGTCTACGACGGCTAGATCCTAGGCCCGAAGTGGTTTTGATGTTGCCTACGAGATTCTGCCTTTAGCCTCAGAATTACAGAGTGATAACATAATGGCGACCATATTGGGGATGATTTTTTCTTCCTCAGTAAGACTTATGAAGTTCATTTTGTCTTATGATAGTGAACAAGAGTAAAACACTAGAAGGTTGTTCCATTCACCCGACGACTCCCTTGACAAAAAAAACCATAAATAGAGATTCATTGGCAACTCCAAAAGCTCAAAATGGGATCATTTGCAAGGATATATGCTCCCATGAATGAAGATTACATTCCAGGCTTCCCAAACAAAATTCCTCAAGTAAATTGGCAAAGAAATATTCCTATTTTTCAAGATGAGAATGTTAATGAGGTCTTGTTGAATCTCATTAAATTTCATATTCATTAATGGAAGTTGAAAGTTGAATGGCATGAGGACTGCCACATGAAGATGTTCATGGAAATATTAGATGGAAAAGGGAGGGAATGGTATGAAGGTTTAAACCCTGGTAGCTTGTTTTCTTTAAAGGATTTCCACAAAGTGTTTTATGAGAATTATAAAGAACATTCCCCACCTTTGTTATTAGTGGAAAACTGTTGTGATCAGTTTGAGGCTTTCATACAATACATTGAAAGTATTTATGAAGACATAGTAGATATGAATGATGAGGATCTCTTAGAAGCACTTTATGGGTTCCATTCTCAAGTTAATTGTCATGATAATCAAGGGAATATAGAGGAAAATGAGATGAATCAGGAATGAAAGTAGGTTCACATGATCTACCTTTAGAGATAAATCATAATTTACCTACTCTTGTGTATAAAGCTTAAGGGAACATTCAGTATCATGAGCAGTCTTCACAAGAGAAATAAAACAATGGGTTTGTTCTAGAGAAAACAAAGGTTGCCTCCTCCTTTAACTGAAGATGAGATTAATCATATTCTAAACATGCAGCCAACTCCTCAATCTTTATGTCATCAGGAGATAAATTCTATTGGTCCTACTTCTGCTTTATATATTGAAGTATTTTCTCCTAAAGAAAAAAATGTAGAACATATTGATGTTGATGTTGTCACACATCCTCAAGAAAGATCATTGTTGGAAATCACTCTTACTCATCAACAAGACGGTCTTCATAAAAAATCTACCAATCTCAGTCAAGATATATCAGATTTTCTTGAGGATAGAATAACGGTATACCATAAATATGCCACATCAGATAATCAGGGAGAATATGAAGATATTTTCTTTGAGAATGATCCAGAGCCTGATCAATTGGAACAAAGAGCAGTCATGAATGAAGCTGGCCATTTGAATCCTCAGTACAAAGTGTTTATCCAAGATCCCTTTGCTAACCTCTTATAATCATTCAGAGAAGGAGTGTATTATGCCATGGGTGGTTTGTTGCATCGTTCAAGGAAAAAGTTGAACACTTATGTTCAACATTAGATAAGATGGGAGAGGTCATTTTGTTTTCTCAACCTACTCAAAGAAGTGAGCAAGAATCAGTCAAGCACTCATTTTCTTGACTGCCTACATTGCAAATCTAATTATTATTTGATGCGATAATTTTTCAGACTAGAGTAGGTATATGTGCGAATAATATTAACACCTTGAGCATCTTTCTAGTTTTATTTTCAAACTGTTTTTCAGTTGGCACCTTAAGATTGCTTTTATTTTTTTATTTTGGCATAGTTCATATTTCAACATTCAAAATTTCAAGTTGCAGGAGTCTTGTGACAGAGCAGATTTGTTTCCCCTAAATCACCAAGGCATTGGTTGTCGGACTCAGAGATCTACAGTTCTCTGCTACCTAGCTAGGAGGGGAGCATTCCTGAGAGCGAGCCACTATTAGGACCCTATAATTATAGGGGAATCAAGGTTGCTGAATTATATATATTGGTTTGGCTTGTAGGATGAAAACAATGTTTTACCCTCCAAAGTGAGGTTCATTTTCAAAAGCATCTCAAATCAAATTCTTCATGGAGCATATTTAAAAAGAGCGAGTGATAAAAATTCCACCCGCATTACACTAGAATGCCGGAAAATGTTTCTCGTATATTATTCTGGTGTTGCATGGAGGCGTGGATTGAAATTTTCTTCATACGCTCAGCTCGGTTGATTCCATTATTCCCCTCCATCCATTTGTGTTTTACCTTTCACCTCCATGCCGCACCCTTCATGCCCTCGTTCTCCATTTTTTCACCCATCCATCATTTTCATCATTACATGCATAAACAAGCTTAGGATTAAATAAAAATAAGAAATGAAAATAAAATAAAAATAAACTATATCCTAAATTTTACATGTCACATCATGGGGTTAACCCCCCACCACTTTCCACTTCATCCACCCACCAAAAATTTAATGTGATGGCCTACATTAAATTTCTCCACCCCCCCCCCCCCCCAAACCATCCTAAATTTATCCTCACAGGGGGGTCCGAAATAGGTGGTTTACAAAAATCCCCCCCCCCCTCTTATGTGTCATTCTCTCATGAATTCGGACCCTCCACCCCTCCCCTCCTATTATCACTTATCAGTTCAGGGGGATCTGAAATAGCACTTCCTCTCCATCAAAAACATTTTCCTCAAATAAAAAAACCGTTTTTAGCCTGTTTTACCAGTCTTTTTTCGAGGGAGATTGCAAAAAAATGAGAGTGAATTTTAAAAACTTGAAAGAGGTTTTTACTCAGCATGGATTGGAGAACAAAAACCTCTCCCATATTATTCGCAGGTATCTTCAGTTGGGAGAATCTAGGCCATATTTAAACCCTATTTTTCGGATTTCTATTTTTCCCGTTTTGGTCATGATTTTGCAACGACTGTGGCGGAGAGCTGGAGATGAATTTTGAAAATCCGAGAGAGGGTTTTGACTAGCATGGTGCAAGTAACAATAAAATCAATAATATTTGGCATAGGTGTCACCTTTGGGGACAAACAATTGTCTGAGTGCTCCCCTATTCTCAGCAAATTCGGCCCAATTTTCATCTCTGTAGCTATTTGTCTATTTTTAGAGAGGAAATATTCGATCAAGTTGAAAGTTTCAAGGTACCAGACCTTATGAAGAGCCAAATATAAAGTTTAGAACTCAAAGGGACAGTCAAAATGGCACAAGTGTCATATTTACACTAGCAACTATATGACAAACCTGACTGCAGGGAATCAAAGAAGAAAAAGATATCCATATGTCCTCTATAACTCCAATAGTTTCATTTACGCATTACCAATGATACTCTTCTTTCTTTTTTATCTGTCTAGAAAGAAAGTGACTATTAGTAACATCACTAATTGTAATTATTTAGTTAGCATATATACTTGATTGTTCGAAGTGTCCTAGGGTAGGAGGGAATCTAAATGACGGACTAAGTCCCATTCTGTAATGTTGTGACTTTCTACAAGTAATTCATTAGAATATTTCATGATTCAAGTGGTGAAACAAATGGTGAATGATTCTCTTGTTTTATGTGTTATTCATTGTTCTATTATCTTTGTATTTCTGCATTCTAATTTATAGAAAAGAAAATGATGAATAGGATTTGTTTCCAAAGCACCCTTTTCTAGCTGATTCTACAATAGTCTATGTTTTCCACTGATGCTAAACCAAGGAATTATTAGTTTCTCCTTAATTTTTGTTGAGCATTGCACTCTAATCTAGTTGAGACATTCTTAACTACCCCTCAATTTCTACTGAGTTGTATTTTTCTTGTATCTTCCCACTCCATTTAAAAGTCTCAAAGATCCAAAGTAGCACATCTAGTTTTCCCTGTTTCACTCATGCTCGATTGCTTCTATAAATTGGTCACCCGAGCCCTTTGACTCCATTTCCCAATGGCCCTTTTCCATTTCTTTCCCCACGAAACCAAACTCAATTCCAAAACCCCGAACTTATTAACTAGCCTAAAATTCCCAATAAACAAATCTAAATCCCACAGAGAGATCCCTCTTTGGGTCTAGGAGGGCTAGATCCTAGGCCCAAAGAGGTTTTGATGTTTCCTCTAGGATTCTACCTTAAGCATCAGAATTACAGAGTGATAACAGTTTGTATGGGGGCTGAGGGTTCTAAATTCTCCAAGCTTGGTTATCTGTTGGTTGCTGTCAAGGTGTGTGTTCTTAAGGTCCTCGACCATTTTTTCACTAAATTGTATTCTGAATGTCTTGCTTTTGGCTCTGCATGGCCTCATATCGGCACTGCATATCTTGCTTTTTTTTCCTCCTTTTACCATTAGACCAACCTTCTGCGTTGTGTGCAATATTAATAGCTTCGCTCACGAATCCTATGAAATTTATTGCATGGATTCAAATTACCTTTTTGTGGGTGTGGCTCTATTGAATTCTCCATCCATGGTTTTACCTGCTCGGGTTTTTTGTAATATGGGGGGCTTGGACACCAATTATCATGAAGGTCATTCTATAGTCTGGTGTGAAGAGGGTCTCATAGCTATTAATTTGCCTAGTTTATGGGGTTGTAATCTTGGTTCAACGGGTTTCTGTCTAACTTTGAGGGATTTTATTTTGGTTCATTGGGTTTTTTATCCTCTACTGTGGGTTTCAATTAAGGTTTTGAGGGATCTCAATTCTTTTTAGTGGAGTCTCTGCCCTGCATCATTTCACATGTAGCAGGAGAATGGAAGCATTCTCTCCATGCATATTCTATTGCGACAGGAAAGGAAACTTCTCATAGCCACCCTTATAACTCGTTGGGAAACTGGATTGATGAATGATGACATGAATTTCCCTCCTAAATATGAGCATGTTACTCTCGACAGTCCAAATATTTTCCACCCTTGTTTAACTAAACCAATTATTTAAATTATGTTGTAATATACAGGTATCTTTAAATTATATATATATGTTTCTTTAGCATTGGTCTCACACTTTCCCTGACACTATGATTTAATCCAATGGTTGGTACTCCACCTACAAGATAGAATGGTTAAACGCCAAGCAACAAAAAAAAATGCCAGGAAAAAGGAAAACAGAATAAAAGTAAGAGAAAAGCGGGCCCCAGCAAGAGGGGAAAGAAGTCAGGAAAAGAGATTATGGAAAATATTATTGATGCCTATGCTACAACCACTCCACCTCAAGTTAAAACACTTATTTTGGTTTGGTAACATGATTGCGACACCAAAGAGGAGGGGTAAATAAAATATGACGCAATGGAATTTCTAAAGGACCCTGGAAATATTAGGAGTAAGCTGTCACTATTGTAGAAGTCTCCTCATACTTATTGGACAATGAAATGTATACTAGAAAAAGCAATTATCAGTGTTCAAGAAATTGGAGGGGACCCAAAAGCTGCCTCCATTCTAACTAACATGAGAAGAGACATTTAAGAAATCCATCTTATTCAACACCACCAGAATGTCTCCCTGGGACGCATAGATCGACAACTCCAAAGTATGCATCAAGTCGACATGTTGGGTTCTAGTGTAAAGGACCCGACACCAATCGAGTCCTTTGATGATTGAGTTCTTTCCTTTTTTGTTATTTTGCTATGCATATTTCAGGTAGTATTTACTTTCTAAAGTTCTTGTATGTAATAGACAATGAACTGGACATGTCAGATAGTATTAGGTTCAAACTTTATCAATATTGGTTGGCCTATAACTCTTTAAGGTGGCCAACAGGTCTAGTTTCCTGTGGGTAGGTTGAGGCCATCCAATATTATTATCTATAACCTACATTTCTCTTTTTTATTAATAGAAAATAGGAAGGATTTGGTAAACTTACAAAAAAATTAATTTATTTATTTATTTTTATTAATTAATGTTAAATAATATTCAAATTTTATTCATAAGTTATAATAAAATATTATTTTTAATCCATACCATATATATTTAAAAAAAAAAATTATACAAAAATTATTTAACCACAAATTTAAAAAAAAAAAAAAATGAAATAAAAATAAAAACAACAAAAGGAAGGTAGGTAATTTAAAAATAAAATAGAATAAAATAAAAACTAACAGGGAAGGGGACACCATAAAGAGACTTAGATCTAGAACGCAATAAGAATCTAGATGATAAGGGGAGGGAATCACATCGAGATAGTTGGAGTCGAGCCCTTACTCAATTTCCAACCATCATATCAGTTCAGATTCTTAGCATGCTTCTCAATCTCAATAGCCTCTCTAAGTTTCCTATGGTGGAAATGATCAATCTTGGGAATGACCTTGGAGTCCTCAATACAGACATGGTAACAAGGTTTTTTTGCATGTTTTGCTAAAGCCGAAGTGCGAGAATGATTGTGCCTAATTTTTGCAGCATGCCCATCTATTCTTTGCTTAATGGATCGACCTCATTCTCCAATATAGGGAACACCACAAGAACAAGGAATCAGGTATACACCTTTCTTGTCCTTGGGGTTGAACGGGTCGTTAACAGAACCAAGAGAATTTCTAGTGGTGCAAAGAGGTTTGAATGAGGAGGAGACATTATTTCTTCTAAGGACATAGATAATCCTGTCAGTGGTCCCTTGGATGAATGAGAGGTTAACTTTCGAGATAGGGTCCACATGAGCAGCTTTGGCACTTAACCCTTTATAGGACTTTTGAAAGGCTTTAAGGCCCTGGGCTCTACTGTACCCATTATTTTCAAATACATCAAGAAGATGGGATTTATCTGACTCCAGGTGGTTGTCATCAGATATTCTCAGAGCCTTGGTAGCAAGAGTGAAAAGAAAACCAAATATCTGGGCTGGAAAATGATGGGAACCAGCATCGAGAAATTGTTTCATGTTATTTTTATTATTAAACACTTGGTGTGAAATGGAACCATCATCCCTTCTAGAGATGAGGATATCAAGGAATAGAAGGCACCCGTCCACCTCCACTTCCATCATAAACTTAATGGAATCAGACAAGGGATTTAGGTGGCACAGAAACATATCTAACTTCTCATGACCATGGGGCTAGATGACACAAGTGTGATCCATAAACCTCTTCCACTTTTTAGGGTGAAATTGAGCTGAGGCTAAGGCCTTAGTTTCAAAATATTCCATGAATAAGTTAGAAAATATAGGGGAAAGAGGGGAACCCATCACAAAATCGCACGCTTGCTCATAAAACTCACCTTGGAAGCTAAAGAAGGTCTAATTTAGTAGTTTCATGGTCCAAGAGATGGTTTATGATGCCAATGGATTCTTGGATGGTGATTTTGGTAAATAAGAACACAACGTTAAAACTTACCAACAACTCACTAGGCTCTAGCCTAATATCTTTCCATTCCTTAATGAAGGAAGCAAATTCCTTGACATATGAATCAGTGAGGCCTACAAGAGGCTTAAGCTTGAGGGCTAAGAATTTAACGAGAAGATAAGTAGGACCATGTATTGTGTTAACAATAGGTCTTAATGGGGCCCCAGGTTTATAAATCTTAGGAAGGCCATAAATCATAGGGGTGAGGGGATTGATCTCAATAAGCTTCTTCGAGAGAGGATTAAGAGAATAATCCAACTTAATGGATAGGGAAACCTCCATAGAAATGGATTTAAGAGAACTCTTTTTTAGCTTGACGTAACTGCCACTACTCTAAATATGGTCGATCATCTTGCTGACATAGTCAGATTTATCGAAAATGACTATGTAACCACCTTTTTCTTCGTTGAGGATTACAATGTCAGGGTCATCCCTCATGGCTTTAAGGGCAAGAAACTCAAGCTTGCTGTGGTTCTTTTTGGGAGGCTTACCCTTCCTAAGAACAATAGGAAAATCTTACCTAATAGTCTCCTTAATGTTATTAGGAAGGTCCCTAATACCATGTAATATCCCAAAAGGGAGAATGTAGTAATACTGAAACACAATATAAGAAATGCAACAAAGTAAAAAATAAATCTATATACACATCAGAATGCATAGAAATAGCTGATCCATTTTATTATCTTGGAGGTGCAAAAAGAAAGTACAACAATGCTCAAAATATGAGAAACTCAAGCCACAAGGGTGGCCTAGAATTACCTTGCAAATATTTCCAAATAGGGATTGCATAACTATTTCTTCGTTGGAAGTTAAAGTACGCTATCCCTGTTGCAACTGTATGGACTACATCTGCCTACAAGATAGAATGTCAGATCTAGGCAGAATGGGAGCTCTGATGATGCTAAAATTGTAGATATGGGCTCTATGATGGACTCCCAAGGTAACCCAGAAGGGATTTATCATATCTATAAGTCTAATAAAACCACCCTCTTAGGGCTTCACATGTATGTTACTGGGAATGCAGATCTGAAGCTAGATCTGATGATATGATGTGTAATGATCCTTTTTAGGAACAACTAGTAGTCCATGGCTAGAAAACACATTTTCCAAAAATGGAGGCAACTGGGTTTGATACCAAGACCTGGATCCATTAGACAAAAGTGTCTAAGACCAAAAATCCAAGGATTGGGACCAAAGAAACCCTTCTAAGGTGAAGAGAGAAGCCTCCCTCACCTAGTTCCCTTCAGAAATTGCCCAAAGAATGGGGCTGCAATGATGTATGAACATACAATGGATTCTCTGTGTTATTTGTCTGAGCTTGCTTATGGAAATATGTAAACAGACAACATATATGATTATACCAATAAAAGGAATGCAATGACTTGAGGAATAAGTCATTCAATCAATACAATACAAGCCTCTCATTACATGCATGATAAATATGAAGCACACTGCTATAGATAAGGAACTGTAGCCTATGAATGTGTAATCCTTGAAGGAGAATTTCTGAAAAATGTTAATAATACATATATGTGGCAATATTAAGCTCAAATAAAGTGGGGGAGCATGATCTCAATCCCTGAAAATACTATACATCAACCCGCTAGAAGGATTGGCCACAATACATGTACAAAATGGAAAATACAATAATTATAGAGTTGTTGGGTAGTAGCATCTCAAGAACTGGAAATAGATGGAGAAGGCTGAAATTTCTACAACAAATGAAGAAACCTCCTCCAATGGAAATCTAAAGTGAAAGGCTGATCCCTTCACCTAAGATCTCACCCTCCAAACTATCTGCTAATCCCTCACAACAAATGCTCTCCAACAATAATGTTGTCTAAGAGAGGGACTGCGCTGCATATGATGGAAAGTAGTTTTCCTAGTGCCAAAGATGATGGAATAAGCTCATGAACCTCATTTTCTAATCTCCCAAAAGGATGGAAGCTCCCTCCTCTGAAAAAATAGCCAAGGATGGTGTTGTAGAAAACCTCCTAGCAACATCTAACAACAATGCACAATCTTCAGCTGAAACTACGCTGACGAAGAAGGATGATACTTGAACTCAATGTCTTAACATGGGGAATGGAGTTCAATCCTCCAAGAGCTACTCAAGAAGGAGAGGAAATCCTAAACAAGAATTCCTCCGGCAATCCTTGCTAAACAGCAAGTGAGTGCAGCAAGTCCAACGGACCAAAGATGAATAATACTCAAGATGATACACAATGGCTTCCTTGTCCTACTTTTAAACAATGTGAGCTCGTTCTCAATGTACCCCACTCATTAGGGTTTCCTTCCTCTGGAATTTTCCCTCCTTATCCCACTGCGCTGGCCGACAATGTGCTCTCCACCTAATTCCATTGCGCTGTTTGACTTGGTCAAACTGGACCTAACCTTCTTGCAAAAGTCGTCCTTCACACATGGAGGTGTGAAATCCAACTCTATAAGTGATCCTCCTTCATACCAAGAGGATTTTTATTACCTATTCATGAAATTAATGGTTCTCCTACCCATTTTATTTCTCTCTTATGTGAAAAGGGAAAAAATTAATGTTCCATAAAATTTGGGAACATTACAGTCCTCCCCTCTCAAAGATTGCTTGTCCTAAAGAAATTGCAAGGATATACTGATAAATTTTCCCTTATTATCCCTCTAGCATCCATACATGATTAGCTCCTCTAAAAAATAGATTCCATATCATCAATCAAGTGTCCAAGTTGTCCCTCCAACATATGCAATCCAGCTTTTGGTGAACATCCCCAAATAGTTGTCATGTAGAAACAAATATCCATGAAGGAAATAATGGGTTGTCTAAGGGCCTCCTTGAGGCATGAGATCTGATATAAATGGGACTCATCACCCCCATATTAATCTCCCATCCCGAAGCAATCATCCATACAACATAAGCTGCCTCCCAACATGGAAACTCATAGAAATCTCCCTCCAGCTTGAGCTCTGGAAATGAAGGTGGTCTGAAAATCTAAATATGGAAAGTCTCATAACTTGCCCCATGCTATCCTCCTCTCCACTTATGATAAGTGTAGAGTGTGTGCTGATCATGGGCTCCAAAATTATTTCCCTCAAGTGGCAAGATGAAGAGAAACCCTCCAAGGATCTCTCCTCCATCAATGATAATCCGGCTGGCCCAAGACATTTCAACCATGATGAGTAGGACATGATCATCATAGAATTCCACAATGAAATTTTTGCTGTAGGTTATACCATATGCAGCAAGGTACAAACAATGTCTTATAGGGTTACAACGTAACCTCATCCACTGCAGCTGCAGAAAATAACATGGAAAGTACTGTACAGAAAATATCACCTCTACTACTGAATAGTAAATAGATGAGTGACTCAGCAATACAAAATTAGATACATGCCCATATACCTACAATGGATAGAAATCATCATCAAACTCATGACCCACCTCGAAAGAAGGCAAATAAATGGTTTTGGTGGCCATGTCTCTCCTCATGTTCCCCTTAGAACATGCCATGCAAAAACTGTGGGAATCATCTTCCCTCACGGACACATTAAATTCATGTGTCAATATTTCGATCATGCTTCCAATAATATGGACAATATCAGAAAATGGAAACATTCTCATCATCAAAATAGAGGAATTACTGATGGTTTCATATGGTGCTGGAAAGTACCAACAGTCTCCCAAGGGTGCATAATGCAGTTTTGCAAACTGCTGCTCAAGAAATGTACAAGGAAATTTTTTTTTAAATACAATGCTAATAATATGAATTAGCTGAACATGTGTAGGATGGAAATTTTTTTTCCTAAAACCATGTAAAATACGGCTATATCCATCATATGGTTTGGCCCAACTTTTCTCATGGAGCAACATGAAAAATCTGCCCCTTTGAAGAGCCGTGCACTGCAACATAATGGTAAGAGTATGTAAATCAGAAAATGAAAATACAAGGCTCTTACCATAGGCTGGAAGTAAAATGATAGATGGATCCATGAGTGTGATCTTGGTCCTATGTGACAGCGCTGTGAGCTCATGCAAAAAGGCTCCTGTCCATGCCAATCTCTATCTCTTGACATGCTCCTTGTCAAGAACACCTTCGGTGATGCTGCTGTAAAAATGAAACTTCTCCCATGATGGAAATGCCTCCTAATCATTTCAAGCCAAAGAGTGATCCCTTTGCACTATGAGAGTGCCCTCCTTTACTCCGACAACATCATAAATCATATGAGAGCAAGTATGCTTGTGCTGTCTCCAAGATAGTTCAAGCAATGCAAGTGCTTGCTGCCTCCTCGTGCTCACATCATGTAACTCATGTGATGAAGGTACAATGACTGATATATATGCCATATCAGCTCCATGTATCCCTACTTTTTTCTACTCAATGATGCAAACATCCTGCCACTCTCCCCTACTCCCATCCTCTTGGAAAAACGATACTCCAAGTGATGGCCAAACTCCTTCAAGAGGAGCCAACATAGCCAAGCCTCTTGCTGCCCGATATCATATATTTTCAAGTGGAAAATCAGCTTCTTGCTCCTCATCCACTTCCACTCAGTTCCCTTTTTATGTCTTCTCCTTTTCCCTCCTTTGTTACTCCTCCCATGAGGGCTACCACTCTCCCAAACCAAAACACCTCTCTTGCATCCCATGGAAGATTACAATGCAGCTCCTTGGAGGCCTCCTAAAGGAGACCTCTCACCCATGACTGTGTTGGATCCATGAGGACCCAAATGTGATGGAGGTGGTATCTCCTCTCCACCCATGTTTAACAGAGTTACTAATTCCTCCAATGATGTAGTAGTTGTTACATCCTCCGGTTGTAAATTTGCTTCATTGTTTTTTATGGGGGTGTCATGGTCCACTCCATCCTCCAAAAGTTCACACTCTAACCACAATGGCTAAATGAAACTCAACCAAGATGTATGAGGATGAGGTTTCATCTCCTCCTTGATCCCTTTGCACAATACAGTGCAATCATGGTGCTCTAGAATAGCAAAATGTGTAGATTCTTGGATCTTTAAAGATGAATTCCCACAATCTTTTAAATAAATTGCTGAAATGGAAAGTGGAACTTCACTCATACCTTGGTGCATCATGGGATGTTCTTGTGTGGCTGTAATGGCTTTTCCTTCTGATTTAATGGTTGACTCCTCTATAGATATAGAAGACTTCTCCTCCAAAGCTTCAGCAGCATTGGTGCAATCCTCCTCCCATGGTGGTGTGAGTCTTTCCTCCTTTGTTTCTTCTCCATCAAAGGTTTCGATTAACCTTTGAGCAAATTCTGCAAAAGAACTCACCCTTGTATGGACCAAGGGTTTGAACCACCAAACAAGGGCTTCATCCTCCATGTGCAGTGTTGCAATGTCCACTGTGTCTCTCTCTGCCACTGGATGTAGCAAGAAAAATGCTTCTAGCTTTTTCACCCAAGCTCTAGCTGAAGTGTTCCCATCAAATGTAGACAGTAGAAAACTATTTCCTTTTATTTCTCTTTCGCCATAGGGACTTCTCTCCTCCTTCTGCTAAATAAACTGTGGGAACGTTGTAGCTCCCCTGAATGCTACAGAATGGTATTTATAATCACCCAGGTATTGATCTAGAACCTGATGATCCAAGCATCTCTCATGCTTGCCTTCTTTTTTAGAATAGGAAGTGCATGGACCTTCCTCTTCTTCTCTTTTCTCCTCTTCCTTGGGGAGGTTCTTCTTTGTTCTGAAAATAGATGAGATCAAGCTCATCTACTTCATCATCTTCTTCTTCTTCTTTCTTGGGCTTGAAGGCCACAGGCTGAGTCAAGAAATGTGCTCTGATACCACTGTAATGATCCTTTTTAGGAACAACTAGCAATCCATCGCTGGAAAACACATTTTCCAGAAATGGAGGCAGCAGGGTTTGATACCAAGACCTGGATCCCTTAGACCAAAGTGTCTAAGACCAAAATCCAGGGGTTGCGACCAAAGAAACCCTTCTAAGGTGAAGAGACAAGCCTCCCTCACGTAGTTCCCTTCAGAAATTTCCCAAAGAATGGGGTTGCAATGATGTATGAACATACAATGGATTCTCTGTGTTATTTCTCTGAGCTTTCTTACGAAAATATGTAAATAGCGAACATATATGATTATAGCAGTAAAAGGAATGCAATGACTTGAGGAATTAGTCATTCAATCAATACAATACAAGCCTCTCATTACATACAAGATAAATATGAAGCGCACTACTATAGATAAGGAACTGCAGGCTATGATTCCGCAATCCTTGATGGAGAATTGCTGTAAAATGTCAATAATACATAGATGTGGAAATATGAAGCTCAAATAAAGTGGAGGAGAATGATCTCAACCCCTGAAAATACTATACATCAACTCGCTAGAAGGATTGACTAAAATACATGTACAAAATGGAAAATACAATAATTCCAGAGTTGTTGGGTAACAGCAACTAAAGAACTAGAAATAGACAGAGAAAGCTGAAATGGCTGCAATAAATGAAGAACCCACCTCCGATGGAAACCTAAAGTGAAAAGCCGATCCCTTCACCTAAGATCTCACCTACTGTGTTGCATATGATGGAAAGTGGTTGGCCTGGTGCCAAAGATGGTGGAATAAACTCATGAACCTCCTTTGTTGATCTCTCAAAGGGATGGAAGCTCCCTCCTCTGAAAAACTAGCCAAGGATGGTGTTGTAGAAAACCTCCCCAACAACACCCAACAACAATGCACAATCTTCAGCTAAAACTGCCCTAATGAAGAAGGATGATGCTTGACCTCAATGTCTAAATATGGAGAATGGAGTGAAATCCTCCAAGAGCTACTCAAGAAGGAAAGGAAATCCTAAAAAAAATTCCTCCGGCAATCCTTGCTAAACAGCAAGTGAGTGCAGCAAGTCCAACAGACCAAAGATGAATAATACTCAAGATGATAAACAATGGCTGCCTTGTCCTCCTTTTAAACAATGTGAGATCCCTCTCAATGGACCCCACTCATTAAGGTTTCCTTCCTCTAGAAGCTTCCCTCCTTATCCCACTGCGTTGGCCCACAATGTGCTCTCCACCTTATGCCACTGCGTTGTTTGACTTGGTCAAACTGGACCTAGCCTTCTTGCAAAAGTCCTCCTTCACACATGGAGGTGTGAAATCCAACTCTATAAGTGATCCTCCTTCATACCAAGAGGATTTTTATTACCTATTTTATTTATCTCTTATGTGAAAAGGGAAAAAATTAATGTTCCATAAAATTTGGGAACATTACATGATGGCTACAATGATGCATAATCAGATCTCAAGAATGGTTGATCCCTTCACTAGATCCTTGGGCTAAAAGCTCAATATCTAGCTCCTCCAATCTCCTCCACTGAAAATAGCTGCTGTCGGAACAATAGCTTTAGAAAAATTCACTGTCAAAGAGGGAGGCTCAATAGCCTGCTGCTAGATATGTCAAATCAGCTCTTGAGTGATGGAAACAATAGATCCAATGTGAGGAGGCTATCCCTCACAGGATTTCTAGCTGAAATACTGGAAACCTCCTTCCTCCAATAGATCTACAATACTGAACTTTGCAATCCTTGAATGGAATGTTGCTGCATGGAGGTAAAACCCAATGGCCTGAATGCTTGATGTATATCTGTTGCTCCTGAAAGGCTGGATCTAAAGAACAAAGTGGTAGGATGAATCCTCCACTAGTTTCCTAGGTGAATGCTAGAAACGGCCTCTTGAATATGGCACCAATGCGTGATAAGGAATGAAGAACAATCATATTTCTTAGAGGTCACTCAAAGAAAGAGGTGGGATTCCTGCTCGGGAACACCATGTTCAAAAAAACATTGCAAACTCTGCTAAATAGCCCAAGTCTACATAGAAATGTCCTAAGACAAATCTAGATCTAAACAGATCAAGAAATGAATAATTACAATCATCCTTCCATTCTTCTTTCACCTTCATTATAAGAATGATCCTTCCATAGCCTAGGCCCACTCCAATACAATGTTGTTCTTGTTGACAAAAGTCTCCAAGGTTGACGGTGCTATTGATCCATGTCCTCCATCATGTTCACATGGGGTGATTACCCCCTCCATCATGTGTGCATTAAATGCACCACTTCCTCCACTATCTTATCATGAGTGCTTCATGATCTTCTTTGAATGCACTATGATCTCAGTTGACCTTGTCAAAGAACCTCACGATTTATATTTGAGATCCATGATGTTATTTGACTATTTCAACCTCCATAATCTATCTCATAAATGAGACATGATCTCCAGTAATGGAGCTGCTGCACTACTCCATGATTCTAGATCTAGATCACATACACACATTAATAGTGGAATTTATTCATCTTTGAGGTTTGTGGGTCCCTCCACCCTTTTATTTACTTAATTTATTTATGAAATCAAGGACTCTAATATTCCAAATACGATGTGAAAATTTAGGAATATTGCAGTCCCCCCTGGAAAAATGTTGCTTATCCTCAAGCAACTCCAAAAGTAGATGGAAAGCCATCTATTCCCCTCCAAATGGCATCCACATAAGGAAGACTTCCTCCTTTTGCTGCAATGTGTTATGCATGTTTGGTTCCAAAGTTGTCTTTCAAAAAGATATAGAATGACTTCCAACTGCATGGTTAGATGACCTTCCTTCCACCATGAAATAACAAGTGACAACCATATGATGTACAACATCATCATTAATACATGAGATACATAAAATAAAGTGGCTCTTCCCACAAAGGAAAAGCTCCATCTCACAATACATCTCTTCATCCCATGCTTTATATATTTTATTAAGCATTTATATGTTCTCATCCTTAGCTCTGTTGACCTTGTTGGATCGAAGCATCATTCCAACGTTATGCAAAAGAAGAAGGAAAGGAGTTATATGGGTAGACAAAGATGTCAAACCATATTCTCCTAATAGTAACCACTAGAGTAAGGCCCTTTGTTTCCATCCTCCATCTCCTCCATGTAATATGGACAAGCCAAACACCCCCAAAAGAAACCAAACAAATAAGAGATCTTGTTGGTTTCTCTCCTCGTCATGTGCATCATGGAGCAAAAAAATACTAATTGACATGTTGAATGTCACATCAACCCAATACAAATAAACACCATCAATGCACATCATGAGAGTATCATGCCAAGCTTTACCCAATATAAAACACATAGACATAGGAGATGTCATGTGGTGGCTAAAATCTCTCAAGGGAAACCAAAATGAACATGCCTTCTTTTGCTGCATTTTATCATTGATACACAAGGCATGAATCAGAAAAATATGAGCTATTTGGTGGTAACCATACTCACCCAAAAGCAGCCAATTCAGCCAAGCCTCCTTCTTCATTTCATAAGTGTTTTTCAAGGCATGGATCAAAGAAATAGAAACCTTTGGGTAGTGATAGAAATCTCCCAAGGGAAACCAACATAACCAGGCTTTCTGGCGTATGTCATAAATCTGAAAGTGTTCATGCAAACCCTTGCTTATTATCCTCACCCACTCATCCCAATGGGGATGATTAATGATGTGCTACATAATCATGGTATCCTCCCCTTGTAGAATACCATCCTCCCCAAACTACTGGAGAAATTTTCACTTCATGAGATGTTGAAGTGCACCTCCAATGAGATTCTCTTTTCACCAAAGGCCCTCCAAAACAACTGATATTTTGGATCTGCTGTAGGTAGAATTTTTTCTTTCAGCTCTGAGATGCTCATTGAAAAAGGGTCATATAGAAAGGAGAAATGATTTATATTCTCAGGATGTCTACCATTTATCATCATTACCTCCATTGCATCATGAGTGAAGCTACCTTTAGAATGCTCCAAGAATGATGGGGCCTCTTAATTTTCACAACTACTAAGTGGCAGCGCTATAGATCTGCATGGTAATACATATGATGTCTCAAAGCAAGGCACAATATCTCATAATCAGTTATTACACATAGGATCGTACTCATCCCATTTTTTGAAACTCTACACTTCAACTCAAAGGGTTGAATGTAGCTCAACAATGATGAACTGAGATAGTTCTTAATATCCTCGTTGATTAGATCAAGGATCCTTTGCGCTGTGATATGTTGCTGCCTCAAATCAGCATTTTGTTCTAACACTTGGTTATGCATTGGCCCTGATGGCATGTCCTCATAAGTTTCAATAAGATCTACTGAAACAATATGTGATGAATGTTCATGCATACCTTGAACCAACTGATTTGTGGAAACCTCTCGCTAGAACACAAGAGTTCATCCAACCGGGACAATAGTGTCTCCAACTGCTGGTAAGAGTGATGGCTGCTCTTCTCCAAGTGTACTAGCACTGGAATCTTCCTCCTCTTCCCCATGCATCTCCTGAATCATGCATGAGACTCTATGTGTCAAGAGCTCAAGACTATCTTGAAATGTTGCAAGTGTCTCTTCTCCGGATGCAAGTACTTCTGTAGCTGGTGGTGAATGTAGTGACTTCCTGTCCAGAGTGACAATATCGACATCCTCCTCCGTAGGAAATGTCACTTTGTGACACATATCTAGTTTTCTCACATCAAATTCCTTCCTCAACTTGTGAAATAAATATAAATATTTAGTCACATTTGCATGCTCCATGTGACCAAACCACCAATCATTGGCTTCATCTAAAATATGAAGTGCTGCAATATGAACAACCTCTTCTTCAGCTACATGATGTAGAATGAAAAATGCATCTAACTCTCTCCTCCAAGCCTTAAAATTTCTTGAGGAAGATCCATCAAATGTAGGAAAATGGAATCTATTATGCCTCTCTATCCTATTGTTGTTATAGGATCCTCTTTATTCTTTGATTTTGAAGAGTTATTGGAGAGTTAGCTTCTCCTTGAATGCTCTAGACTGTGCTTTGTAATCTTCAAGATATAGACCGAGAGTCTCATGAGTCTCAGGTTTATTCATTTCTTCGTTTCTATACCTTTCATCTTCTCCAAAGAAAGTTGGCATAGTGGATCTATGAGGAGATTTAGGATTCTCTGGTTTTCCTCTTTGATGATAGGAAGTGCTTGGACCTTCCTCATCCCATCTTCTTCTTGGATCTTCTCTCTGCCCTTCCTTCTTCATTGGATTGACCTCCTTGGAGAGATCTCGCATGGATCTAAAGAAAGGAGTGGCAGAATTTTCATCCTCCATGATAGATCTCATCTATCTGCTTCTTCTTTTGATGCAAAATATGAAGTGTCCACAAGTTGAACCAAAGATCATGCTCTAATACCACTGTAATATCCCAAAAGGGAGAACACAGTAATATTGAAACATAATATAAGAACTGTAGAAAATTAATCAATAAATCTATATACACATCAGAATGCACAAAAATAGCTGATCCATTTTATTATCTTGGAGGTCTAAAAATCAAATACAACAGTGCTCAAAATATGAGACGCTCAAGCCACAAGGGTGGCCTAGAATGACCCTGCAAAGATTTCCCAATAGGGAGTGTGTAATTTTTGCTCTGCTAGAAGGTAAATTATGTTGTCCCTGTTGCAATTGTAGGGACTACAACTGCCTACAAGATAGAAAGTCAGATCTAGGCAGAATGGGAGCTCCGATGATGCTGAAATTGTAGATCTGGGCTCTATGATGGACTCCCAAGATAACATAGAAGGGATTTCTCAGATATGCAAGTCTAAGAAAACAACCCTCTTATGGTTTCACATGTATGCTACTCAGAATGGAAATTTGAAGCTAGATCTGATGATATGATGGTTGGAATGATGCGCAATCATATCTATGCAAGAAGGGATGCTCCCTTCACTAGATCCTTGGGCTAAAAGCTCAAGATCTAGCTCCTCCAATCTCCTCCAATGAAAATAGTTGTTGTAGGAACAACAGCTTTAGAAAACTGCACTGTCAGAGAGGGAGGCTCAATAGCCTGCTGCTAGATATGTCAAATCAACTCCTGAGTGATGGAAACAATAGATCCAATGTGAGGAGGTTGTACCTCACAGGATTTCCAGCTGAAACACTGGAAACTTCCTTCCTCCAACAGATTTACAGGACTAAACTATGCAATGCTTGAAGGGACTACCGCTGCATGGAGGTAAAACCCAATGGCCTGAATGCCTAATGTAGATCTGCTGCTCTTGAAAGGCTGGATCTGAAGAAAAAAGTGGTAGGATGAATCCTCCATTGGTTTCCTATCTGAATGCTAGAAACAACCTCTTGAAGATGGCACCAATCACTGATCAAGAATGAAGAGAAATCCTCTTTCTCAGAGGTCACTGAAATAAAGAGGTGGGATTCCTGCTTGAGAAGACCCTGTGCTAACAACACTGCAAACTCTACTAAACAACCCAAGTCTGCATAGAAATGTCCTAAGCTAAATCTAGATCTAAAAAGATCAAGAAATGAATAATCCCAATCATCCTTCCATTGTGCCTTCACCTTCATTATATGCATGAGCCTTCCATAGCCTAGGCCCACTCCAATACTGCGCTATACTTGTTGACAAAAGTCTCCAAGGTTGACTACGTTGTTGATCCATGTCCTCAATCATGTTCACATGGGGTGATTACCCTCTCCATCATGTGTGCATTAAATGCACCACTTCCTCCACTATCTTATCATAAGTGCTTCATGATCTTCTTTGAATGCACTATGATCTCAATTGACCTTGTCAAAGATCCTCATGATTTATATTTGAGATCCATGATCTTATTTGACTGTTTCATCCTCCATAATCTATCTCATAAATGAGACATGATCTCCAGTAATGGAGTTGCTCCACTACTCCATGATTCTAGATCTAGATCACATACACACATTAATAGTGGACTTTATTCATCTTTGAGATTTGTGGGTCCCTCCACCATTTTATTTACTTAATTTATTAAGAAAATGAAGGACTCTAATATTCCAAATATGATGTGAAAATATGGGAATATTACACACCAAATTCGATGTTACAGATAATATCATCAATGGGAATATTTTTCATGGCAAAGGCGAAATTAAGCTTTTTATTAAGGAGAGTAAAAACTGAAGAATCAAAATGCTTATTCAAAACATTGACAACATTCTTCAAGCCCCTAAATTCATATTAATTTCAACTTGGTTATTCTTCATATTAATATTCATATCATTATTATTACTTGAGCCATTGGTATGATTATTAGTAAATGTATTAAAGTTATTGCTTAAATTCATATTAATGTCGCTATGATTATTATTAGAATTCATGTTACTATCTTTATTATTATTGCTCAAGTTGTTGGTATTAGTATAATTATACCAATTGATCTTATTAATGTCTTTAATATGTTTATATTTCATATAACTATTATGATTTTTAGAATCAGAATTATTATTAATTAATTTATGAAAAATTTTAAATTTATTATTCTTTATTTATTAAAGCGGTAAGGATGAGAATCGAAATTGCTGTGGGTTCTAGCTCCGTTGACCAACCTCAAGGCAGAACCCTCGAAATTGTTGGAGGAGATTGCTGCTGAATATCGAATCGAAGTAGGATCGTAAGGGAGAGAACGTGCTCCTGCTCCGATGACAAATGGTTAGGGCAGAACCCTCGATATTGCTGGCGGAGGTCGCCAGTGAAGACCAGCTCGACGCAGAAGGAGACAGCCATGAAGCTTTTGCCGGAGAATGTAACACAGCGTTTGAGGAAGGCTGGATCGTCGATGAACAATTCGAAGGAGACTTGCTGACCAACGCTGAGGCCGGACACTCGACATAGCTCGAGGAAATCGCCCGAGCAGAGCCAGATTCCACAGAATTCGAAGGGGAAGGCCGGCAGCTCACGAAAGTGTGAGACAACATCGGAGAATCATATTTTAATGGAGGCTGGAACGAGGAAGAACTGTCCCTGCAGGGAATTGAAGAAGAAAGCGACAAAGATTTCGAAGGAGACCACAGAAATCGCGGATTTGAGGGACACAGCAGCGAGGACTGAGGGACAAGATGTGTCTAGGTTTTCCCTGGGATATGTCTGATGATAATTTTTCTACTCCAAACTATGAAGTTTCAAGGTATATTTAAAATCTAGCCAATTTTTTTGAAGTTATCAAATATGCTAAATAAACTATTCCACTTATCAATTTCATATAAATGATGAAAATTTTTATATTAATATTTTTAAATATTCAAATTAAAATGAGCTATATTTATTTATCTATATGTTAATAATTATTAGATATGAAAAACTCTTCAAAACTTAATTTTTTATTTACATGTCATAGAATTTAATACCTTTTAGTACATGATAAATCAATGTTTAAGACGAATTTATAGTGATTTGTTATATGTTGACATTTAAGTATATACACTTTTTATAGGTCACACACATTTCAATATTGAAATATTGATAAGATAAATAAAAGTTTATTTTTTCTTCATAAATTGTTTTATTTATATAAATTTGATATAAAATTAAGCTATTTACTATAAACAATTAAATATTTTATTTATAACTTAGGAGAATATTTATTTAAAATGGATTGTAATATTAATCCTAAAAATAAAATTGTTAATATTTTATAATAAATTTTAATTAACATTAGCCAAATATATATAACTATCTTAAAGTTTTATTATAATAAACAATTTTTTTTTATTTACAATAATTTTTTAAAGTAATATGTTATCAATTCTACACCGCCTTTATGCTTAGTTGTAAGATAAACAATAATATTGATATGCTATTTATATAATTCTTTTTTAATAAAAACAAATAAATAAAAAACATAATATTTAATTATTCATTAAATTCTTTAACTTAATATGATGTCATTATTTATTGATTTCTTCATTTTATATTTAATTATTTATTAAATAGGCTAAATAAACTATTTCACTTTTCAATTTCATATAAATCATGAAAATTTTTATATTAATATTTTTAAATATTCAAATTAAAATAAGCTATATCAGTTTATCTATATGTTAATAATTATTAGATAGGAAAAACTCTTCTCAAAACTTAATTTTTTATATTTAATTATTTATTAAATAGGCTAAATAAACTATTTCACTTTTCAATTTCATATAAATCATGAAAATTTTTATATTAATATTTTTAAATATTCAAATTAAAATAAGCTATATCAGTTTATCTATATGTTAATAATTATTAGATAGGAAAAACTCTTCTCAAAACTTAATTTTTTATTTACAGGTCATAGAATTTAATACCTTTTAGTACATGATAAAGCAATGTTTAATATGAATTTATAGTGATCTGTTATATGTTGACATTTAAATACGCACTTTTTACATGTAACAAACATTTCTATATTAAAATATTGATAAGATAAATAGAAGTTTATTTTATTTTCTTAAAGTATTTTATTTATATAAATTTGATATAAAATTAAAAATTTATTTATTATATGACTAAATATTACATTTTATAACTCAAAAATAAAACATTTCTTTCATCATGGATTGTAATGTTAATAATAAAAATCAATTTCTTAATATTTTTAATATTTTTAATTAACATTACCCAAATATATATAGCTATTTTAAATTTTTATTATAATAAATAATAATTTTGTTATTTACTATATTTTTTAAAAGTAATATGTTATCAATTCTACACCGCCGTTATGTTCAGTACAATTAAATAATGTACACTTCTAACAAAAACAATTAACTAATAAACATTTATAGCAAAAACAATAATATTGATATGCAATTTATATAATTTATTTTTTCTAATAAAAATAAATAAATAAAAAACATAATATTTAATTATTCATTAATTTCTTTAACCTAACCTAATATGATGTCATTATTTCTTAATTTCTTTATTTTATATATATTAAAATAAAATATCTCAGCTGTTTCATTTAAAATTTGAAAAATTATATGACATAAATTCACATGACACTAATTTCCTTTAAATCTGGAAAGTTATTCGTTCTCACAATATAGAATGAATTGGATTATAAAAAATTAATTAATTTTTATTTTTACATATTATGAAACTATTATGAAAATATTTTTTTGTTTTTTTATTATTATTTTATTAAATTTTTTAAATTATTATAAATTTATTTTAATAAGAATAAATAATCTAATGTTATACATAATTAACTAGATTGTGAAGATAAGTATCTTGTAAATTTCTTTAATAATATTTTTGAAACATTTTATGGGAAATAATAGAAGCTAAGTATAAAATGATAGAAATAAAGATTAGAACTTAGGGAAGGGAAGGTTTATTCTACCTCTCTTCCCACTACCCTAAGTGCAACGCAAAACATGTAAGAAAACTCCTTTAAGTGCAACACAAAACATGTAAGAAAAGAATGAATGGGTGTATAATATGGAAGGAAAAAGAAGCCAATGAAGATAAAATGAAGTAAAAGCACAATATGCAGTATAGACTTGTTAGTTAACTCAATCAGATATTGAGCCACAAACTTCCCATTGCCATGAATGTAATAGACATTTTTCATTGTTTCAATTTTGATGCATCTACCAGGATTTATTCTTTCATATTCCCAGTACAATTCATTGACTACCTATATCTACATGGAAGCCCTCTCAAGATCTATGAATGAACCCTTGAATCAACCAATAAATGCAGGGTTCTCTACGAGAGTGACAATTGAAGCGCAATCTAGTTTTAGAAATGTAGAAGAATTGAGTTCATTATGATGATGACCACTTGAAAACACTAGTAATTTCTAGTAGCAATGTGATGGGCATGAATATTCTATGAAATAGAATATGTTGCAAGATTTGGCAATAACGTAGAGTGTGACAATACTACTATAAAATGTGAGAGTGTTGCTACAAAGCATGATACTATTGTAGAGCAATATGGTGCTATTAAGAAATTTTATGGTGTTGAACATGATAGTAAATGGTGCTTGATAGAAAATGCAATGATCATAAGTAAAAAATTTCCACATGTGTAGAAGTAATCAAAAGGATTTGTTGAAAAATTAACAAACTATAACACCTCCCACCCCCTTATGGAATCTTGTTATGTGTGAGTGTTACTCCTCTAAACCAATCCCCTACTTCATACAAAACGTTAGTTGCGTCTGAAAGATGCAAACAATGCATTCCATAAATTTGAAGTGAAATTGGAATCTTAATATGAAAAGATCGTCTTGGGTATGACATTCATTATAGCTATTTATTTCATAAAAAATTGGTCTATGTCAATAGCTTTGTTGATGGACTTAACTACTATAAAGTGAGAAACCTTGATGAATTTTTGAACTATCACTATAATGGCATCATTATATTTGGATTTCTTCGGTAATACCATGATGAATTTTGTGTATATGAGTTCCCACTTCTACTCAGAAATTATAATTGGCTACAAATATATTGCTAGATGTTTGCTTCCTACCTTGACTTGTTGGAATTCCAGTTACCTGGAAATATATGTGTGGGTTTTAACCCTGTACAATAATTATCTGGGAATGAGTTCTTAAAGACAAAAAATAAACTATAGTGAGAGCATAAAACATAAAACAAATATACAAATATATTTTCCCCCTGGTTCCCAAAACCGAGACTACCATCTTGATTTTTCATTATATTCATTTTAGTGTTACAACACATGTATATACATGTTGAAGCATCCATAAACCCCAATCCATTAACCCTGCATTAGAACATAATTGTAGTTCCCTTGACCAAATCTACAAAATACCACGGACCAAAAACCATCATGCCCCAAAACCATGTGCAAACCCATGCACAAAACCATAGGCGGGTCTGCCAACTAAAAAATAGGGTCCAAAAATATTTCCCGGGCCGATGCCTCGAACCCCACATATGGGGCTACTCACCCCCTCTGAACTCCTGGATAGGGGGGCCTATGCTCAACGCAATGAAGAAAGAGGGATATCCCTCCCCCCTCGGCTCATGCAACTAATTGGCAAAATAATATAACACATACCCAAAATTCTCCTACTTATTGTTTTATTTCCATAGGGGGCCACATGAGAGCTTAGTCATTAGCCCAGCCCTGCAACACCCATTGTTTCTCTACACCAAGAGAAATTCTAAGTGCTCACAGACTTCATCAATGCATCTTCAACATTCTTCAAAGTGTCCACCTTTACCAGCAACACCTTTTTATCCTCAACTATGTCTCTCACAAAGTGATATTGAACATAAATATGCTTTGTATTTCGATGATAAGAAGGGCTCTTAGCCAATAAAATTACAATTTTGATATCACAGTCTATCCTTATAGCTCGTTGCACCAACCCCATACTTGAACACAATCTTTGCGACCAAACTGCTTCCTTTCTTGCATGAGTGGCAGCCATGTATTCTTCCTGTATAGTTGAAATATCCACTACACGTTGTCTTTTACTCATCCAACTGAATGCAGCTCCAAATAGGCTAAACACATACTGACCTCTAGATATTCATTGGTCTAGATTTCCAACCCATTCTACATCAATAAAACCACGAATGTCCAAAAAAATTTCCAATAATGATCTTCCCTGATAGTACAAACCATAATCACTAGTGCCACACAAATATCTAAAAAATCGCTTCACTGATGCCCAATGCTCTTACCCTGTTTTTGACATAAACCTACTCAATAATCCCACTACATGTGTAATGTCTTCTCTAGTACAAACCATTGCATACATCAGGCTACCCACTGCACTTGCATACGAAATGCGGGACATATCCTCATCTTCTTCTTATGTCTTAGGACACTTTTTAGCAGATAGATTTACACCTACAAGAATAGTAACATTCACTGGTTTACTATCATGCATATTGAACCTCTGCAATATTTTCTCGACATACTTCCTCTAGTTTAATCATATCTTCCTCTTTGCCCGATCTCTGTTAATTTCCATGCCCAAAATATAGTTTGCAGCACCAAGATCCTTCATGTCGAATTTAGAGAATAATTGGGTCTTCATATCTTGGATAATTTCTTTGTCATTTCCAATTTGAAACATATTATCCACATAAAAGACCAAATAAATAATATGGTCACCAGTTAGTTTAAAATACACATAGTGATCCTCTTTTCTTCTGGTGAAGCCAAGTCCCTGTATATAGGTATCAAATTTCTGAGACCACATCCTCGGTGACTGTTTTAACCCATATAAAGGCTTTTTTAACTTGTGTACCAGTTATTTCTTCCACTTCTCCACAAAGCCTTCAAATTGCTTCATGTATATCTCATCTTCCATATCCCTGTGAAGAAATGTTGTCTTCACATCCATTTTACCTACCTCAAAATCAAATTCAGCAGTAACATATAAAAGTAACATTCACAACAGGAGAAAAAATATCACTAAAATCAACTCCTAGCACATGGGAATAACCTTTTTCTACCAACCGGGATTTCTATTTCTCCACCTTTATTTCTACATTCATATTGTTCTTAAACACCCATTTTCTCTCCATGGTATTCCTTTAAGCCGAAAACTTGACGAAATCCCATGCCTCATTTTTGTGCAAGGATTCAATTTTATCAACCATGGCCTCCTTCCAGAGTTTTCCATCCTCTAAATCCACTGCCTCCCTGACAGTTCTGGGATCATCATCAGTGATAGTTAAATAAAAATTTGAACAGAAAGGAGATGGAATATACCTTTCTAGCTTCCTTCTTTCCCGAGATGATATTCTCACAGTTGGAGTTTGTGTCTCTTCCTCTTCTGAATCTTGTTTTGTTGTAGAGTCTAATTCATCCTCCTTTAGCTCAAACTCTATATTCGCAAGTTCCTTTGGTAGGAATTCATGTTTAACATATTTCACCTCTCTAAACACCACATCTAGAATTTAAACAACCTTCCTTGTTTCTGGGTTCCAAAGATTGTAACATTTTAAATCATCCTTATACCCAATAAAGAAGCACCTTTCAAATTTATTATCCAACTTGGTCCTTTTCTCCTTTGAAACATGTACATATGCATCACATCCAAATACCCACAAATGTGAAAGAGAGGGTTTCTTACTAGTCCATACCTCATGTGGAGTCTTATCTTCCAATGTTGATGAAGGTGATATGTTAACCAGGTAGCATGTCGTCTCCACTTCCTCTTACCAGAATTCCCATCCTAACCTGATACCACTGAGCATGTTTATCACCTTTTCCATCTGCATTCTCTTCATTCTTTCTGCAACTCCATTTTGATGAAGTGTGTATGGAGTATTATTTTGTCGTGATATACCGCACTTCTTACGAAAATATTCAAATTTCTTCTTGCGGAACTTTCCACCATTATATATCCTCAACACATTTATCTTCTTCTTTGTCTAGTTTTCCACGAGAGCCTTAAATTCTTTAAATCTGTCAAAGAATTCATATTTCTTCCTCAAGAAATATATCCATGTATTCCTTGATAAGTCACCTACGAATGAAAAATAGTACACATACTTTCCGAGTGATGGAACCGACAAAGCTCCAAACACATCACTGTACACAAGCTCTGATATCTTGTTGGCCCTCTTAGCACCCGAAGGAAAACTCACCCGATTATGATTCCCATATACATAATTTTCACAAAAATATAAATCTAGAGAGAAATTAGGTATACCTTCTACGATATCATTACCATATAGTGTCTGAAGGCCCTTCTCTCCAATATCACCAATCCTTTGATGCCATAGCATGGTATTTTCTCCAGAGACTGCTAGGATTTTACACTCCACTTTTAGGAACCACAGGACTATTGCACCCATGAATAATAGTGTTACCCTGAGGCTTTTAGAGAGTTCCAATATGAACTCTCCACATTAATACCAATTCTCCCTGAACCATCTTGCAAGTATGTTTCTCAAACATTGTTTTTACACTTGCATCATCCATATTTCTTACATAAATTAGATTTTTGGCCCATGCAGGAATATGAAGAACACCAGGATGCATTCTAAGTTGTCCACCTTGTAGCTTCAGCTTCACTTTTCCACTTCTGATGATTCTGGCCTTGTTATCATCCCCTAAGAATAAATCGCCACCATCATAGTTGTCATACTTGTAGAACCACTGCCTATGGGGAGTGAAGTGAAAGGATGCACCTGTTTCAATCAACCATGCCTCATGATTTACATGTGAATTTGAAGAAGAAGCTAAATACACATCCCCACCTTCATCTAAGGTGGATTTTTCCCATGTAGAAGGAGCATAATCAGATCCCTTTCCTTTCTCAAGAGCTTTAGATCTACAGTCCTTTTTGTAGTTCCATTCCTTTCTACATTCCCAACACACCTTTACAGGCTTTCCTGGAGATTTAGATCTCCCACTCGAAAAATTATTTTTGTTTCTGTTCTGGGACCTCCCTCATACAGATAAGTCATATCCATTCTAGCCCTTCATATTTCTCCGTCTCATTTCCTCTGACAACAAGGATGAGACAATTTCATAAAAAATCAAGGTAGTTGTATTGCTACATATTGAAATAACCAGAGTGTCCCAAGAATCTACTATAGAACACAATAAACTGATGCACTTATCTTCATCTGAGATTTTAATATCAAAAAATGAAAATTGACTTACCATAGTATTGAAGGCATTCAGATGCTTTATCACTAAGTCTCCATCCCTCATCCTTAGGTTATATGAATTTTCCGCAGGAACAATTTATTCACCAATGACTTTGATTAGTACAAAGTCCCTAACTTTACCCACAAATTCTTCGTCGTAGCTTCCCTAGATACATTCAAAAATACCGAATTTGAGATACAAAACCATATTGTGCTCTTTTCCTTACGATACAACTTCGCTCAATCTTCATCTCCCATTGTCAGTAGTTTAGTACCTAGATGTATCGCAATTCACTGATCTTTATCCACCAACAGATCCTTCATCTTGAGCTTCCACAACTCAAAACTCTAACCATTAAATTTATCGATCTCTATCTTTCCACTGCTCGCCATATTCTTTCATCACAAGAATCGACCCCACATATCTCCAACTAAACAGGTTCTACCTTAGGCTCGAGCAAAAAAAACCCTCAGCAGCAAATGTGTCCCCTTGAAGCCGAAAAAACTCTGAGACCAAATGTAGGTTTTAACCCTGTACAAAAATTATCTACAAAAAAATTCTTAAAGACAAAAAATAAAATATAACGAGACCATAAAACATAAAACAGATATGCACACAGATTTTTCCCTTCTATCATAAACTTACACTATCAACTTGATTTTTCATTATATTAATTTTAGTGTTACAACACATATATATATACATGTCGAAGCGTTAATAAACCACAATCCATTAAACTGGATTAGAACATAACTGTAGTTCACTTGAATGGATCTATAAAATACTAGGGGCCAAAAACCATCATGCCCCAAAACCATGTAAAAACGCATGCACAAAACCATAGGCGGGTCTGCCCACCAAAAAATATTGTCCAAAAATTTTTCCCGGGACACTACCCCAAACCTCCTGCAGGGGGCTATCCACCCCCTGCGAATCCCTAGATAAGGGGGGTTATTGCCCCACTGTGACCTCCCCGTTGTGCGTAGTGCAACTAATAGGGGGGACTATCGCCCCACCTGTGCCCCCTGCGCATGTGAATAATAGTGGAAATAATATAACACATACCCATTAATATGCCGTTATTTCGCTTTTCATTATTTTTCAATAATAATTTTTTTATGGTTTTTATCAGTTGTTGGTAACCAAGATAACCAGAATAAACTCTTTTATGAAATTTATTCATTTTGAATTTCTTCTTGTTGATCACACAATGTCATACCCTTTATCTTTTAATAAAAATATACGATCATTAGTCACCTTGTAATTCTTGCATATTATTCCCTTTAATTCCTATTGTAAGCATTCATTCACATACAAGAAATGCTCATCATGTAGCAATGTTTATTTAATATTGTCTTTGGTGATAATTTGATAGTGTTGATGGCTGCCAATTCAACTACTTGTAGGCTTCTACCAAGTGAATCTACTACTTAGTTTTTGCCTCATTTATAAACCAAAATAACTAATCAAATAAAACCATTTGGATCTTATAGGATTTAAATTATGTTGATCAAACAATTATTTCAATCCTCCATGAAATGACACCATCAAAAACCTTCCCCAAAATAACTAATGCCTCCAAATTATTAGTGCATGCACAATTTCTGGTAGCTCCAAGTCATTACTAAAATAGTTCCTCTCATGTTTCTTTAATCCCATTGACTCGTAACAAATTACATGTAGGTATTTGCATAAACTAGGAAACACTCATTCCTTTCTCGGAGGCATTTGCAAAAACTAGGAAACTGTTCCATGGGTTTGCTATCCCACATGTGTGAGAAGGTGATAAAGTTTCTGAAATTTATATGTGCACTATGACGTGTATTCAAATTTTGCTCCTTTCTTCTACAAATCTATGATTGGATCTCTAATATTTGAAAAATATTGTATGAACCATTGATAATATCCATCCAATCCCATGAAGGATCTATCCTTTGTAATATTTCGACTGGTGGGACACTCTATTATGACCTTGATCATTTATGGATCTAAAACTGTTAGTATGAAATCTTAATGCAAGTGTACGAAGAGTCATCACTTTAGTTGCACATGAAAAACAAACAGAAAAACAAATATGGTTTTCTAACTTCTTTATATCTTCAATAGACAGTCGAAACAAATAAAAATAAACCTAAATATATGCAATAAAAGCAGCTAAATAGCAAAATAAAATAAGATTTTCTCCAAATATCCAATGGAAAAGACAATATTTATAAATAATTTTTGTATTATGTTAACACCTGGGAAGGGAACAAAGAGCAATGTTACCAGTCCCCCTCAATGAGATGGGTTCTTGGCTGTCGTCAACACTTTAGATCCAAAATTTTCTCTCTCTCAATGGTGTAGAAAACCCAAGACGTGTTGAAGTCTAAGGGAACTCAAGAAGTAAGAAAATAATAAAAGCGGTCAAAGTATGACAATGATAAAGGATCACAGTGCGACCATGATAAAAGGATCAAAGAGAAATAATGAATGGAAAACCCTCCTATTTATAACAAAATATTAAATTATCCTTTATAATGGTGCATAGTAAAATATTATTAACCAAGATATTGATCTAAATACTTGGAATATTTAATTATATTTTCTTGGAGAGAAAATGAATTTAAATTGGAAAAAGACCTTTATTTAGAAATAATAAACAAATAAATGATTTGTTTATCATTTCAAGAATGGGGTTAAGGAACAATTAAAAAAATAATGATTTATCTAATTATTTCTAGGAGATTTAGTCAAATTTAACAAGGAACAAAAATTAAATAACGATTTCCAATAGTGGATTGGTTCAATGGTGAAGAGTGTGCTATTAAGACACTTGTGATGGAAAAGGTCACCGGTTCCAATCCCCCCCGAAGGAAAAAAAATCCACCCATGATAAGGTTTGGTGTGGCCGAGGCCGGGTGTGATCCCTGGGTGATTTTAACATCCTAGATGCCCCTTTATCGTGGTTTCTTAGACCAAAGGTTTGGCGTGATGTCATGTTAGGACCCACATAACCAAGCAAACAAAAATAACAATTAAATAAGGATTAATTACTTATTCCTAGATAATAATAAGATAAATAATTATTTATCTCATTATTTCTCATTAATTAGGTTAAATATGACTAGGAATATTATTTAAACAGAGGTTTAATTCAAATAAATGATGGTTTATTTAATTATTCCTCATAGGGTTTCCTACTTGGACCAGAAATAACTTAATAAACTATGGTTTATTAAATTATTTCTTATAGTGAAAGTAATTTTACTATGGTTAAATTGGTCTTACATGGTGTAATTTGATCCATCTAAATGTAAATGGTTTGATGACCAAAAATTGGTGTAACAGATTGCCCACCAACGTGCGAGAGTTAGGAGCTAATTGTATGACCAAAGTATGTTGTAAGAACACAATCACTAGACACAGAAGGGGAGTCATAGAGAGAGAGAGAGATACATAGACGGAGTGAAGTGATAGAGGACAATAACCTTGAGAGGGTGAAACCTATAGATGATATAAGTCTCCTTTAATGTTTAGGTACATTTTCTAAATGAGGCAAGGGAGGGGTACCTATGCCCACCGAAATGACAAAGTACAAAGAATAATGGTGGGCCCAACAAAATGGGAATGGGATAAAGAGTTCACGATAAATGGTACATGCAATGCTGCCTTAAAATGAGCCAGTCAAAAAATATAATGGATCCCACATACATACTGTGCCTGGGACAAGAGACAGGACTGAATACAATCATATCTGAGTACATTAGATATAATAACTACCTGAGAAGCCCTGATAAATAGGAAAGGGCTTTGAAAATATTAATGGATCATCTGAGTGATGCATGCTTGTTGTAGGCGCTGCAAGCGGGTGGGACCGAACCCATAAAATATGTGGAGCTACATCTGAGGTTGTAGCATAGAATGAGGTCATCCGGGCATGTGGGGGAATACTTGAAGGGACGCCCTCTCACAAGGTCTAAAACATCTCACAAACACCTCGGAATCACTGGGACAATATACTGGATTACGAAAATATCGAGCATACGAATCTCAGTCATGCAATAGGGAGCTCGATGAGAAAAAATCAAATCAAAGGGAAATGAGGTCCCTTTTCCTGATCTAAGGCACCGAACAACGATGGAAGATGGAACTAAGATACATCACCATATAGACCTATCTTCTAGAATGAATGTGTTGATGTCGACAGAGAGAGGTCCACCATAGGTGAGGAAATTAGGGTCCTCACCTAAGGCACGAGAGATAATAGTAGAGCGATTGATGGACTGACACCAAGGATGATGATGGAATGGGGGATAATGATTAGAAAATAGAAAACTTCCCTTGTCAGAGCATAAAAAGAATAGATGACCTGTCAATGAGTGACTCAATTTAGGAAGGGATGGGGGGCAGTATGACTGGAGGCCAAAATGGGATACACAAGAGAGGGACAAGGCATGAATGGATGGGACACTATAATAGGAGGAAATGGGAATCGAGAGATACTCCATGAATGCAATGATGACTTAAATCAGATGCGGTGATCAAGGGTGACTCGATGATGCTGCCATATAGAATAGGCCCATTGGGGACCATAAAGGCATGAGAAAAATATGGTTAACTCATGACGAAAATTGACACATGTGAAGAAAATTATGGAGGCAAAGTGGTGCCCCAAGTACAAGTAGCACAAGTGAGGAAATTCGATTTTGAGAGGCGAAAAAGTGACCCTTCTTGGAAAAATGGCTTCTCGGTGAAGTATCAAATCACAAAAAACTAAGGGATACCCATTTTAGAGCTCAGTGAGAGCTTTCCAATGGTGCTAACCATTCATCAAACAGAGCTACGATGTGCTTGCAATTAGCGAAATATAAATTAGGGTTTCTCTTTTATTAGGGTGATTTAGCTCCAATTGGATTCATTTTCAAGTGTAGTTTTGGTGAATGAAGAGTGGAGGAAAAGGCCCAAAACATTTCAATGTTTGTAGCAGACAAAATGACCATTGAAATCGAGATCCATCAACTGCAGGTAGGTGGCCTAACCCTACTCTTCAATTTCAGTGGTTTCTAATTTCAGATTAGGTTCTGAGAGCCCGAGAACAACTTTTTGCCCTCCTCACAGCTGGATCACACTCTTTGGGGCCTATTATGCCAGTTGGGTAGCAAGTTTCAGGGAAAAATATGCAACCTCGCAGGTCTAGGGTTGAAAAAAGTGCGAGCTGCCAAAAAGTTAGGTTTTGTCCTGTGTTGGGTTGGGAACCGGGTCTTGATGTTTTTTATAAAGTTTTAATTTCCTCTGACTGAAAAATTGTTGGTTCTGTGGAGGCATGATAGAGTTAAATATCAATAGGAGAGAGAGAGAGATCTTGAGGCACTTTGTTTTGATATCCATGGGGATCTGGTTGTTCGAGGTGCACTAGCAAGATATGGAGATCTCAAGTTGGTTTCAAACCCATTGATGAGGGTAGGAGAGCCCTTGTTAGCTAGGATAGTTAGCTATTAGGATCCGGACCTGGAGGTACTTATAGTGCAAGGGCACCAAATCACGCTGATTATTCATGACATTTATTTCCTGACCGGTCTCCCGGCATTGGGGATGGTGGTAAAGATTTAGCTAGTATTACCGCAGGGGCTGAATATTTATGAGTTTGTGGAATGCCATTGTCGACAAGATTTTCGTGTTAAGGGCACGGCTACACTAATCGAACATATAGAGAGACTAGAGACTCGGGATGTTTCCGCATTAGTGATGTGGATATTGGGTAACTAGGCCTTCCACCACATCACCAGAGGACAGAAGAAGCTGGTTGAGAGTGTGTTGATTTGGACCTACTATGGGTGGGCCTAGATGATGCTTTTGTCTCTGAAACAACAGTTGTCGCTATGCAAGTGACAAGTGAACCATGACTATGCCTTTGGGACAATGTTGTGCTCATTCTTTTTTGAGAAGATCCCCACACTATGACCTCATGTACAGATTCAGGATGGGGCCAACGGGTGCCCAGGATGCATCGCTAGGTGTAGCTACTAGGGAGAGGAGGAGTAGTGGGAGTCGGGTGGGTGTTTCGGCCCGAATTATTTGGAAAATGGGATTATATTCCACTGTATATATATGACTATCCATATAGTGGGATGAACTATCACGGGGACATAAACTTGCCTCTTCTTCCCGATCGAGCATGGGGACCTAATGGTATGTGACAAGTTGTTATGCTTTATGGTGAATTTTCAACTTTTAGAATTATGTATGTCATACCGATTCATTATTTTTGGTATGTAGACATAGAAATGGTGAAACCAGCCAGGTATATGGGGTGACCCACAGTGTTAGGGGCTACAGAGTCTACCACAACTAGAGGAGCTGATAGAGTGGAGCTAGAGGCCCTATTGGATGATTTCCACTCTAGATGCGAGATATTAATGACTGGTGTATCAGAGTGTGGTTGGTAGGATATTGATGACCGCTACGTTGAGGAATGTGTCAGTCTACAGTCAGAGTGGCGAGGGGTCATGTATCACCTGGCGATGGTCCGGTAGGGTATGCAAGATATGAGGGCTGCAGGAGCCGAGCCATTGGCTCAGGACCCTCTAGATAGTGATTAGATGTAAGGGCATGAGGTGTCCCAGTTTTCATTTTTGCAATAAGTTATGGGCATGCCATATTTATTAGAGTAGAGGACTCCAAAACATTTATCATTTTATGGACACATATTATGGATATGCACCTTTTATATATGACGAGTATATGTCTCACCATTTTCTTTTGGTTATTGTATTGTGTTAAATGCATGTGATAAGTGCCAATATAGAACTTTGTTTGTGATGCTATCTACATAGTGATTTTGGGCTCTCGGTACATGACTGAAAGTAATGGTTTTAAATTCACGCATTAAAAGCTTCACTCATAAATATATTCTAAAAAGGACATGGTTATGCACATGATATATGCCATTCAATTTTCTAACAAGAAATAGGGAATCTAAATGAACATGAATATGAAGGATGTGATGGTCAAGGGCATTGATTAAAAAACCTATCACCACATCATATTCGTCCTGATTATTGGTGGGAGATCCAATACGCAGGTTGTTGGAAATGACTAACAAATGTATGGGGGTAAAAATGGCCCAGGCTACCGAAGCTAGATTCTGCGAGTAGCGACTTGCACTGCTGGCATAGCCGATGTACGGTGTGGATGAAGGATTCATCTAAAAGGCATCATAAGAAAACAAAGGACAGAAGGATGTACAATGTACGCAACCTGAATGCATGGCAGAAATAAAACATGCATGGGGGATGTTATGGGTAAAATTTATATGCCCCTTACACTTGTTAAAGATATGGTCGATACATGGTGTAGGGAATTTTTTGTGGGGGAAACATTTATTCAGGTCATGAAAATCCATACAGAAATGACTTGTGTCTATTTTCTTGAGAATGGGATCAGAGAAACTAGCCTACTTGAGCTTCTCGATTTTAGTTTTGAGAGCCTTTCGTCAAGAAGGATGAATGCGTATCAAATTTTCATAGACATGGAAGGCATCAGGCCATATGTCGATATGGTGTTTGACAATGGCTAGATCAAGTCCGGGCATCTCTAAATAGGATCTAGCGGAAACATTACGAAATTGTTTGAATAGCTTGGTGTAAGCCTCAATGTATTCGAGGGCACAATGCTCCCCCAAGGCAATGTTTTCTTCTTCCAAAGCATTGGGTGTAGGAATGGGATTTCTAAACCAATCAACCTCATCAGATATGAAGTCTTTAGACTCCACAACATACTGTTCATGGGACTGCTACGGACGGAAGTACACATAGTGGTGCATATCATCCCAATGAAAGTCAAGGTTGGTCATTGCATCCATGATGTCTTCATCGGAATGAAATATGGGCGTACTGGTAGAAGAAAGACCACATGATGCGATGGGGCTACCTGAAATTTCATAATTACATATATGGTTCAAATATGCATCGCTACGAAGGGTAGACAAAGAGCTAGTAGATGAAATATCTATCGATGTTGAGCCCAAGGTGATCACTGGAGGAGGTTCAGTCGAAACAGAAGGGAATGCCCCACAGGGGTTTTCTACGAAGGATCTCATGGATGATGAAAAATAGAGGATAGTGGTTGAAGGGTCTGTCATATCAACATCAAGGGGAGGTATCACATTGGGCGGAGAAATTTCCCTTAGTTTTTCCTGAGGAAAACATCGGAGTAGAGGAGTACAAGATCCACTACGTTCAACCTCGATTCGGCGGACAACCTCAAGGGTGTCATGGAAATCATCGATAGAGGAATAAAGGTGAGAGTAGTGGCCATACAGAACACATAAAGAACAAGGGTGAATCGTGCGCAATGTTTTTAGTTTCTTAGCTGAATCAAGTAAGGTAACATGGACCTATGAGATATCAGATAGGAAATGTCACGTTGACCACAGGTTTGAGAAGAGGAAATTCATGAAAATTTTGGGTGGCATGCCCAAAAATATCACACAAAGCCCACGGAGGTGACTTCTTTAGAGGCTTAGGAGGAGAAGGACTTGTTTGGGCAACCTTATCCTTAGGTTCCCTATTTCTGGCTTTGCCCCCCTAACTAGATGCTTTCGGAATAGGAGTAGATTCCTGTTAAGGTGGCTAAGGCACTAAAGAAAAGGTAGGAGTCGTGGTGACCAGTTGGACTGGGGTAAAAGCAGTATAAGGTTTAAGCTGACCAGGTAGGGTTTTGTCTAGGGGATAAATTTTCCAAACTGGGATGCTGAGGGTCAAATTAGGAACGCTATACGTAGCCATAATAGGCACCGAAAAGACTCCAAAGGGAGGAGCAAGAAACAGTATCTGAACAGAGGGGTAATGGCCTAGGAGAATGGCTCCTAGCTATTTAAGGCTAGGGGGAACCATTCCTGGTTGAAAAGGAGAGGAAGAGACACCAACTGAGGAAGGATGTCCTTGAAAAGAATACCCTATAGGCTCTATCGAGTGCCCACCAGAAGCTGGAGAGGAATAGGCTACTGGGTGGTTGAACTGGGCCATTTGAGATTAGTCCGAGATGATTGCATCATAAAAACATTCGACAAATTCAGATCTGCAACAAGAGGGGAGGGGGACCAAGGAATGCACTGAGTAAGGTGGAATCTTTATAGGCTCTGGGTGACACACTGGGGAGAGGTGTGACTGATTTTTTATTGACCACCAAAGAGATGATAAACTCGGGAGAGGTCTGAGACTTCAGCTCGTAATATGTCAATTGATCAATGCAAATGATATTTCCATTATGAGGAAAAAACATCTTACGGTGAACCGCAAATGTGACTGTAGACATCACTTAGGTGTACCTATGATCCAACAGTATATTGTAATCCAAGTGGGCATCAATGACTTCAATGTCAATAAAACCAATATTTCTCGCAAGAGTGACAAGGCAATTGCAGTACATGCCAAGGGGCTGAGAAGAGTGATAGTCCCAAGCATGTAAAGTGATGGTTGATGGGGCTAAGGTAGGTGATCTAACTTTATTCCAAACAGAGGTGAACATCACATAGTTGGATGCACCTTCATCAATGATACATCACAAGACATGGGCATTACGAACATTGACTGGTCTTTGGAAGGCGATGTATCAAGGTAAGGGGGGATGCTCTGATTTTTCAACATCAAAGACAATTAAATGATAATCTAAAGGATCCATAGTGCCCAAAGAAAATAATAGAGATTTACATTATGAAGGGCATGATTGGAAGTCTTCTAGCATTGACATGGTAGTAGGACATTGTGCCAAGTCATATATTATGCTACAATTATGGGTAGATTTGGAAAAAGTGGCAGTTTGGTGTAATGGCCCTTTTGGGATCTCGAGAATGACCTTTTGATCGTGGCTGAGGGATCTGTAAATGGACACACGGTGTCGAGCTAGACTCTATGGAAATGATGGTTTTAGACTTGGTTGTAGGCAAAGCAGGTGGCTTGGCATATTTGTGCGACCAAGTTTGGAAGTTGACATCAGCAGTATTAACCACTTCATAACTCATCATGAAAATCTGGTAATCAGAGGTACCAGACTGTGAGGGTTAATGGGCTGACTGACCTTGAGGGGGTTGGACAACCACATATCCTTGCTAAGGGAAAGGATCAATAAAAACATCCAGTTGAACAGGTGTAATATTTGGAGGAGCCAAAACCATGAATTGTTGTCCTCTGGATGCTCCTTGTGCTTCCCACAACTAACGCACTTTGGGTGAAAGGGGACAATTGTGAGTATAATGGCCATGGACACCACAACAATAACAAGGCTTTTTCGTACGAAGAGGCATGTTCTTCTTGGGATGATCGCCTTGTTGCTGGTTGTTAGTGTTTGGGTGGTTAGGTTGGCGCCCTTGATTACCTTGAATGGGTTGGTTTTGGTTTCCTTTCTTATTTTTCTTGGAATTTGGAGGATCAGTGGCACTCTACTGTGCATACATCTGACTCAGAGTGGGAGGTGTCTATTGTGATGGAGTTTGAGAAGGAATGGGTGGCTGGGGTGCAAGTACCGGTGGGGTGGAGCACTAACCTATTGAAACAGATAAAAAGGAGGTTGAGCAACATTGGGTTAAACAAGTAGAGAAACCATAGGCTTTGGAATTGGTTGATTCAATGGGGAAAATGTGATTTGTCCTATATACATGTTGATAGGAAGGGGAAAAGTGCTAGAGGAGATGGCCACTACCTGAGGGAAATTATAACCCATGGGAGGATGAGTATACAAATGTGAAAGAGATCCAACGATACCGTCAGTGGTGTGAGATTCCCCCAGTGTGTTTTCACCACCAAGTCTAGAAATATATGGTAAAATGATATAAACATAACCATATTGGGCGTAGATCATGTCATATTTCAACACAATCTGGGGAGCTTCTTCTTCTTTCGGAGGAAACTGAGATGCAAAATCTTTACCAATAGAAGGCAAAAGTGTCCTGAGAAACCAATCCATATATAAATGGTCATCGAATTTAGGATCTTGACATAGGCTCCTCCTTCTTCGCCATTCTTGGACATGGTCAGAAAGGTGGGTGGCTGAAGTTTGATGGAATGTGGTCAACAATTCGGTATCGGTATCATATCAGAGAGGTAGATGGAATTAGGATAGAAATGCTTTAGCAAGAGTCACAAAAGAGGAATGAGAGGCATAGGCCTAGTCGACATACCACTTTGCAGTGTCTCTAGTGATCGTACGCTGGAATAACCAAATATAGATATAGTCATCAGTGATAGAAAGTGACGAACACCACATGTGAAAGGAGTGGACATGATTAGAAGGGTCGTCTCCATTGTCTCCTTTTAACTTAGGGATGTCAAAAGGAAGCTTAGTTGGCATAATAGGCCAACCTAGATCATGGTGTATAGGGTCGTTAATTAACTGGCTGAAATTGGGAAGGCTTAAACCTACCATAAAAGTTAGCAAAGGAGCAACTCAAATGGTTTTGGTAGTGGTTCTACTAATGGAATCTCCAAAATTATGGTTGGGGCTACCACCAGCATGCGGACCAACACCTGCATTGGCGGATGACATGGTGACAAAATGAGATAGAGGGGAATTGGGCTTGAAATCAGAGGAAGGACCCAATGAACCATAATCAGTGTTGGTATGGGGACTCAGTGGAGGAATTAATCGGTGTCTAGGAGGTGGAGTAATTCTTTCTAACAAAAACTATGGGTGAAGGCCTAGGATTATTTGGGATAAAAACCTTCGGGGCACAATGATCGTAAGAAACAGATACCCAAATAAGATGGAATAGTAATAAAAAAAGGCGCAAAGGGGAAGATAAATTAGTTACAATGTTTATGTCTTGCTTTGGCAGTGTAAACCATACACTCTTTGCTTTAGGTGTGTGTGTGTGAAAGGTATGTGTTAATTTTAATTAAGCCCAGATGGTTGTGTGTAAAGGAAAAAAATGATGTAAAACTGTAAAAAAAACTAAAATGATAGTAATATAATCAGCTAAAGATGCATAAATTCAACCCAAAAATAAGGGCTCCCAAGAAACTATTCTAAGAGGCAGGAGAAATTGACTCAAAACACACAAAAATGCCAAAATATCTAAGGTCTAAGGGATAGGGATCTAATGACTCAGATTTGCTGAAAATAGGTGCAGAAAAGGGCAAGAAACCAAAGGGAAAAGTGTTGTAAAAGGGGAGGCGACAGGTTAAAACCCTAAGGGAAACAAGAGGGACCCTAAGGGAAAGGTCCAACAAGACTCAAGAGGGATATTTGGATGAGATAATAACCGATCTAAAGGGATATGAAAGAAATATAGATCAAACCCTGAACAATGGCTAAAAGCACTGCAAAATCTTAGACTACCTCCTCAGCTAAACCCTTCCTAAAAAGGTGGAAGCTAACTGGAAACCCTAACGGGCTTGTTCCTACTTAAAAAAGATAAAGTGATCATGTCAATGCCTAAGATGAGTGGAGACATAGGTTAGACAACCCTGAACAGTGCTTGCAACAAACCTTGAAAGTTACAGAAAAAATATCGCAAAAATTTGCAGCTCACAGGTACTGACCTATAGGCTGTAAAAATCGCAGTTTTGGGCCCAGCAGGTGCGACCTGAGCCTGATCTCACATGCTCTGGGCTAAAAGGTGTGAGCTACATTTCCGTGAGACTCAAGCGGTAGGTTGCGGAAAATGTTTCTATCTCTAGTGTGACTGGTATCGATTATCTGTGGAAGACAACTAGAAACACTCAGAAGTTAGAATTTTTACTATTATAGGGCATAAAAGGTAAAAAAAAACATTAATAGGGTAAAAAATAGATGAAGAAAAACCCTAGGTGCTAAAGTAGCTTGTCACGTAAAAATATGAATAAAACCATGGGGAGTCACCAATTGTTATTATGAAATCTTAACACAAGTGTACGAAAAGAGATCACTTTAGCTACACATGAAAAAACAACACTAACAACAAATATGGTTTTCTAACTTCTTTAGATATGCAATAGATGGTCGAAACAAATGCAAAATAAACCCACATCTAATCAGTAAAAGTAGCTAAACAACAAAATGAAATAAGAGTTTTTCCAAATATACAATGGAAAAGGTAAGATTTATCAAGAATTTTTATATTATGGTAACACCTTGGAAGGCAACAATGAATGTCGTTACCATTCCCCCTCAACGGGATGGGTTCTTGGCTATCCTCAACACTTTAGATCCAAAATTTTTTCTCTCTCAATGGTGTAGAAAAACCAAGACGTGTTGAACTGTAAGGGAGCTCAAGAAGTAAGAAAATAACAAAAGTGATCAAAGTACAAAAATGATAAAGGATTAAAGTGTGACCATGATAAAATAATCAAAGGCAAATAATGAATGGAAAACCCTCCTATTTATAATAAAATATTGAGTTATCCTTGATAATGGTGAATAATAAAATATTATTAACCAAGATCTAAATCTAACTACTTGGAATATTTTATTATATTTTGCTGGAGGGAAAAGGAATTTAAATTGGTTAAATCCCTTTATTTAGAAATAATAAACAAATAAATTATTTATTTATCATTTGAAGAATGGGGTTAAGCAATAATTAAATAAATAATGATTTACTTAATTATTTCTAGGAGATTTAGTCAAATTCAATAAGGAACAATAATTAAATAAGGATTAATTAATTATTCCTAGAGAATAATAAGATAAATAATGATTTATCTAATAATTTCTCATTATTTAGGTTAAATATGATCAGTAATATTATTTAAGCATAGGTTTAATTAATTATTCCTAGAGGAAAATCAGATAAATAAGGGTTTATTTAATTATTCCTCATAGGGTTTCCCATTTGGACCAGAAATAACTTAATAAAGTATGGTTTATTAAATTATTTATTATAGTGAAAGCAATTTTACTATTGTAAAATTGGTCTTACATGGTGCAATTTGATCCATCTAAATGTAAATAGTTAGATGACCAAAAATTGGTGTAACAACAGCTACACCTCCCTTTAAGATGACATGTCCCAAATATTATACCTGTTTACGATGTTTTGCATACAATTTATGTTCCCATAGAAATTGCAAGATTACCTTCAAGTGCTATTTTTTTTTAGTAAACCAAAAAATCATCAATATGGACTAGCATGAACTTCTTCATATACTAGTCGAGGACATTATTCATACGTACGTGAATGTTGTTGGGTCATTTTGGAGTCCAAATGGTACCACTATGAACTCGTAGTACCCATACCTCATCCTAAAAGTTTTCTTGTGAATTTTTTCATTTTTAATTTTAACTTTATGATAGCCAAATCTCATATCTATCTTGGAAAACAATGTGGCTCTTCTCAACTAATCAAATAAATCATTGATTATGGGAAATAAGTGTTTATTCTTTATGGCATCTTTTTTAATTTTTTGCAATTAATTAATAATCACAGTGCACCATACTTCTTCTTTTTAAGTAGCCTTGGGGCTCACTAGGGTTATACACTGGTTTTGATGTATCCTTTATACAACATTTATTTTAGTTGCAATTTTAATTCCATAAACTTTTTCATTCACATGTAATACGATGTTTCAGAAATTAGCACAAAATTAGGAATCAATTCAATGGATAAATGCATTTACCTCTTGGGTGGAATTCTTGGCACTTCCTTTGGAAGTACACCATTATATTTCTTCAAAATGGGGTGATCTTAAATTTTGAGTTCTTTGTCTTTTGTTGCACTAGATACTTAAATCGTAGATAAAGAGCACCCTTTTTGGCTACATTTCTTGAATTTAAATGAAAAAAATTTCTTTATTGAAACATGCTTCCTTTCTCCTTGCAATACCTTTTCTTCTCCTTAATCATCAAGGCATTCCAATGATTTACCATGAAAAACAAATTTGGTCTTATGGAATATCGTCCAATCTATGGAAATCAAGATAGCATATGAACCTAATAGAAAATGATAAGAGAAATTTTTGTAAGTATGCCACTTATTTCTAGGTGGCATGAGTCCACCAAATTAGTTAGTCACTTTTTTACTCCCATCTATAGCTACACCAAAAACAATTTGGCATTTTTTTAACTCTAAAAGGTCACGTTTTTACAATTTTGGGGCTGCATAAATGAAGTTAGAAATTCAAGTAATTAAAATTGAAACAAGATAAGTGGTAACTATACATTCCATTTTGATCATCAAGGCTTGATCATCTTCTTATATGTTGTCAAATGTTACTTTAATTTTTGGTATGATTTGAGCCACATCATTCACTATTGTTTCCTCTTAGATATTGTACAACTTCTTACTATTTTTCTATTTGTGAGCATAGTAATTTAACGTGTAATCCTCTCTACATCCCCAACATTGCAATGAATTGTTCCTAGGTTCCTCTACATCTTCCCTTTTAGAATTAATAGATGAATGACTATGATGCAGGAGCATCCTGCTTGGGTTTTATTAAAATATTGTGTAATTAGGAGGGTGATGATTTTTTAATTATTTTCTAAATTATTATGCTCATTTTAACAAATTAAGAGAGAAAATTGTAAGTGAGGATTATTGTAAATATTCTTTTAATAAATTAAGGATATGAGGGCAGTTGAATTAGGTAGATAATATAGGAATGAGGAATTCCTTCAACGAGAATTAGTTGAGTCCAAAAAAAGGATAAATCTAATTTATATTTTAGTTGAGATTTCTGTGGAGGAAATTATGGATTGGAATAAATTAATTATTATGTATAAATATGAGGAGTGCGTGACGATGAAAAATAGTGAGGAATACAGAGGGAGAGAGAGAGAGATGATTTGAGAGCTTTTGGAAAAGGGTCGAGAGCCGAGAGGCCATCCATTATAATATTTGGCCAAGGAATTTCTTGTGTTATTATATATCAGTATTTTTTTGCATGGCTCTCTTCTCTTTATGTATATTTTAAGCTGCATAACGTAGTTCTAATGAAGATTTTTCTTGATGATTTTCATGTTGAAGGAAGCACACACGCATTTATATGCTAGGATCTGTTTTATAGAAGAATTCTGGCATCATTTGGTATCAGAGCAAGAGTCAATCTTGGAAGCATATGAGCAAGTGAGAAAGAAAATGTTGTGTTCACTTTCTTTTTGTTTCATTGGATATTATGTCCGAAGTAGAGGAAAACCAATAAGACTAAGATAGAAGCCGAATACACTTCTCTTGTTTAGGGCCAAGATTCAGCTTCTTCAGAAATTAGAGAACATAATTCTAATCCTTTCCATTATATTTGTGCAGAATGGAAATGTTATGCTTGCAATTTAATTGTGAGAGAGTTAAAGAAGCAACGTGAGTGAAATGATAGAAGCTAGCATGCATAAAATTATTTGAGAAGTAGATAATGTGTGAGCTGGTGTGATTGTCAGAAGTTGCAGATGTTGGACGCAGATGTTTTGAATGCAGGTGTAGAGGAATCTAGGATAGATGACAACAAACACCATTAACGTCCCTACAAAAGATGTGTTGGGCATATGTGTAGGCTGTGAGAGTATAATTACCTTGGATTCATCACAGAGAAGCACTATCCAGCACTTGGTAGCTTGGGCGACGGCTCATATGGAATTCACGGTAGAACAGTGTTGGAACTCCAGTCAAAGAGTGTGTTAAGATGATGAGCAACATGAAATTGTAAAGAGAGGTTGTCGATGGATGGACAAGTCTATGAAAATAAAATTATGAAACTTTGTATTGTGGCGAGTTTGATACAATGATAGGATGGAACAACAATCAACAAAGAGAGTTGTTGTTCTGTGATTTGGAAAAGCTTGAGGAAATTGTGAATCATCTCGTTGCAACCATTTTTTTTAACTATATATATATTTTTTTATAAATTTTAATAGAAATGCATTGAAGGAAGTGTTGCAGGGACTGTGTTGACCAAGAAATATATAGATCGACTCTGTGGTGGAATATAAGTATTTAACATTGCGAAACTAAAGTGATGATCGTGATCACTGTCTTCAAATCACACTGAGTTGTTGGCAACCTACAAGTTAATATCGATATGCCATCACAAATGACTCAACTAGAGAAGTTTTGAAGAGATAAAGTATTCAATTGATTCATCACAAGAATTTCATGGAAATGGAAACTGAGGCTTGGCCTCATGGGAATCTCTGATCAAAATTGGTAGTGGATCGAATCCTTGGAAGGCGATACACAACTGTTGAAAGGACAAGTCATATTTTTGGATATTTATAGTTCAATACAACTCTCAGAAGCTGAGTATTCTAATTCTATGCAACTACTCTTTCTGCAGAAACATTTTCTAAATTCTCAATTTTATCAGTCATGTGGAAAGATAAAAATAGGAATGAAGAACAGAATATTAGCACAAGTGAACATTTACAGCAATCCAATTCCGAAGGATGGAGGTTTTGAGCAATAAGAAAATGAAGAAACAAATATGTGTTACATTTGATAAGTCTAGCTGAAGAAAGTGGTCATTGTGAGTTCGATTCATAGCCATCATTTAAGATATCATGGTCAAAGGTATTAATATTTCTAACAAATTTTTGAAAAAAAACAAATTTCGTTCCATCATTATGGAAGCCTGCAACATTTTTGATGAGTAGATAGAATTGAGAGGCACCCCTCTTGAGCTGGTGCTCATATTGTGGAGCTAGTGGAAAATGTGCTATTAGCTTCATGAAATACGAACTTTCCTACCTGTGGAAGCCAGTCGTATCAATGCACCTCAAAAACACATGTGTGGGGCTTGTGAAAGGGGTATGGCTCCAGTGAAATATTCAAGGTATGGATCTAGTGTTTCCACAGTATCACCTTCCAGCATAAGAAAAGGTCATTGGGATTGATCGAGGTAAGGTTTTTGCAAATATTTCATGTATGTTTTTGGAGAATGTAATCTTGGAAGGATATTCTATTACATTAAGGTTTCATTTTTCCACAGACAAGAAATTAAAATTGAAGAGAAACCCGAGAGATTAAGATGATGGAACTCGGCTTAAGCTAAGAAGGGAGATTGTGCATACCTTGAAGGTTTACAAAAGGTTTACAAACATTTTTTGCTGGGAAATATTTATGCTAGAAAATTTCTGGGAATAGATTTATTTTCTGGGGAGAGAATGGACCTTGCACATTCAAAGTAAAGTGAAGCAGGAATTAAATCTCATATGAAGAGTCTAATTTATTTTGAATTATATATATTATAATTTCTTGATACATTAAATACTAAAGTGTGCATTGGTTGATTGCATCAAATTTTGGTGTGGAGACAAAGTTTGTAGAGGCTTGAATGTATTTCTAAAAGAATACGCGAGAGAAGGGTTGGATCATTTCAACCAAAAGAAGGTTCAAGGTAAGTGCTCATTGAATGAATCAATATTAATTTGAGTAAATTTATTTTAAAATTTGGTTGATTAAATTTCCTTGCCATACTCGAGAAGTTGATCTTTTGTAAATATTATGGCAGAGTGAAAATGTTGCAAATACGGAGGTATAAACGAATGGAAAATGAATGAAAAAGGAGAATGGGCTATCCTAGGTGATATAAAAAGAAGCATACATTTTTATATGAGAGGGTTTATTATGCATAATGTGGATTCTTCAAAGTTTTGGTTAAGTCATTTTGGACCAAATCTTGTTGTTAGAATGGGAGAATTCTTTTGATTTGTGTTTAAGATTGAAAACCCAATTTCTTGATGTTGTAGAATCTTTGTTTTTAGCATCATATGGCGGCATATATGGAGGTGTTATTCATGATGGACATGATGTATTATTTTTACATCATTTATCAAAGGGCTTGAAATATCAATAGCTTGTTCTCTATACACAGGTAAAGAGATGTGAATTGATGTTGTATGGTGCATAAAGTGCTGGAAAATGATTGCACTAAAATGATGAGCTTATGGTATGAAGGGCATGCGAGTATTCACAGTGACAAAGACAACACAGAAGAGTGGAATCCAGAGAGTTGCAATTGCAAAGAGAAGGTTTATTGATAACCTTAATGGGAGCATAAGGTATGATACATCATTTCGAGAAGGTATTTTTAATGTTGAAAATTGAATGGTTTATTTATTTTCACCATAAAATAAATCTTCGAAAACCTGGATTGTATTTCGATTAAAGACTTCAGCATCATGTGAAATGATAATGGGGAACTGATGATCTTTCATAAGAATGGATTTTGAGAGAGAGTGAAGATTTTACATCGTAAAATGTATTAAGGGTGTATGTTCATTGGAAGATTGTATAACTTGAATTAAGTCATAATATCCACTACTGTAAAATTATTGAGTCAAGCTTGAAGCCAAAACAGATGTTAGGATCAAATGAAAGTTTGGATAGTTTGAGTTAATATTGAGTATTTTTCATCCAAGATGAAGAGTTGGTGTAAAGTCTGAATTCAAAGAGTCGTAAGCTAAGTGAAAGGTCTGAATGTAGTTGGGTTCATGATTAGCGGAGCCCGACACCCAAAGAGTTTGGTCATTGTAACACAAGCATTAATAAAGTATTGTTTTTAGCAAAGAAGAGCAAGAGAGTTTCCCAAAGATGATTCCAAGACAGAGAACCAAAAGAGGTCAAGCGCAGGAAGAGAGCTTGCAATTTTTATGGCAAGTCAGAAGGCTTGATAAAAAGGGGATTGAATGAAATCCACAAGTGAATAGATGAAGTTCACAAAGGAGGAGAAGATGACTATTGATAGTAATTTCAGAAGAACTGATGAAAACCACAATAGAAGAAAAAAGAAGGAAAATGCCAAGGAAAATGGCATAAGTAAGAAGTTGACTGATGAAGAGTATGAGAGGGAGAAGAATGAGATAACAGTTCACCTTGAATTGTTGATGGAATTGTTGCAGATAAATATGAAAGACCGGACACATGGTTGGACCATGAGGAAGAGATTGAAGTGGCGAAGACTACATGCAAAGAGGGAACAACAGGTAAACATACAATTGACAGAAGAGCTAAGGAAGCTCGAGCAAATGATGAGTGTGAAAATGAGGTGTGAAGGACTCATAGAGGCTGAGTTGAAAATGGAAGTTTCCATTTGTGGCGCAGAACAGGGTGAAATTTTGGGTGAAGAGATCAATGAAGAAGATATCATGAACTATTGGAATAGTTCTGAAGAATTTGAATATGTGTTGTTGAGAGAAGGAGATGAGGCCATGAAGTCTTGCATTTTTAAATCTCACAGTATGTTTGTAGGATGTGCAAAAGATGGTGGGCAGTCTGGTGAAACTGTCACAGAAATGAACAAAGCTCTTGAGGTGAAGTGTCATGGAGAATGCATTTTGGAGGAGGAAGGTACTGAATTGTTGCAAGAGGAAGAAATCATAAATTAATTCTTATTTTGGGTAAGACAAATAGTTGATGCTATTATGGAGTAGAAGAATAATTAAAATGACGAAGTGATATTTGAAAGAGGTTAAAAAATGAATTTGTTTAATAAAATTGCTGACAAAATTTTGCAATGTGAAGATACAGAAACCATGACAACTCAAGAAGATTTCCAAAAGAAGAATGAATATGGGAATGAAGATTGTGATAAAACGCTAGAAATATTTCACATGGAAATCAACTTCTTGGAACAATGACTTAAGGAACCTGAGGGAGAAGTGAAGCTTGCAGAACCTGATCCAGAAGAAATCACAGTTACTATGCATGATAGAGATGAAATGTTTTTAACATTTATAGAGTTGAGTGAATGTTATAAATTTTCAAATAATAATGTAATTTTAGGTATAAAAAATGAGATTAACAGATATGATGTCAGAATCAGATAATTTGAACAGAAATTATTTGGAGTTGAGATGGAAGATCAGAAGCAGCATGAAAGTTATCTCCGTAGAGACATAAAGGAGATAGAAATATTGATCCAGTAGGATAAATATCAAAGCAACCAGCAGTTCAAAACAAGATCTACTCCAGTCTAGAAAGTCAATTATGGTAGATTGGTGCTTGAAGCATCAAAAGAGGTCGAAAGGTATTATCTTTTTAAAACTAACAGTTCGTTGATGAATGTAGATACAACACCAGATGAGAAATTTGTTGCTATAAAAGCAATCAATGACTACAGTTGTAATCAAGAAGGAGTTCTTGATTATTCTTCATTGTAGTAAGTTGAGTTTTCAGCGTAGTTGGGGACGAAAGCATTATACAAAGAGGAATTACTCTAAGGAATTGGTGGAAACAATTATTATAAAGGCTGCTGGAATCCAATTGACAGAGTGAGTGATGAGCTACCAAACAGAGTTGATACTTTAAAGGCCAGCGGTAGAATAGAGTTTGGAATCCTGGAGGGAGCAAGTCATCAAGACTTGTGGCTATCACATTATTATAGAAAAGCAACGCACCTCATAGACAGGATTCTATGGAAACTTCTCTACATTGGGGAGTCTGATGCGAAAGCATCCTGCTTGGGTTTTATTAAAATATTGTGTAATTAGGGGGGTGATTATTTTTTAATTATTTTACAAATTATTATGTTCATTTTAATAAATTAAGGGAGAAAATTGTAAGCGAGGATTATTGTAAATATTGTTTTAATAAATTAAGGATATGAGTGGAGTTGAATTAGGTAGATAATCTAGGGATTAGGAATTCCTTAAATGGGACGTTGAGTACAAAAAAAGGATAAATCTAATTTAGATTTTAGTTGAGATTTGTGTGGAGGAAATTATAGATTGGAATAAATTAGTGAGGAATATAGAGCGAGAGACAGATAGATGGTTTCAAAGCTTTTGAAAAAGGGCTGAGAGCCGAGAGGCCATCCATTGTAATATTCAGCCAAGGAATTTCTTGTGTTATTATATATCATTATTTTTTTGTATGGCTCTCTTCTCTTTATTTATATTTTAAGCTGCATAAGGTAGTTTTAATGAAGATTTTTCTTGAGGATTTTTGTGCTGAAGGAAGCACACACACATTTATATGCTAAGATCTATTTTATAGTAGAATCTTGGCATCAGACTATATGCAACAATGAAGTTCCACTCAAGCTCACCTCTAGCAGGTGTATTTAGCTTAACATTCTTCAATGTTTTATTCTACCATGATGGTTGTCATATTTCCCCTTTAAATTTGATTTTTTATTTATTATTCCAATATGTTTAGAATTTATCTCTATGACTTATCATAGAAATATTTGGCTTTTTTTATTATCTCCTCTTGTGTCTTTGGTTCATCAAACTCAATTATGTCTTGGTATGAGTATCATTTTGAATATTCACCTTCTAATATTTGTTGTTTGGAAAGTACCTTAGTAGGTCTCAAAATATGTTGGTATAGGCATCCACGATGAGTTTTCCTAACATATTCTCATGAAACTCTTTAATTATTTTGTCATAGTACCTCTCCAACATGCACTTTTCTTGAAAATATTTCTCAAATATTTTCCACTTTAGTTCCTTTTCTTTCATTCCTTTGACATTTCTACGATCTTCCAACCATAGGTTATATTTTCCTTTCAAGTCAAAAATGGATACGTTTGCCTTGATAATCTCAAACAAATCATGGAATTTTATGTACTTATTTAAGCCTAAAATCCATGCTTCTACTTATTAAATGTTTTTAATTTCTCCATCAAAGGTAGGGGGATTTTCAACCTTGAATTCCTTTGACATTTTTATTTTCTCACTCTTACTTTGTTAGCCCTTGTTGTAGCACTAGATAGTATGTCATGGTCATTTTGTTCTTTTTCTAGAGTGTTAAGTGGGTTTCCTCTTCTCATTTTGTCTTCACTTGCATACATGTGCCTCTTCTTCGAATTGTTACATTCTACCATATTTGTTCCAATCCATAATTTCATATTTTTGATGGCTTTTCTTGGATTTATGTATTTCCAGATAACTTGAAATAGTTTTTTGTTTCCTTTATCTTTGCAGATTTGATAAGATATGAAATATCACCACATTCACCTCTGATTTCCTTTCTTGAGCTCTACAAATATTTTCATTCTCTGCCTTGCATCTCCTCAATTTAACTCTCAAAAAGTTTTAGGTTATCATTCTAATTAGAGGAATTACCTTATGTCATCTTTCCAACTGAATCTTCTTCCTGGTTAGGAGGGTTTTTGTCTATGTAGTATTGTAGAATTTTATTGTTCATTCCTCTATATTGTGTTGTATATTATGTCTTATTACACATACACATTTTTCAACTACATCAAGAAAAAAATTATTATTCATATGCTTGGTATGCCAACACCAACTATGTTGTATTGAAGCTATTATAATAAAAGAAACCCATGCATGTTACATATTCCATAAATGAAAGGACACATAGAATTCGATCAAATTTAGCGATCACATTAAGTACTAGTTTAACTCAACATTGATTTAACAATTCAATTTACTTCATCCATATAAAATTAAATTTTAATCTATGGGTTTGAGGCCCTTTAGGTTGATTTTTTAACCAATTCTCTTATACCATTATATAACACCTACCACTTACTTATTAAATCTCAAGATGCAGGAGAATTACTCCTTTGAGGTGATCTCTAAGATTAGTTATACAAATGGGGTTACAAAAAAATGTTTTCTTAAAAGTCTTCAAGTTCTAAAAATAATATCACTATTTCATTCAACTAATTAATAAATTTATGAATATATAAATATTACCTTAATATGAGTCCCCAGTAGAAATTTATGCCCCTTATAAATTTAGTCCATCAAGGAAGTTGTTTTATCAAAAGGAATCTACATGGAACCCATGTGGCCATGCCTGGCCCATGTGATACAATGCCATCATCACATTGGGGTCCATAAGTGACACCCACCATACTAGCACTAACACATCCTTTAGTTCCTCAATACTACATTCCTTATGATGGTATTGTCTATGTCACTAGCATCAGTTCCCTAGGCTAGTATTCTTTACCTCCCTAACATCAGTTCCCGAGGTCAGTATTGTTTACCTCTCTAGGATCACTTAGCTAGGTTGGTATCATTGACTTTCTCTAGGTGCAAATTATCTTGGGAACATTTCCCCTGGGATTATGTTACCTTGCACCATTCCCCCATACTATAATACTTGGGGTTGTAGTCTTAAAACTTTGATATTTAAGCATTGATTAACATGTAAATTAAAATAATTATTAATGAATCATATGCATACCATTCACCAAATGTTTTATAGAAAACACATTATTCCAAGACTCTAGTCATTTCATTAGTTCAAAGAAAAATTTAGTAAACTACCATCACTTCTATTTCAAAACATGCAATCTAGTTAAACTTATTTAAAGGGCTATTATTATCAATTAACTAAACATGAACAAATTTTTTCTCATGACTATACATGAAGAGTTATTTTCCATCTATCATACATTACAAATCCTCTGAATAAGTTGAGATATTATATTCATAAGCCTTGTTTTCAAATAAGACAACATACATACATAGTTTGTGACGTCAATCTTGAACATAATTTTGAACAACACAGTCTATATATTAATTTAAAATCCATGGAAACACAATATCTCATACTAATAATAAGCATAAAATTCAACATAAAAATTAATGTAAATTCAAATATGCTAATGTAATATACTTATTTGTATATCTCAACTCGTTGAAATTAAAAGAAGCACTTCCACTTTCGCCGAACCATAAAATAGCTACATCACAAGTTTCTAGAAGCTAGCCAGTGCCAAGGTAAATATAATGTCTACGGAAATGCATGGTCATGGAATTCACAACAAAGGATTGGTTTAACACTTGGAATATGGACCCCACTGTTCATATGGTTTTTCAAGTAGCTGATAACATCAATAACCAAGCTAGTTTATCAAATGTACCTACAAAAAGGACTAAGATAGTTTATTAGTTGTTCTTAATAGTAAGAGCCACAGTGACTTACTCTTACTTATGATTTAATTAATAGGGATTCACCAAGGTTCATATGGTGTATCTCTTAGTCCCAAGAGGTTGAATCCACTATCCACGTGATTTATCGGTTGTATTTTCATAGCAAGAACAATAGGGTATTGAAGTCCAAGTGGTTTATCAACTATTCAAAATGCACCACAGGGCGAAAAAATGACCTTTTGAGGTGACTTATCAACTATAAAACAAGAAACATGGTGATTACATCATCCATCGAGCCTGTCCTTGACCACATAGGCTTATACCACATAGTCCAATGGCCTCACACATAATTCATAGACTTCTTACTTGATAGGAAAAAGTGATTTAATGAGGGTTTTGAAAGCATCCCACTTAATCGTTGGAGGATATCCCTTCAACCTCAAGGTACCCATGTGAATTTCCCACCATTTCAAGGAATGACTCTCTATTTTTATCCAAGAAAATGAATTATTTCTTTCTTCCTCTATATATGAACACTAAAATAAAATTCCAATTCCTACAATTAGGGATTTAAATTTAGAGTGTCAATCTATTGTAGCCACTACAACAACACCCAATTTTTTTTTTCATACCCAAAACTTTTCAAGAACCCTCTAGTTTCTTAAGGCCATAAGGGTTATGATCATTTTTTGAATTGGTGAATCTACCCATGAGCCATTTTTATCAAACCTTGTTGATCCTCACATTTACGTGATGTATGCATACTTATGAATTACACTCTAGGGGAGGAAAATATGATGATAACCTCACCCCATCCTCGTCCTAGTCCTCTTCCAAATGCATTAGGGTTTATAAAATTTCTAGTTGGCTCAAGTAAAATTAAAAGCCTTTATCATCATAATAAAATTTTCTCATGTTCAATCTAATCGTGTCGTTTAGGATGCAATTTAATATGAATTAAGCAGCACTTATCTTATATTATTACATCATGTCAAGAAGCACATTGCATAATAATCAAGGCCATTCACATGTTTTAGTATGAAGCCCATTGTGCATGAAAGGTTAAAAATCACATGTCTAATTTTATGCATCCAAGGTTTTTGTATTTAAATTATTAAATGTTATCACCCACAAAAGTGGGCCGCTTTATTCTATATTTTGATGTGCAGGGTTTGGAGATAACTATATCAATAACATTCGCCAATTGAACAACTTAACATTCTCAAGTAGTAGTGTGCACAAGGCTAAAGAATTTGTTCCCGTCACTATAATCCATATCCTCCATCAAAGGAAGTATTTAAACTAAGTCATAACACACCTAGACTTGGAAGGGAAATGAACTTACTCTCTTTCACAATCCCTTGGCATCATCACACATTATAGTAATATGGTAAGTTATTGAAGGTAATATGATAAAAAGGCACAAGGCATGGTGCATAGTGCATACTATGTTACATTATGTCAAAATATACACAAAGTGTGAAATGGTCATATAATATTGTTAATGGAAGATATAGTTGATGCACTACACACTTAAATGAAATGTTGTGTGGTTATCATGTTACATACATCATGAAAAGGGTATTTTCTCTATGCACTCACTATGCATGCGGTAGACGCATACGATTCAGTTATAAGTACCATATGAAACCACATGGAGAGTAAAATCTAGGATGGTATGCGAAGATGATGAAACATCATAAGGAATGTCACACAGGAACCTAGCACTTGCAATATAAAGTGTGGTGGCTCTATGTTAAAAGGTACAGAAATTGATCAAAGGTTATGAATTAGTAATTATATCATGGTATGACACTGTATATACAAATGACAAAAGAATATATGACCAAAAATGTGAAAATGTCATGAATATTTTCATTCATCATAAGAGTATTTAAATAAATGTATGAGTTTTCATGTGTGTTTGGAAAATAATACAATGCAAGTGATATGTGACCAAGTGTACTCCAAGACTATGACGGTAGAACACATTGTTGATTTCCATGTGTTGAATTTGGTCTAGAATGTGGTTGTTTCTACAAAACTCATAATATTGGAAGTTGCCCCATTTTACATTCTTCGATATTATCATAATGCAGTTGTTCCACATATGTGCATGTCATAAAATATTTCAAAGCTGCAACGCACAACCATCAACAACAAAATCAAAATGGCTTATGCTCTAGCACAACAATGGTTTGGAATTTGTATCACAAATGAGGAAAATAATAATCGGTGGCTATTAGATAGTGTTTATTTTTTTATAATATATTACTTCAAAAATCATTCTCTTGGAAATAATAAGGCTTAGTAGCACCACTACAAGGAAAAAGAGGCATTTTTTCTAGCAGCACTCTTAGCGGTGAACTTCAAGTAGGTGATGATGGGTGGCTAGGGATGATGAGTGTAAAGTTTTATGAGCTTTATGGTGTGCATAATCATCTAATATTTCATATGTTTGGATACAATTCTCAGTTACTAGATATACAATTTCATTCAAAGCCTGTTTCTTGTAGCATTCAATACCCCAAGAAGGGTATGCTATTTTTTTTGAAGTCACACATTCAATGTTATCTCAGTGATATTTTTATTTGGGGGTAAATGATGTTGATTATTACATTACCAGTTTAAATAATCCACAACCTCACTAAATTCACATTTTAGAAATATTTTGTTTATTTTTTCACATTTGACAAGTAAACCTTCGTTGTAGGTCGCAAATTCAATCTCGAGCTGAAATGTGACTTTTATTAGGAAGAATATTTGTGAACAATAGAATACATTATGAAATTTGATCCCTTAAGTTACGTATTCATATAATCACACCAAAGGCATGCAGCTTGATTTGTTTCGTGACTTAGCGACGTAGCCATTCCTCAGACGCCAAGTTGCTAGTCGCAAAAATACTATTGTATGAATCAACTATTTATGAAGCCTACATAACATTGTGATTATTTTACCTAAATAACATTGTGATTATGTAACCTAGCCTTGTTAATAAAATTATTACCTCCCTTATTCCTATCGCTCGCGATGAAAACAATGTGAAATCCCTTACTACATCCTCCCCTATGTGTTAGGTTTTTCACCTACCACTCTTATTAATTATTTACATTCTCAGCATACCCTTCTTTGTGTTCTCTTTGTACTCAATCGTTATCCTTCTACTTATTCCCTATTCTCCATGAAACACTAACATAGCATAAGGCACAAAGTGATGCAATGAAACATTTTCTCCTTAGATGGGATCGTCATCAATCCTTTTGAATCATTCAGTTCACAAATTATTAAGGGATTTAATATGAAAGGTACATCTATTAAATTTCATATCCCTATGCACAAAAACAATGAAAAATTCATGTTTGATGCTCATTTTAACCCTAATGAAAGTTGAAAAAGCACCAGCTATCTCTATAGAGGGATGCGAGATGCACTTGTAGGAATGGCTATTAAGGGGATGGATTTTCTTAAGGCACTAGATGAATAAGATGGATATATTTTCAAGTGATAGTTGTGGTAATCACAATAGTGGTTTCTTGCTTTAAGGAGTGTTATATTATTGACGTGCAACCTCTATGCCCATATTACTAATTCATGGCCCAAATATTACAAGAAATGTGACCTACAAGTGTGACTAGCATGAGGTTGTAAGTCACACTTTCTGGTATCCACCCTTTTCCATCCACTGTTATGATTTTCAGCATGTTATGTTGAGACTAGACTATTCTATGCCACATGTGATTATAACTTGAAATGTTATATGGAGTTTAAAAAATAAAAATTGAAATTGCAACCTATACATTTTATGCCAAGGCTAGGTCAAAGGCAATGATTTATAAATAAAGTAGTGTGGTAAATTCATATATACAAAATGGTGGAAATTTTAATTTCGATGGTGCGATACATTCATACCATATCAAAACAGGAATATGATAATACCACTCAAAGACTACAAAAATTTTGTGAATTACATTTTCTCGTTGGTGATGAAGGTCCTGTTACATTTCTTGCAACATTTTATACAATTGTGCTAATAAGGATTGAGGTTAAAAGGCCAGAAGGGATGATTTCTATTATTCTTAAGGTTGTTCATTATTTTTTAAAACCGATAAATTCGCATGATTAGTAGAACGACTAAGTTTGATCATAACAATTCCCATTCTTGTAGTGAAATCCATTCAATGGAATACTAGTAAGGTGGCCTTAAAGAATCTAATATAAGTCATACTAGCCAAATGAAAAATGATGTTATCAATATTTTCCTTTGGTCAAGGAAACATAGTTCTATCATTAGTGAGGGATCAAGAGGACGCCATTATCTGGAATGTCACAAGTGATATAGAATTAAATCACTAACTTGGTGGGGCAGACAATACTATATCTCTATTTTAGGGTACCTGTAGGGTGTCATATAAATTCTAAGAATCACCTATAAAAGTTGTGGGCAATAGTTTTAGCTAAAAAATGTATTCCTTGGAATTTTGTAAAATTATTGATATATGTGCATTAAGATTCAACATTTTCATGATGTTATTATTAAATACAAGGAGATTATATGAATTCACCCTTATAACATGCATTCCTAGAGTTATGGGTCGTGGAGTGAATATAAATATAGATATCTTGTGTTTCTTTATTCTAAATCACAAATTGTTGAATATTTATATGCTCAAATCCACAAGTATATGTTGAAGAAAATTACTTTGGTACAGGATGCTAGTCCAATTCACAAACCACAAATCACTAGAAAGGATCACGAGGATCGTCTTAATGACCTTGCTTGCATTTTTTCGAAAGAAGGACAAAATATCTTGATGATATTTCAATATATCAAAGGACTATACACAGATCCAAATTAATTTCTTTTTTTCAATCAATTTATATTTTTTTTAATACAGTTCTTTGTAAATATGTTTGACAAGTGTCAGTTTTTTTTGTAGGTAGAGGAAAGAAAATGAAAGGTTGGCTTGTGTGGAGGAAATCAGAGTTCCTCCCAGAAATTATGCAAATAGTGTTTCGACAAGCTGGAAAGTCTGTTCGAGAGAGGCTCTAAGAACTAGTTAGCAATATCAAAGGAAAAAATATTAAAAGGTTATCAATGAATATGATACGTGATACCAGGAAAATGAAGGTTTGTCTTGTGACAGGAAAACAACAACATTAGGAATGAGTACTCTAGGGTTTCCAAGAACCCTCTGAACTCTCATGATTTATTCTATGCTATCATAATAGAAAAATTATCATCATGATGCCAACATTTATGCTGAGATTTATTTTAGCATGTAATAGTCATTAGACATGAGAGAGAGTCATGAGGGTAGATGAAAAGTCATGATAGGTGAATAGTCACCTCACCTCTATAAATATATCTTCATGCCTCATTTGAGGGGACTTATAACACTTGAGCTTGGATTGAAAGTAGGTAGTTGATCTTTCTCTTAAGAGCTCAAAGCACCCAACTCTTGGAATCTAGTACGGTGTGTTGTATTGAGGCTCGTTTTCTTCTTTATATGATGGTTTGAGTAGCCCATGTTCCACTTTGGGCTTGATGGTTTGAAGGACTTATACTTGTATTCATAGCAACATTAATAAGAATTTATTTTCTTTCAGTATGGATACTCATGCATATTTATGATGGTTGTATTGGATCTCTTTTATTTCCATCATGTTTGTATGTGTGATTTCATGTTGGTGTATGTTAATGAGATCATTGTTAGCTTATCTCTTTCATGTACACTTTGAATCTATGCTTATTTATTCCACACCATGCTAGTAACCTATTGTGAGCTTATTTATAACTAAACTTTGACATGTTTCCATTAATGTATGTTTGAGATAGTTATAGCTCACTGATCCTTCTCATGGCATGCTTTTTCTTCTTCTTCTTCTTGCTCTCTATACCTTTTTCTCTAGCCTATCAATATTGGGTTGAAATTGTTCTCATTATCTGTTCATTCCACTCTTCTCCTCACTTTAACATCTCCTCATTTTAAAGCTATGAGAGAAACAAACATGATAGGCATTGGGCCTACATACCAAATGGGGCTCCTATCCCAAATAGTGTGTGGTATATTTGGGACTTTACACTAGGGATACCCTATAACTATTGACGATATATTTCATCCCATAAAAATGATTTTTGCAGTAGAATCAGGGCCAAGTGAAAAGCTCAGTCAATTGAGCCTTGTCTTAACGATATTTGTTTAAACATATCTTTCTAAAAAAATTATCCTGGGTTATTTTTCTAAAAGTTTTAAAATTTCAATCCAAAATGAATTACTTCATCACTTATCACTGAATAATTTTTATCGTGAGAGTGGAATATATATGTTTGAATGTACATATCAATTTCTATAGTTTTATGTTTCTAATGAAATATATTGTGAAGATGTAGCTTGCATATTTTTCACTCTTACGCTTGAAGGTCATGTTAAGGAATGGTGAAAAACATTTCCAGTTGTATCCATCCATTATTTAAAGCAGCTCATTAAGGAACTTGATCACTCTTATGAAAAGTATGAATTTCAAAGCCTATTTAAAAAGATAAATCAACTTAGAATGAAACTTGAAGAACCATTAGAAGATTTTGCTGGTAGGTATTTTCATTTTTCTTGTGAATTTCCTAAAAGCGACGTGGATTGGATGTATTTGAGTGGTAAATTCCGACAATTGGTTTATATGTATTTCCAACCATATCAATATGAATCGAATCCCAATTCTGGTGATAATTTTGGTAATTTTAAAGTTCTAAGTCATTCATATCCACTAGTACAAAATGGATAATTAGTTACTAAAAAAATCACTAAAATTTTCATATAAACAACCATTTTTTAGTTGGTGACCTGTAGTAGCTAAACTACAGTATCATATATCATGACCAAATTTTAGTCATTTTTAGCTTAGTGTTGTGAAACTAGCTCCAAAAAGAGAAGAAAATAGATATCAACGCCTTAGAAATAAGCCACTTTGAGGGGGCAACGTCCAATACATTACATGAATGAACAATTCTTGGATGATACAAATTACAAAACCTCCTTTCTATATATAGGAGTCCATGGGGCCACAATGTAATCCTAGCCGACCTAACAATAATAATTTAAGGGCACAATAATAACAATATGGGGGTTACAGGGGTACAATAATAACAATAAGGGGGTTACACTAACAACAATAAGTGACTATACTAGTAATATAGGGACCTAACATGCCCCTCTCCTTCAAAAAAGTGTTGTCCTCAACACTTGAGTAGCTCTGGGTGCTTCTGTATAAAATTCTCATCCTCCCATGCAGAATCTTCAGTGGGTAAGTTCTTCCACTTGATGAGATACTCTGAAATTGATCGATTCCGTAGTTGTCGAGTTCTTGTTTCCGTGACCGCTTCAGGTTCCAATATGATTTTTCCTTCCTCATCAAGTTCTGGAAATATTGTTTGAACTGAAATATTTTCACCTATAACCTTCTTTAAGCATGAAACATGGAAAACTGGATGCACTCGCGAAGAAGCAGGAAGCTCCAATTTGTATGCCATAGTACCAATCTTTTGCAACACCTTGTAAGGACTATAGTACTTTGGCGATAATTTATTATCCTTCTTTGCTTGCTTGAGGGACATTTGTTTGTATGGTTGTAGCCGTAAAAATACCCAATCTCCTACATCAAAACTTCTCTCGCTGCGATGTTGATCTGCCTGTTGTTTCATTCGATTTGTGCCAAATTCAGGTTATCCTTTAAGAGTTGGAGAACTTCTTGCTGATGCTCGATGTGATCTTCCACTGCTTGAACCTTCGAATTTTCCCTTAAAGATGATGTGATGGATGGTGGATGATATCCATAAAGTGACATAAATGGGGTAATTTTTGCTGCAGTATGGAAGGAAGTGTTATACCACCATTCAGCGAGAGGTAATCACTTGACCCATTGTGTTTTCTTATCATATACAAAACAACAAAGATATCCTTCTAAAAATTTATTTACTCTCAGTTTGACAATCGGATTAAGGATGGTAAGATGAGCTGTGAGCTAATTGAGTACCCAAACAAGAAAATAACTCCGTCCAAAAATTTCCAGTAAAAATGGGATCTCTATCGCTCACAATAACCCTTGGGTTTCCATGTAGCTTTTGAATTGTGTCCATAAATGTAGTATAAATTGTACTTACTTTAAATGGATGAGATAATGCACAACAGTGTGCATACTTGGTAAGTCTATCAACTACCACCGTGATGACACTCTCTCCTTCGAACTTAGGTAAACCTGTGATAAAATCCATTGAATCTCCTCCCAACGTTGAATTGGAATGGATAAAGGTTGTAGAAGACCTAGGGTCTTAATTGTCTCAAATTTATTCTGCTGGAAAACCAAACATTTCACCACAAACTTTTGAATATCAGATTTAAGGCCATCCCAAAAAAATTCCTTTTTCACCCTGTGGTAAGTTTTTAAAAATCCCGAGTGTCCTCCTAAAGGAGAAGTGTGCAATTCCAAAAGAATATTTTGTTTTAGTTCGGAATTATTACAAAGATATAAGAAATCTTTGTACTATAAGGAATCATTTTTCCAACTAAATGTATCATATGTACTAGGATCTTGCTGCAACTTTTGAATGAGTGTCCACACTTCTTCGTCCTTCTTCCATTCATCTCTTGCTTCGGTTATCCAATTTGGTCGGATAATAGAAATGACACAAAGCAACGCTTCCACCTCTTCATTCTTTCTTGAGAGTGCATATGCAACAACATTTAGCTTCCCTTTTTTGTAGATTATTTCAAAGTCATAACTCAACATCTTTGTGACCCATTTTTTTTTCTCTTCTAAAGATAGTCTTTGTTCCAAAAAGTGTTTAAGACTATCATGATCAGTTATTACCTTGAAGTGTCTTCCCATTAGGTAAGTTCTCCATTTCTTTAGTGCATGCAATATTGCTAACATTTCCTTCTCATAAATAGGTTTCTGTAAATACTTTCCTTTGATTGGACGACTTTCAAAATAAATGGGTCTTCCTTATTACATTAAAACAACACCAATTCAAGTTCCTGAGGCATAACATTCCACAATAAAGGTTTTTGTGAAGTTTGGCGTAGTTAAGACCGATCCTAGGCACATTTCCTCTTTAAGATTTTCAAAGGCCTTAGTTGCTTCAGGAGTCCATGAAAATGCATCTTTCTTCAAGATTGTTGTTAGAGGTTTTCTGATTCTCCCATAATCCTTAAAAAACATACGATAACACCCTGTTAACCTGAGAAATCCTCATAATTGCTTTATGGTTGTGGGGAATTTCCATTCCTTAATGGATTTAATTTTGTCAGGGTCTACCTTAACACCCTCGTGAGATACAATATGACCCAGATATTCCACCTCTTGTACTCCAAAGAAACATTTGGATGTTTTTGCATATAATTGTTTCTCCTGCAATAGTTTGAGCACCCTATCAACATGTTGAACATGATCCTTCCAAGACCTGTTGTAGATTAGTCTATCATCAAAAAATACTGGCACAAATTTTCTAAGGAAGGGTTTGAAAATGGAATTCATCAACCCTTGAAATGTAGAAGGTGCATTGTTAAGGCCAAGAGGCATGACCAAAAATTCATAATGACCCTCATGAGTTTGGAAGGTTGTTTTCAGAATATCTTTAGTCTTCATTCTAATTTGATGATATCCAGAACAAAGATCCAACTTGGTAAAATAAATTGCGGCATGTAATTCATCCAATAATTCATCAAACACAGGAATGGGAAATTTATCTTTAATGGTGAGCTTATTGAGCTCCCTATAATCGGGGCACATGTTCCATGATACATCCTTCTTGTGTACCAATACTACAGGAGTAGAGGAAGAAATTTGAATAGGTTGAATTATACCAGCCTCTAACATTTCTACAATCATACGTTCAATTTCACTGTTTTGGACATAAGGATATCTGTAAGGTCGGATGTTTGGAGGAACACTTCCTGGAATCAAATGAATAGCATGATCATGATCATGAATAGGTGGGAGTCCTTTGGGAGTATCAAACACATTTGAATTATTGTCCAAGAATCTTTGGAGATCTAGAGAAATATATGATTTTGATGTTGGAACTTCTAGTGAGCATAATTGTGAAATTACACCTCGTTTTTCTTTCTTCAAAATATTTGTCATGAAATTAGAGCTTATTATCTTTGCTAACTTCCCTTTTATACCCCGTAATTCGATTTCATTTCCTTCTGAAAAAAAATTCAAGAAAATTTCTTGAAAATTAAAAGCTACCATCCCCAAAGATTGTAATGATTATACTCCTAGTACGACATCAGCACCTCCCATTGGGATGGAAAGCATTGTAATATTCAATACACATTCCCCCATGGATAGCTTGATATTATGGTATTTTTCAGAGCAATTTATATTTCCTCCATTTGCAACCATCACTTGACATTCTGGTGCTAGGTATAGGAAACAATTCAATTCCTTGGCTACCTTACAATGAATAAAATTATGGGTACTACCTGAATCAATCAACACTATTACCTTTTTCTTCTTGATATGTCCTTTTATCTTGAGAGTTTGAGTGGTAATTTCTGCCAATGCATTACACGATATGGTCAAACTCATTTCCTCCTCTTCTATGGTTGGTTCCTGGTGTATATCCTCTTCTTTTTCATTTTCTTCTTCTTCTTCACAATTTATGTAAAATAATTTCTTCTCAACACAATTATGATGTTTAGTGTATTTTCTATCACAATTGTAGCAAATCCCTTTTGCTCTTTTTTCTTCTAACTATTGTGGTGTCAACCTTGTAGGCTTCCTTGTCGCCATAATTTTACGTTCAATTTTTCTTGCCAACCTGAATGCCTTCTCGAATGAATCAGGTTCCAAAATGCGAACTTCATGTTGGACGTTATCCTTTAAAGTACCTATGAAGAGATCAATCCTCTGCTCCTCTGTAATATCAGTTACCCTTATATTCAATTTTTGGAAGTCCTCAATGTGCTCCCCCACTAAACCCTTTAGTTTGATATTTATCAATTGGCTAATGAAGGTGTTACTCTTTGTATCCTCATAATGTGCTATCATTTCCTCCGTAAAAATTCACCAAGTGATAATTTTTTTTACGAGAGCAAAGCCATCGATACCATACAAATGTATTTTGTTCTAGATGTAAAGTTTCAATGTGTACCTTTTGTGTGTTTTGCACATTATTGAGATCAAAATATTGCTCTATTTGTAGTATCAATGTTACGGGATCCTTGCCATCAAAATTCCTCATATCCATATTTGGAATATGGTGGTTCTTCCCACCAACATTAGAGTTTATGAAATCATGATTAGCATTTATTTTGTTGTCATCATGAGTTTCCTCTACTATATTTTCACCATTAGGAAACATTTGTTGTATCAACTTTGTCAAACCTTCCATGTCTTCTTTTATATCATTCTTCATGTTTTCCATTTTTTCATCGATCTTACCTTCCATGTCATCCATTTTAGCTTCCATGCCAATTTCCATGCCATCCATCTTAGCTTCTAAACCATTCATCTTAGCTTCCATTTCTTTCTTCAAACCATCCATCTTAGTTTCCATTTCATTTTTTGTCGCTCTTTGCGATAGAAAAATTTGGTGCACTTTCTTATGGAATTTTGATATCTCATGTTTCATTTATTCATATTCATGAGTCATAATAGAGTATTATGAAGGCTTAATGGGTGTTGAATTCTTTTTAGGAGGTATTTTAGAGCCTGATATTGATAGCTATGCTTAATAGGCCTTTGGAATCAACTAGAATTGATTTTTCAAACAAGACTTATGCAATTTGAAAAAAAAATACACACCTTTTTCTTGATGTTGAGGAGCTTGATATTGAAACTAAATTATATTTGTGATTTAAGATCTTCAATATTTGAAATTTGGCCCTGAAGTAACCCTCTGAATCTTCTTTCGAATGCCATAGGTCTGCCCTGATTTGGATTCATCAAGGCAAAGTTATGTCAAATCTCCTACAATGACCCAATTATGGACTAGTTCAGTATAGCGAACTTGTATGACTTGCCACGTGTCACTGTTTCCTCCTTTGGCTCTAAAATTGATGGAAAATAAACTATAGTCTATGTACTTACGGTCACTATTTATAGCATTCCCGATGCTCAGAGAGTGAATTATGAATATTTTCCCACAATAACCTCTTTGAGATGAAATTTGGGAGCCCGAAAAAGACCTAACTTCCATATATCATATCTCTGAAATATTGTGAACCAAGCTTTGAAATTTTGCGATGATGTTCTCCAGGATGTCTTCTTCACTCTCTAAAATTTTCTGCTTCTGAAACTTCATATAACAAAATTTATAGCTCAAATTCCGCGATCACCTATTTAGGTTAAATTCAGGAGCCTGCAAAAAGCCCTAACTTCCACAGATCATATCTCCAAAAATGTTGTGAACCGAGCTCTAAAATTGGTCGATAATGTTCCTCAGGATTTCAGCTTCACACTCTCAAAATTTCAACTTCTGGACCTTTGTAGAAAAAAAATTATAGCGACAATTCCATGATGAACTATTTGGGACAGTGAAACCCTAGAATCCAAAGTTCTGATACCAAATTTTGTGAAACCAGCTCCAAAAAGAGAAGAAAAGAGATCTCAACGCCATATAAATAAGCCACTTCGAGGGGGAAACCTCAAATACATTACATGAATGAAAAATTCTTGGATGATACAAATTACAAAACCTCCTTTCTATATATAGGAGTCCATGGGGCCACAATGTAATCCTAAATGACCTAAGAATAATAATTTAAGGGAACAATAATAACAATATGGGGGTTACAAGGGTACAATAATAAAAATAAGGGGGTTACACTAACAACAATAAGGGACTATACTAGTAATATAGGGACCTAACAGTTAGTCATTAATTCATTATTTTAGTTTCATCATCTAGTAGTATATTTAGTCATAAATTTGGTCATTAATTTAGTCATTAATTGTCACAATTAATGAAAAAATATACAAAAAATATATTACGATATGATCACCTGAGAAAACAAATTAATGACCAAATAAATATCATCAAAGTTTTGGTCGTGTTATAATATACAATAAATTAGCCACTAATAGTCATATATATCCAAATTTTAGTCATTGTTTGAAACCAATTAATGACCAAAGAAATATGACTAAATTTTGGGTGTGTTATAAGATAATGTAAATTAGATAATAATAGTGGTATATATGCAAAATATATTCGTCATTTGTAATAACAAGTTTATCATTTTCAGTAGTGATTTATATTTTTTTGGTAGTTGCATATTCATTATATAAACAACTAATTTAGTAGTTTATATTCATTTCATTTACTTTCATTAATAGTCATTATAAACAACTAATTTAGCTGTATATTCATTTTATTTGTGTTCATCATTAATCAATATAAACTACTAATTTAGTAGTTTTGTATTGATTATATGTGTTCATTATTAATCAACCTAAATTAATTAGTATGATTTTGTGACTAAATCAAAAAAAAGTCATACAATGTGCATGTTCATATAACATAAAAACCAAAAGTTACATATGTTAATTACAATACTAAACAATATCAAATGGAAATATAAATAATTTCAACCACATAAATTATATTATATAAAATGTCAAATATTACAATATGAGTTTCCAACTTAATATTGGTTGGACTACAATTTACACATGAAATGTTGTTTCATTACTTCAAAAAATTATCTTTGTGTTTCCAAAACATTGCAGGTGAATTCACCAACTCTAAATACTTGACCATCAATTTGTGTATGTGACTTATGCGGGATATTCGCTCTAAGGGTATCACTAGACTGGTTCTCTTCTCTCTCTCTCTTTTCATTTTTCGCTCTAGTGTTATCGTTCTCCTCTTTCTTCAATTATTTCTTTTGAGTTATTTGTTCCTTTTCGAAAACAAAAGAATATACAGTGTATAGTGTAAGACATGAAAGATGATAAACACTAGAATATAAATTAACATATACCTCAACATCAACAATTTCAAAGCCATTTTTACCCATAAAAGAAAGAAACTCGCACAATTTTTCTTCAGTTGGGAAATAGTGGCCATTATGTGGCCAAGTGACCTGTATAAACAAAGAAAATAAAATTTCACCATAGAAATAACATCTTATTAACTTAGTATTCAACCTTGAGGGAAAACGTAAGGCACAATCATGCCAACTGAGGTACATGCTAAAAAACTGAAATTGTAGATAACTTTTGAAAATAAATAATAGGTGTGATGTATAATCCTTATCGTTTTATTCACAACAACATTTCATTCTAATGCATGAACTTGGTCAATTATATAAACATGTGCTCAAATAACAACATGAAAGTAAAATTTTCTAATAGTCGTGAAAATATTTTAACAAAAAACACTAAAAGGATTTCAATCAATATAGTGTAGTAGTAATTTCATCTTCAAGATTTAGTTTTTGTTTAAATGGATATGATACCAAGTATTTTCAATCTCATAGTTAAAATAAAAAACAAAGTAAAAAAAATGTTAAAAATACAATCAAACAATAAATAGAAGATATCGTGGAATGGACATTGCAATTATAAAAAAATTGTTTACTTTTCGACTGATTTCTTCTCTAGCATTCCTAAAAATTTCTCTTTCCCAACATAAATAATGGGGTGAAATAATAATAGCATAAAAAACCATAGGAATTTCTACTAGAAACATTTCCAACACTACAAAATAAAGGTCATCGGTGAGGGTCGAAAAATGTCACCATAATATCATTAGTGACAGTATAAATGGCTTTCGTTACCAAAAATTGTACATCACAAAAGGTGGCATCGACAAAAGTATAGTTGTTTTGATGAAATTCAATGTCTGTCACGAATAATGATTATAATGACAGATAGTAATCGTGACTGTTTCATATGAACAATAGTGATTTATGGTGATGAACCTTTCATGGCCCTCACTATTGATGCTTATATATGATGATGTTCGTTGACTATCACATTTTCATATTTTGGTGCGTTTTGAAAAATGTCACCATAACCTCATTGGTGGCATTTAAAATAGCTTCACCAAAAACTGAATGTCACCAAAGGCCACATCACCAAAAGTATAAATTTTGTGGTGACATTCAAGGTTTGCCACAAATAATGATTATAAGGGCAGATAGTGACCGTTCCCATTTCATATATATAAAATGACTGTTGATTATGACCCTTTTACACCATCAACATATATATATATATATATATATATATATATATATATATATATATATATATATATATATATATATATATATATATATATATATATATATATATATATAGGGATGAATAATTACCATCACCATTCCCTATGAATATTAGGGCATGGTGGAATCGAAACACTAATCACATGCTTGTAAAGTAGGTGCTTTTCCATTGAGATAATAACCTTTAAAGAATTAAACCTTGAAAATTTATAAATTCTAAATTCTAAAAATCTAATTAAATTATGAAATGTTGTAAATTATTGTAGGTTTCATTGGATCAATCGTTGCGAAAAATCATCCAAATAGAAGCAAGACATAATTGTTTTAGAACAAGGACACAAATTTCACATAGTTAATATGCTCAACCACCTAAAAAATATCATTAAAGTTGATTGTTTAAACTTGAGGTTAACCAAACTACAAACCCAAAGTCCCCAAGTCTTATGGCTCCTCTATAACAAGTTTGCAAATGAGAGAAAACACTGAAGAACTTAAAAATTATATACATCTATAACACAAATTGATGAAATAGGCATTATAGCTACTATTATGATTAAATATCAAAATATTGTTGAGTAGGAAATTGAACAAAGAGATTGACCATGATGGAGCCAACACGAAATCTAGTGCATAGTTCTCACAAGGGCTCCATGAATATACATACCTCTCGAATGTAACTCTTTTAAATCCCCCAAAATTTAATATAGAACTCCAATGACATATATTGAAATATGATGGAAATTATAACTTAACTATAAAGATTCAAAATCTTGTAGGGAAGGAAAATTCAATATAAAAATTGAACATATGGAGTAAACATGAGATCTTGTGCATGGGACTAGTAGTGGCTTCCCAAATATACATACCTCCAAAATGTGACTCTTTTGAAGTGCCAAAAATTAAAATAGAACTTAAATTATTTATTTGGTGAAATTGGAGCTTCGAATATTGCTATCATGGTTAACTGCCTTAATCCTTAATAATCAAGACAATATTTGGTCGTCACGTCATCAAGAATCACTTCATGAGGTACCATAGTATGGAGGGATAGGTTCAATTGTGGTACCTATTGTAAGAAATCAAGTTTTTCTAGACTTTGGAGTTTGAAAGGTTGTATATGTGTTATATTGGGGGTTGTATTGTGTTGGTGCTACAACTCCATGAGAAACAGATAGCCCTGTATATGCAGGTTATCCTGCAAATGTACGTCCATATAAATGTTGTGTAACATAAGAAGATTGTGGAGCATATTAAGGTAGCCCTGTAGGATATTATTTTGGAGTAGGAGGTACTCGTGACCTTGGATATGATGGAAATTTTGGATTCATTGTTGCATAACCTAGTTGTACTTGTAGTCCCAACTGTACTTGAGAGTATGGTATAGGTTGTAAAAAAAAATTCTCCTTCTGGACCTCAACTATAAATTTTATTCTAATTGACCTTCCCTACATGTCAAAAAATTAATACATATTCCAAAATATAATTTTCGAATGAAGTCCTGTATATCCTTTAAACTACCCAAAAAATAATCTCAAATCCCATTAAAAATTTCACATTTATGTTCCTTACATCAATCTTTATATTTGAAGCCTGAAGATAACTTTTGGTTGCTTCAAAAAAATTAAATGTCACAAATGAAAAACCCCTATTTAAAAAAATGTTTTAGAGTAGAAATATAAAATGCTATTTCCAAACTAAATATAGTATATATATAAAACTTCCATATGAACAAATTACAAGAAACTAAAGTTTCCACTTGATAATTTCATTTTTAGTCAAAACTAGCATTACCTGGATATTATTTTATTCTTGTCATATTCAACATGACCCTCTTCTATATCTTCATACTGTGAAAAAACCTATATGAGTGCCTCATTTGATGTCTCATATGAAAGGCCAGCAATGTAAAGATTCCTTTATGACTGATTGATCGTATCTCTTATATTGGTGCCAACAGTTTTTAGATTACATACAATAATTCGACCCTGCAGATTCATCACCACAAATTAAAAAATTATTCTTAAACTCGGAAAGAAGCAACATCTAGTTAAATTTCCAAAACCGTGACACAACACTAACAAAAATGAAGCCCATACCAAAACTATTGGTTGGTTTGAGAAAATATTATGATTGTTCTATAAAGTATCGTATGGTATGGAACAATTTAAATGAAATTCCATCAAGATAAAAATCATAAATTTTCCTATACTAAATTTCTAATATTTATACTCAGTTTCCAATAATCTTAACTTTTCACTACAAAAAATTTCAAAAGAAACCAAAAACTAAACAACATGAATAACAATTCACCTAGATAGAACAATGGCGGATGTTTCATTAACTAAAATTTCTTGCAATACGTGAAAGTTTAAATTAGCAAGCAGATCCACAACATGACTGAGTTAAGATCAACATTGCAATTGATCCAACTAGCATATCCACAATGGTTCAAGTTCCCATGGTAGGGAAGTTATTTAAAGCATAGTAGTGATATTTTTCATATGTCATAAAATGCAAGGTTTCGTAAGGGAAAATTCTAAGGATTCTCACTACATTGCCTCTGGAAAGATAAATCAAAATCAAAATATACCACAAAAGTACAGATATAAAGGGGATTTTTCTAAGTGTGTAAAATAATATTTACAAATACATATATATAAACCTTTTCAATTCATGACACCTTATTTGTAAAATCCAAGGATTCCTTCATTTTTCAAGATCTTCCCCATGGATCTCCATATACCTAGGTACTGGAAGTATCCACACCTTGTCTAAATAAACATACTGCTAATTTTGGGTCTTTTTGAAGCCTTGATATCAAACATTTCAATTTTGATTTGTATTAGTTCACTGTATGGTGCAGCCAAAACCTCATTTTAATAGAAATGATAACCATTTCATCTAAAAAGCACAAGTCAAGATAAAAAAACCCAAGATTCATGTTCTCACCTCTCAAAGGAATATCGACTCCAATACTTTGTATTCTTGATAATTCATTGCAAGTGGAGGTTGGATCCATGCATAATCACTATATGGTTCCTTCAAAACCAATTCCTATGTTGATTTGGGTTGCCAAGATTTCTAACACATTTTTATTTCTGAATGGAAACGTGTAAAGATGGAGTCAAGTTTTAAATCCCTTATTCATATTTTTTTGAGAATAATTATATATAAGTCAAACTTCCAACCAAAATTGGAAGCTTATAAACAAAATCGAAGGTGTTTTCCTGGGAGGAGGATTCTATAGAATTCAAACTACCAACCAACACTGGAAGATCATGTATAGTATCAATGGTGGCTTATTTAACTATTGAATTCCTTCTTAATGTTCCAAATTTTTCTATAGTTTTAATAGTTCTTGAAGTATAGTTTTCTATAAATTCGAAAGGAAATATATACGTATGGCTCTTGGCCCTCAACTCTATTCGTGGAGATTCCACTTCAAATATTGTACACAAATGAAATAAATCTTATGTTGTGTAGTGGAATTATGGTGTTTAAATTTTGGTTGTGTATAAATAATTTATTTTATTTAGAATTTTTGTGCACTAACTATTTCAGCATATAGATGCACCATAAAACAAGCTATAGAAAATATGAAGAAAAGAAGGTTTTTCCCTTCACACAGATGTTGTGTAAACTTCATCATATGAGTGATGATTTCTATGTGAGACTTCACACACTAAGAGGTGTTGTTATAACAATATATTGCTATTTTCATCATAGAAAAGTCTTTCCACAACATAGTATACAATTGAAAAAGGTGCAGGTTGGCCACATATCACAAACATAGGATATCAATTCCTTATATATTTTCCCCACTAGAGGAACAAAACTTCCACTGAAACAAAATGTTCAATAGTTTCAACATCTCAATTACTTTTTAATCTCCTCCCCTGTAATCTGCAACACTTCTCCAATTTTTCACATAGCCTAACGAATGTATTTCTCACTAATCGAAGACAATGTATATTTTCTTGTAGCATGGGCCAAATAGCCAAAACCCCATGATAGAAAAACCAAAAATATTTCTGTCTATTTAGACATCCTATAAAACATCCTGGACAGTCTCAAAAAAATGAAATAATGTTGCAAATTAACATAAATAAGAAACATCTATATTTTTTAGCTACAACAAGATTTACAATCATATTTTTATCAAGGAAGAACATACTTTTTAAGAATATAGTTATACTAAAAATACTCTAGATTTTCGAACCCTTTTTCCTTGAGTCTCTATGATATTTCCTTTTGTACTTGAATCCCTGAGGCTTGGTCATATGAAATGAAAGAACACTATCAGATATATGGTAGCTGAAAAGGACAAGATGAAGGTTCAAGAAGCTTCAGGCTAGTTTTTCAACTTAGTTAACTAGAGTCTAGAATATATGGATGCTGATGCTAAACTTAATTACTTTCTAATGCATTAGTATAAACTCAACTTGGGTAATTTTGGTAGTATATATTTTTGAATCGAATCTCTTAGTCCCATGTCAGCCTCTCAAAACCTAGTTCTCAATCGTAAACGTATAAAATTCAAGAGAGTGAAAATTGGTGACTTTTAGCAATATGAATAAAAATTGACTGAAATAAATTGTTAATGGAAATAATATAATATAATGTTCTTTTAAGATGTAAATATGGATCATAAATAATATTCAATTAAGTTTCATATCAATTTTAGGTGATTGTTAAAGTATGCATGTTTTCTTTACCCTATTCAATATTCACAAAACATACATCAAGAAGTATTCTATTTAGAATATGCTATATCCACATATTCTTTAAGAGGAACTAGTACTGCATACTGTTGTGATGTCTATGTTGAAATATGATTTACACATTCTGAATTTTCACTTATTAGTTTCCATCTTGTGTTAGAAATAGTTCATCAAAATTTAAATATTGTATAAAAAGTTAATATCATTGTCATCTATTAAAAAAAATACTTATTTCATTTTTATTAAATATTTAACATATAACTCAGAGTAGAATATACTCGAATAATGATTAGGGTTTTGTACTAATGCCACACCCCCATACTATGATGAAGTAGTTATCTTTCCTAACAATCCCACATTTCTGTATTGAGAAATATGTGGACCCTTCATATATCCTAGTGATGAAAGATAGTGATTTGCACCTTATGTGCATGAAGATACATTTTTTGTATTGGACCAACATATAGTTGTAGAAACCAGAGCACTGCATACGAATTATAATATCCCTGCAACAAAGAAATAAAACATAGACATGTAAGAAACGAACATGTAAATTGAGACAAGGCATCTCCTCTCCCACCCCTTATTAAAACCTAAAATTTGGCATATAAATATATGGATTTTAGTGTAGTATATATTCTTGATTTAAAAGGGATCAACGAAATCTAAAATATGCAACATATAAAATGAATTCATCAGTACAGAGTATCGAAGAACCATAACCATAACTAATAAAAGAAAAAAGTATGGTCAGAAAGTGGTTTTTATTGTTTGTAACACTTATGGAAAATTGAAATCTGGAGGATATGTTGGAAACCTGAAAATACATGGTCATTATATATATATATATATATATATATATATATATATATATATATATATATATATATATATATATATATATATATATATATATATATATATATATATATATATAACCATGTTAGTTAAGGAACTGATCTCATGGAAAATGACATTATGAGGATTGTCATTCCACAAGTTATTATATCCAAAAACCATATAACATGAATACACTATATTTTATGCTCTTTTGAATATCATCTTCACTATAAGATTTCCATGGGGCCCACAGAGTAACCCATTGATTCCTAAACCTTAAAAATATTGGTGCTTATTTTTTCTCGTGTAGGACATCCATATTTTTAGTATTTTCATCATTGCATCATTACCTCAACCTCTTTGTCTCCCCTTGTCGAAAACACTCCAACTCCATTAATTTGCTCTCGATTCAAACCCATGTTCCTGAAAACTAGGACTTGATATAATGGATGTATTGTACAAGGATACAATAAGTTAGATGGGTACACTCCGTTCATGAAGAAGCTTACACCTGAAATAATCCTTAATATATCAAAACATATAAAAAGGATAATATTAACAATGATTAGCATAACATTACAGGAGGTAAGGCTTTCATAGTTATTCCAAGTGGAACAAGATATGTAGTATGTGAAATCGATGATAACACTAGATTATTTATTGGAGGCCTATATTTATCGTCTAAGACTATTTTCCCATCAAGCCAAGAAGTAACAGTCACGATGCCATCATGGAAATACTCTTGAACCTTGTCATATCCACCATTAGATGGAAATAAAGGCATTAGATATCTAGTTCTTGTACCTCAGGGAACACCATTAATTTTCCCTTTATTAAAATTTCCATTTGTGTTTTATATTGTTTCCTGATTAGAAGTCGTGGACTTTGACGCTTCTCCATGTGGTGGGACACAAAGGGACAAAAATCATTACTCTTATTATGTAGATAATTATTCACTCTTTTTTGGTGTGCTAATAATGTCCCAAGTGTTGATAATTGATTTGGTTTATCTATATAAGGTATTTCCCATTGCATTCACCATCAAAATTACAAAACAATTTTTATAGTAGAAGGATCATTGGTGTGTTTCTGATCTTTTTTATTCTATTCTTCGACAATTCCTATGAAATTTTATCATATATTCATTAATATAAATCCAAAAATTAAAAAACTCGTTTAGAGTAAATGGAACCAAAAATCCAAACAGAGTGAAACTAGTAGCCTATGAGAGAGACTACTATAAGGATTCTAATTTATTTCTTTCATATTTTCCCGTACACTTGTAATTACTCAGGCAGTTAGGTGGGTTTATTTGTTGTTGCGACTTTGATGCTTGACAGTCATTTTAGATCCTTGTACAATGTAAAATATTAAGTATTGACACATGTTTTTCCCGATGAAATTTTCTAAATGCTTTATTTTTACATGATTCATTTTTCCTCTGGCGAAATTTATCATTTTTATGTAGAGCTTTTATCAACACATTGAAACTTTTAAGTTTTTCTTCTTGATGGGTTATCCATTAAATGAATTATGGTACAAGTGCATCAACCACTATTGTTTTTCGTAGGATTTCATGCATATTCTTACACTCATGAGGATATATGTTACAACATTTGAACTGAACGTGTTTCATCCTGAACTATATGAATTAACTTGTTTCATCATGATGATTGATCTATAGGGATACCATGACAAAGAATACAAGAGAAGGTTGTCATTTCTTGTTGATATCGCCAAAAAACAAAAAATTTGAGTCATTGTTATCCCATTCTTGGGTACCATTTAATGTTATTTCCAAAAATTGTTCAATATTTGATGGTACAATGTACAATATAATGGAAATAAAAATCAAAAGACATAAAAAAAAGCATTTACCCTTTGTTATTTGAACAAATGCAGTTCAATTTTTGTACTTTCATGTTCTTTTAACTAATTCAAAATCAGAAGATATTTTGATTTTTGTAGAGGAGAACCCATTCCTGAGAATATAGATCAACTATTGTTGAGGAAAATAATTTGTATTAGATTACTAAGATAAATCATCAATTTGGGATACGTAGGACTTGTGAAACATACGTGCACAATATATGCTAGGGATCAGTTTAGGAAAACTAAAAACTAACCTAATCACACCATTCCTATATTAACATGAAAATATATTCTACATCGAAGAATTTAAAATTTAATCTACTTGCATAATTGAATTCTAATCTATGCTTTCAAATTCAAAACTAATCTAAAATTCACAGTTGTAGTGTAATCAAATACAAGTTATGGATCTCAATTGGGAGCTAATATCACAACAGTGATATGATCCATTAAAGCATGAAATATAACTTCAACTATGTGTAATTGAAATTCTAATCTATGATTGCAGAACTGTAAACTAATCTAACACACATGCATAAATAAAAAACCTATGGTTTATGTATAACTGAATGCCCAAATCTGATCCAATTGGAAAATGATAGAGCTAATTTCTTGAGATGACTTAGCAAGAACAAGATTAAACAGTCATATGTAAATGTAAATAACAGCATAAATCAAATCTAATCTAGCATTCTTCATGAATTAAAAAACACTCTTACACAAAAGGTAAATCTACAATCGATCAGTTGAACACACTTGCATGAATGGAAAATATAAACTATCAAACTTTGAATGAAATTAAAACAACATAAAAATCAAATGACATACTTCATTGAAATAAAAAGTAATATCAAAAAAAAAAAAAAAAAAAAAAATCTACTCTAACTTACATTCTAATATGCTCCATGATATCTCCTACTTCACATCTCCATCCATGCTTCGAACTTCAAAGCTTTATTCCAGTGCTTCAAAATTACAAAGTACAAAATAATGACAAGTTAAGTTAACAAGGCTACAAATAAAGGAGATAGATCTCCTATTTATACAATTTCCTATGAAACCTCCTCATTAATGATGATCCTTCTTCCTCACCTTTGATCCATAATATTCTTAACCAATTAGCTAACCATAAGCCACATATCCCTCCTTCAAATATCCTTCATATCATGAAGATAATTTCAAATTTTATCTTTGGGAGCCACATAATAGGACCTTAGAGGCTTCCAATGAACCAACACAGGTCACAAAACTCTTTCCACTTTTAAGGTATAAGAATATGTATATTATTTCCTAAATTTTGATCACAAATTCACTTAAAAACATTGGAAATTAATAATGTTTGGAAAACAAAAAGGGTAACCCAAATGATGATGAAAGTGAGATGAATGTAGTGACATGGTAGTGAAATGGAGGTAAAATGGGGGTGATATAATGGACACGATGGTGAATGTGTATGTCTTTTTAAGGACATTTCTCAAATCCAACATACCCCCCAGCTGAAGTTGTTGCATGTCCTCATCAACCTATTACATTGATTCATTTGATCTTTGATTTGTCTTGCTTTTGAATGAGCTTTGGCTTGTATCAATTCTTCTTTAACTTTGCATTATCATAGAATTTGATAACTTCATTATTTTTGCAAAGTTATTTTTGAAATACATTGGATTGCAACATTCATATTTATGGTTGGTTCTTCTGTTACAAACATTTTTATTTTTATTTTTTTTAATGGTTGTTTCTTGTGTGACAACCAAAATTGATGAGTATTGGTTCTTGTGTAACAATTCTTTCTTTATTCTTTGTTGCATCCAAATATCTTGAAAACTTTGAGAGTTTATTTTTTCAAGTAGCCATAAGCTCATCAATTTTATGATATGAAAAACATGTAAATTTTTGAATCTTAATCCAATAGTAGTTTTATGTTGGTTATATGAAAATGACGTGGCATCAGATGTAAATATATGGAGTGATATCCCTTCCCCCCAACTTATTATTTTTGAAATTTTATGAAGTGAGAAAAGGAATATTATGGAGTGTTTTTCCAAAAATTATAAATTTATCATTTTAAGGAATTGCGTGATAAAAAGATAGAAAAGAACATAGCTTTACTTACCTCTGAAATGGATAACTTGTGCACATGTAGCTACTGCAAAAATCTGATCTGATGATTCGTCACTTGGCCATGAAAATGGTGAATGACTTTGTGAAAGTGAGTCTTTATTGCGGATACTGAATTTGCTGAATCTGCTACATTTGCTACATATGATGAAAATGTTGAATAATGATGGTTATGATAGTCTTCATGTCATTATCATACATTTGCACAATTATTATCTATGTGAATGAATTTGTTGATGTCAAAGACAGTAATAAATTGTTCAATTTGTGGCCACTAATCAACACGAGACCTCTCACCATTGATGAAAATGAGAGACAAGATGCCTAAGCACATCTTGCTAGCTATGAATAAAATTTCCAATGTCGATTCACCTAGAGGATCTGCCAAACAAGGGAATTTAATGTATTACCATTGTTTTTCGGCAAGAGAATTTGACACTAAGGCATGCAAGCCTCAGGTTACCTTTTGAAAATATTTTTAAAACTCAAAAAGGACTATAGATATACAATTTTCTTTGAAGTAGGATTTATTTGGGAAAGGAAAATGAACATGAAAAGGAAAAATCTAATCAGTATGTAAGTGGGCTGACTACTTTTATTCATGAGTTAGGGGTGGATGGAAGTGAATGAATGCGAATGGATAGTGAACGTGAATGAAGAATGAATGTGAATATGAAGGGAAATGAGGTGAATGTTTAATTAAGAACCATGGATGTAATGGAGGCAATGACATATGAAAGGATTGCAAGTGTTGGATCTGATTTGCATTAGCATGTGCTCATGCAATTATGTTTCATATTTGTTGCTGATTATATTCTTTTGAAATAAATGTAGTGTCTGAGAGAGACATTGTTCACTTATGGTCATCTATCCTTCCTCCTGGAACCTGAAAAAAAAAACTAGTACTTATTTTGTATTGGAATGTAAGGCTATCAAAAGAGAGAGGTTATCAATCTCTCTGGTTATGATAGTTACAAAAAAAACTGAGAATTGATACTAATAATAAAAGTTCACAAAGTAAAACCAAAAGAAATTATACTTGTGTCCAAACTAGTGCCTCAACTTTCCTGTTGTGTATTTTCAGCAATTTCTCCATTTTTTACTGTTTTAAACTCTGATGATAGCTTTATCATTGTGCAGATATCTCTGATATATTTCCAATGATGCTTGAATCGTCTAAATCCAATATTTTATGATAAAGTTAGGCTAATTTTAAATTTTTGTGAAACAACGAAGTTTCTCAGTTGCTAAATTTCAACTGCAGAATTGATGTTCAGCTGCAAAATTGATGTTCAACTATAGAATTCTGTAATTTCTATGGCTAAAAATATTGAACAAAAAGTTAAGTGTACACTGCTATACATGTAATCAAACTAATTTTTAAATTCAGTACCTCCTCCATAAAAAACGAGCAAATACCCTACTTATTTCATTGCTGTAATTTTATTTATTTATTTATTTATATATTTTTTATTTTTTAATTATGAATATTTTCCATAAAAGAAAATGTGAAAAATCAAGAGCGTGGATTTTCCAATACTTCCCATAACACCAAAATATAGGCATGAAAACATATTTTAAAATTCAAAAAACATTCAAATAATATCCCTGAATAATATGAGAACGTGGCTTAGTATTGAGGTGAAATATTTTATATCCAGTATTAAAAAAAATAAAAAGTGTAACGTGTTGAAATGAAAAACGTTTTCATTAACTGATTTTCTCAACATCAAATCCAGAAGAAATAGTTGACTACATTTTATTCCTATGAGGAAGAGTGTTTTCATGTGTGAAACAAAGAAATTAAATTTTGGTTGGCAGTGTTGGATGATGATGGTGATAGACGAGACTACACTTCTACTGTTCACGATGTCCTGCCAAGTTTAAAAGCCTGAGTATTTCTTTTTCTACTAGTGATCAAGTTCGAGATAGCGGTTCTAGCTAATTACAAATGTTATGAGACCAACTTCAAAAATATAAGAAAAGAGAGATCAATGCCTTAGAAATTAGCCACTTTGAGGGGGAAATCTCCAATACATTACACAAATGAACAATTCTTGAATGATACAAATGACCAAACCTCCTTTCTATATATAAGATTCCATGGGGCCACAATTTAATCCTAGCCGACGTAACACTAATAATGTAAGGGCACAATAATAACAATATGGGGGTTAGAGGGGTACAACAATAATAATAAGGGGGTTACACTAATAACAATGAGGGACTATACTAGTAATATAGGGACCTAATAGGCTCCTCTCCCTGAAAAAGGCATTTTCCTCAACACTTGAGAAGCTCCGAGTGCTTCTGTATAAAATTCTCATCCTCCCATGTAGAATCTTCAGTGGGTAAGTTCTTCGATTTGATGAGATACTCTAAAATTGATAGATTTCGTAGCTGTCAAGTTCTTGTTTCTGTGACTGCTTCAGGTTCTAATATGGTTTTTCCTTCCTCATCAAGTTCTAGAAATATTGTTTGAACTGGAAGTTTCTCCCCTACAACCTTCTTTAAGCATGAAATATGGAAAGCTTGATGCACTCGTGAAGAAGCAGGAAGCTCCAATTTGTATGCCATGGTACCAATATTTTGCAACACCTTGTAAGGACCATAGTACTTTGGTGATAATTTATTATCCTTCTTAGCTTGCTTGAGGGAAATTTGTTTGTATGGTTGTAGTTGTAAAAATACCCAGTCTCCTACATCAAAACTTCTCTCGCTACGATGTTGATTTTCCTGTTGTTTCAATCGATTTTGTGCCAAATTTAGGTTATCCTTTAAGAGTTGGAGAACTTCTTGTTGATGCTCGATGTGATCTTCCACTGCTTGAACCCTAGAATTTTCCCTTAAATAAGATGTGATTGATGGTGGATGATATCCATAAAGTGCCATAAATGGGATCATTTTTGTTGCAGTATGGAAGGAAGTGTTTTACCACCATTCAGTGAGAGGTAACCACTTGACCCATTGTTCTTGCTTATTAGATACAAAACAATGAAGATATCCTTCCAAACATTTATTCACTATCTCAGTTTGACCATCGGATTGAGTATGATAAGATGAGCTATGAGCTAGTTGAGTACCCAAACAAGAAAATAACTTTATCCAAAAATTTCCTGTAAAAATGGGATCTCTGTCACTTAAAATAATCTTTGGGTTTCCATGTAGCTTTTGAATTGTTTCCATAAATGCACTAGCAATTTTACTTGCTTTAAATGGATGAGATAAAACACAAAAGTGTGCATACTTGGTAAGTCTATGAACTACCAGCATGATGACACTCTTTCCTTCGGACTTAGGTAAACCTATGATAAAATACATTGAAATATCCTCCCAACATTGACTTGGAATGAATAAAGGTTGTAGAAGACCCGGGGTCTTAATTGTTTCAACTTTATTTTGCTGGAAAACAAAACATTCCACCAAAAAATTTTGAGTATCAGATTTTAGGCCATCCCAAAAAAAATATTTCTTCACCTTGTGGTAAGTTTTTAAAAATCCTGAGTGTTCACCTAAAGGAGAAGTGTCCAATTCCGTAAGAATATTTTTTTTTAGTTCGGAATTCTTGCAAATATATAAGCGATATTTTTACCATAAGGAACCATTTTTCCAACTAAATGTATCAGATGTACTATGATCTTGCCGCAACTTTTGAATGAGTGTCCAGACTTCTTCGTCCTTATTCCATTCATTCCTTGCTTCGGTTATCCAATCTGGTTGGATAATAGAAATGGCACAAAGAAATGTTCCCACCTCTTCATCCTTTCTTACGAGTGAATCTACAACAACATTTAGCTTCTCTTTGTTGAGATGATTTCAAAGTCCTAACCCAACATATTTGTGACCCATTTTTGCTGCTCTTTTGAAGATAGTCTTTGTTCCAAAAAGTGTTTAAGACTGTCATGATTAGTTTTTACCTTGAAGTGTCTTCCCTTTAGGTAAGGTCGCCATTTCTTTAGTGCATGTAGTATTGCCAACATTTGCTTATCATAAATAGCCTTTTGTAAATACTTTCCTTTGATTGGACGACTTTCAGAAGCAATGTGTCTTCCTTCTTGCATTAAAATGACACCAATTACATTTCCTGAGGCATCACATTCCACAATAAAGGTTTTTTTGAAGTCTTGCGTAGCTAAGATTGGTGCTAGGCACATTGCCTCTTTAAGATGGTCAAAGGCCTTATTTGCTTCAATAATCCATGAAAATTCATCTTTCTTCAATAAAATTGTTATAGGTGCTACTATTCTCCCATAATTCTTAACAAAATTGCAATAATACCCTGTTAACTAAATAAATCCAGACAATTGCTTTATGGTTGTGGGGATTTTCCATTCCTTAATGGCTTTAATTTTGCTAGGGTCTACTTTAACACCCTCTTGAGATACAATATTACCGAGATTTTCCACCTGTTTTACTCCAAAGAAACATTTAGATGTTTTTTCATATAATTGTTTCTCCTCTAATAGTTTGAGCACCCTGTCAACATGTTGAACATGATCCTTCCAAGACCTGTTGTAGATTAGTATATCATCAAAAAATACTAGCACAAATTTTCGAAGGAAGGGTTTGAAAATGGAATTCATCAACCCTTGAAATGTAGAAGGTCCATTAGTAAGGCCAAAAGGCATGACCAAAAATTCATAATGACCCTCAAGAGTTTGAAATGTTGTCTTCGGAATATATTTAGTATTCATTCTAATTTGATAATATCCTAAACGAAGATCCAACTTAGAAAAATAAATTGCTCCATGTAATTCATCCAATAATTCATCAATCACAGGAATGGGAAATTTATCTTTAATAGTGAGCTAACAGAGCTCCCTATAATCTGAACACATGCTCCATGATCCTTCCTTCTTATGCACCAATAGTACTGGAGCAGAGAAATAAATTTGACTAGGTTGAATTATACCAGCCTATAACATTTCCGCAATCATACATTCAATTTTTCTCTTTTGGACATAAGGATATGTGTAAGGCCTGATGTTTGGAGGAACACTTCGTGGAATCAAATTAATATCATGATCATGATCACGAATAGGTGTAAGTCCATTAGGAGTTTCAAACACCTTCGAATGATTGTCCAATACTTTTTGAAGATCTGAAGGAATAGATGATTTTGATGTTGGAACTTCTACTGAGCATAATTGTGCAATTACGACTTGTTTTTCTTTCTTTAGAATCCTTTTCATGACAATAGAGCTTATTATCTTTCCTAGCTTCCATGCGATACCCCGAAATTCAATTTACGTTACTTCAAAAAGAAAAATCAAGAAAAGTTCTTGAAAATTAAAAGCTACCGTCCCCAAAGATTTTAACCATTGAACTCCTATTACAACATCAACACCTCCCATTGGAATGGAAAGCATTGGACTATTGAATACATATTCTCCCATGGCTAGCTTGATATTATAGCATTTTCTAGAGAAATTTATAGTTCCTCCATTTGCAACCACCACTTGATATTCTGGTGCTGGGTATAGGAAACAATTCAATTCCTTGGCTACCTTACAATGAATAAAATTATGGGTACTACTCAAATAAATCAACACTATTACCTTTTTCTTCTTGATATGTCCTTCTATATTAAGAATTTGAGGAGAGGTAATTCCTACCAATGCATTACACGATATGGTCAGACTCATTTCCTCTTCTTCTAGGATTGGTTGCTGGTGTATATCCTCTTCTTTGGAAGTTTCTTGTTCATTTTCTTCCTCCTCTTCACAATCTATGGAAAATAATTTCTTCTCAGCACACTTATGACCTTTAGTGTATTTTCTATCACAACTGCAGAAAAGCCTTTTTTCTCTTTTTTCTTGTAATTTTTGTGGTGTCAACCTTGTAGGTTGTGGAAATCTAGGAGTAGCAACACTTCCATCTTTATAGATGTGAGTGGTAGGATTCCTTCTCACCATAATTTTACATTTAATTTTTCTTGCCAACCTGAATTCCTTCTCCAATGAATCAGGTTCCCAAACACAAACTTCATGTTGGATGTTATCCTTTAAATTCCCTATGAAGACATCAATCCTGTGTTTCTTTGGAATATGAATTACCCTTATATTAAATTTTTGGAAGTCCTCAATTTGCTCCCCCACTAAACCCTTTGTTTGAGATTTATCAATTAGCTAAAGGAGGTGTTTCTCTTTGTATCATCATAATTTGCTATAATTTCGTACGGAAAAATTGACCAAGTGAAAAAAAATTTACGAGAGAAAATATATCGATACCATACAAATGTATTTTTTTCTAAATGTAAAGTTTCAATGCATACATTTTATGTGTTTTGCACATTATTGAGATAAAAATATTGCTCCATCTATAGTATCCAGGTTACGGGATCCTTGCGATCAAACTTCCTCATATCCATTTTTAGAATAAGGTGGTTCTTCCCTCCAAAATTAGAGCTTATGAAATCGCGATTAAAATTTATTTTGTTCTCATCATGAGTTTCCTCTAATATCTTTTCACCATTAGGAAACATTTCTTGTATCAACTTTGTCAAACCTTCCATGTCTTCTTTTAGATCATTCTTCATGTTTTCCATTTTTTCATCGATCTTAGCTTCCATGTCATCCATCTTAGATTCCACGTTAGCTTCCATACCATCCATCTTAGCTTCCATGCCATTGTTCAAACCATCCATCTTAGATTCCATGCCTTTCTTCAAAGCATCCATCTTAGTTTTCACGCCTTTCTTCAAAACTTCCATGTCATTTTTTGTTGCTCTTTGCAAGAGCGAATTTTTTTGCAGTTGCTCTTGTAATTTTGATATGCCATGTTGCCATTCTTCATTTTCATGAGTCATAGTAGAGCCTTCTAAAGACATAATGGGTGTTGAATTCTTCTTAGGGGGAATTTTAGAACCCAATGCTAATATCTATTCTACAATATGCCCTTGGAATGAATCAACTTGATTCTTCAAACAAGACTTATGCAATTTGAAAACAAAATACACACCTTATTCTTGCTTTTGAGGTGCTCAATATTGAAATTAAATTATATCTATAATTACAAATCATCAATATCTTAAATTTGGCCCTGTAGTATCTCTCTAAAGCTTCTTTCAAATGCCATAGGTCTGACCTGATTTGGATTTTTCAAGGCAAATTTATCCCCAATATCCCACCATGACCCAATTATGGACTGTTTTAGTAGAGTGAACTTGTATGGCGTGCCACATGTCACCGCTTCCTCTTTTAGCTCTGAAATTGATAAAAATGAAACTAAATTCCATGTAATTGCAGACAATTTTTACAGAATTCCAATCTGATGCTCAGAGAAAGAGATATGATGATTTTCCCACAGTCACCTCTTTGAGATGAAATTCAGGAGCCTGAAACAACCCTAACTTCCACAGATCATAGATACGAAAATATTGCAAACCAAGATTTGAAATTTTTATAGGAGGTTCCTCAGGATAGTGGCTTTGCTCCGTAAAACATTCAGATTCTTAACCTTAGTAGATAGAAATTTATAGCGCACATGCCACAATGACCTATTTTAGGTGAAATTTGGGAGCGTGAAAAATCCCTAACTTCCACAGACCATATCTCAAAAAATATTGTGAACCAAGACCTAAAATTTTTACAGGAGGTTCCTAGAGATTTTAGCTTCTATGAAAATTTTAGCTTCTGAGCCTTCGTAGAAAACAGGTTATGGCACAAATTCCATGATCACCTATTTGGAGCAGCAAAACCCTAGAATCCAAAGCTCTGATACTAAATGTTATGAAACCAGCTCCAAAAATAGAAGAAAAGTAAGATCAATGCCTTAGAAATCAGCCACTTCGAGCGGGAAACCTCCAATACATTACATAAAATAATAATTCTTGAATGATACAAATGACCAAACCTCCTTTCTATATATAGGAGTCCGTGGGGCCACAATGTAACCCTAGATGACCTAACAATAATAATTTAAGGGCACAATCATAACAATATGGGGGTTACAGGGATACAACAATAATAATAAGGGGGTTACACTAACAACAATAAGGGACTATACTAGTAATATAGGGACCTAAAAACAAAAGAGACTTCTCAATAGACATGTACAACAAAGCCCTTTTCTCCACCAATGCTCTACATTACACAACTTTGGAGCACTCAGTAATAGGGTATCTTATCACAGTCGAAAGTAACAAAGCATCCACCATAATGCCTTAATTTTAATTAGAAGAAAAAATGTCTGTATCCGTTGCTTTGACTTAAGGGATGCATCCCAATATTCCTTCTCATCTGTGCAATTTTTGTGGGAAATCATACCTTCACCTAAGATTAATAAATCAACCAAGATGAGAATTCCTTAGTAGCATTATGTAAGATCATTACCTTTTCTACATCATTAGCCTTCAGCTTTAGAGAATATATGATGATTGCAACATTGCATTTATATGAAGGAAATTGTTATCACAATTGGGCTTCATGCCATGTGGATCGAATTCTACAGCAAAATTGATTGTTATCTTTAATTCTTCTTACTTCAGTGTTCCATGTTGAAACAATTCTTTGTGCATTAATTTTTTTTTACCTCATGCAATCTTTCAAATGATTCACCAAAGAACCACATATTTCTCTCAAACGGTTGTGAAAGTAACGAAATCCTTTTTGGGTTATTTAATTCACCCTGTTCTAAGAAAAACCCATGCCTTTTTTTTTAGATTGGCCCTTAGTCGATCAGGAAAATCAATTCAAAAATGTGTGTCTAAACTGGTGCATTTTCTGGAAATTCTCATGGAATAAAATCAGTTGTTTCTGAATTTACTACCAGATCTAGAGATTTGGATATCTAAATTCCTTGTGCATCGTGGGGAAATTTTTTTTATCACTACCATTCCCAGCATGTGTAGGGGGACCTTTTGGGCTTCCGGTCCTCAAACCAGCAATTCCTTCACTTGGAAAAACTATTATTTCCATTCAAAACTCCCTAAATTCAAACAATTACGTAAGTGATTCTATTGAAATTACAATTTCCAGAGTTGATGCAATGAATTTATTGGAAAAATCGCCAGGTTCATGAGCTCTTCATGGAAAAAGTCACCTAGTTAGCCCATTTTCTTTCAAACACTGGAGTTATTTCCATTTCGTTCCAATCACGGTGTACTTGAACAACAACCAAACACTCCTTGGTTATTGGCATTTTTGGTTTGTTTTATTATGTTTTTTTTTCATTGTATTTAAAAAAAAAAATTATATTAAAATGTTTTAGTTTTGTTAAAAAAATTATACAATGTTACATTTTTTAAAAATTTAAAAATATATGCATATATATTTTAATTAAACAAAACAATTGATTAATTTTATATTTTTTTACTTCTCTTTATTAAAAAGAATTTATTAATAAAGAAAAAGGAATTTGTTACGTTTATTTTTGTTTTTAATTTTTTTTTAATTATTGAAAAATCAAAACAAATTCAAATCAAATGATGAAAATGTTAAGAAGGTGAGTTGCATGAATTCTATAGCTAAATAATTTTTTATTTTGTATTTCTTTATATTTCAATATAATTTTATTTTATTTTATTTTATTTATTAATTTATTTTTATTTTTATTATATATATATATATATATATATATATATATATATATATATATATATATATATATATATATATATATATATATATATATATATTAAATAAAAGAAAACTAATTATCCATATTTTCTAAAAAAGAATCAAAAAATCCACCCTAATAACAAAAAACTAAAATTGCAAATAAAACTAAAATTACAAAAACGAAGTTGCAATGTAATTGAAACTGAGCTAATAAATGAAACAAAATTCTAAACTAAAACTAATACCTATGTACGCCTCCCAAACAACGATGCCAAAATTTTGAGTAAAATAACTTGTATTAGATTACTAACATAAATTATCAATTCGAGATCTGTAGGACTTGTGAGAAATATGTGCACAATATATGCTAGGGATCAGTTTATGAAAACTAAAAACTAAGCTAATCACACTATTCGTATATTAACTTGAAATTCTATTCTACATTCAGGGATTGAAAATTTAATCTACTTGCATAATTGAATTCTAATCTACGCTTGAAAAATTCAAAACTAGTCTAAAATTCATAGTTGTTTTGTAATCAAATGAAAGTTATGGATATGAATTGGGAGCTAATGTCATGACAGTGATAGGATCCATAAAAGCATGAAATATAACTTCAACTGTACGTAGTTGAAATTCTAATCTATTCTTGCTCAATTGAAAACTAATCTAACACACATGCATAAATCAGAAACCTATGGTTGTAGTTTAACCGAATTCCCAAATCTAATCCAATTAGAAAATGATAGAGACACTTTCTTGAGATGACTTAGCGAGCACAAGATTCAACAGTCAACTGAAAATGTAAATAACTGCATAAATCAAATCTAATTTAGCATTCTTCATGAATTCAAAAACACTGTTACATGAAAAGTAAATCTAAAATCGACTGGTCGAACACACTTGCATGAATTAAACTTGCATGAATGGAAAATCTAAACTATCAAACTTTCAATAAAATTAGAACAACATAAAAATGAAATGACATACATGAATGAAATAAAAACTAATATAAAAACGAAATTACAAAATAAAATCTACTCTACTGCACATTCTAATATGCTCCATGATATCTCCTTCACATCTCCATCAATGCTTGGAAATTCAAAGCTTTATTCAAGTTCTTCAAAATTACAAAGTAAAAAATAATGACAAGTTAAGTTAACAAGGTTACAAATAAAGGAAATAGATCTCCTATTTATACCAATTCCTAAGCAACCTCCTCATCAACGAGGATCCTTCTTCCTCTCCTTTGATCCATAATATTATCAACCAATTTGGTAACCATAAGCCACATATCCCTCCTTCAAATCTCCTTGATATCATGAAGATAATTTCGAATTTGATTTTTGGGAGCCACATAAGAGGGGCTTAGAAGCTTCCAATGAACCTACACATGTCACAAAACTCTTTCTACTTTTAAGGTATAAGCGTACGCATATTATTTCCTAACTTTTGATCACAAATTCACTTAAAACCACTAGAAATTAATAATGTTTGGAAAACACAAAGGGTAACCCAAATGATGATGAAAGTGATATGAATGTACTAACATGGTAGTGAAATGGAGGTAAAATGGGTATGATATAATGGACATGATGGTGAAAGTGGATGTTTTTTTAAGGACATTTTGGAGACCCATCAACTATACTACTAAATAAGCTCATGTTTGGGCATAAATCCTTAAAACTTTTAGTGAATTGTACCCCATTCATGCTTGCAAAGAGTATCTAGAATAATTTCCACTTTTAAACTTTTCTCCTAACATAATCCCTCAACTAGAAGAGCTTTCACTGGTATATTGGATTTTTATAGTCTGCATTTATATTTTGTTATGGATGGAGACTTCTGCCACTGTATACAACAAATTTTGCATGGATTTTTTGCATAGGTTTTGCAGCATTACACTTGATGTTAGATAATACCTGTTGTAGGTCTATTATGCCCACATGAATTTTTGAATGGACTGGATTTCAAAAATTTCCATTCATCTCAGTATATTTGTCACACTACAAATCCAATGTACACTGCTGAACTTGACATTCCATGAGATACTTGGTCACGTGCCAATGGTAGTACACCCTAATTTTTTTTTATCTTGCTCAGGTTATTGGCTTAGCATCACTGATCGCATCAAATATATCAATTTTTCATCTTACTAAGCTATATTGGTATACAATTGAGTTTGGAAAAATTGAAGAAATTAACGAAGTTAAGGCATTTGGAGCTTGCAAATTGTCAAGTTTTGGTGAGCTTCAACACATGAAGTTTGTTAAACCAACATTTGAGAACTTTGAACCATTTGATCAGATACCCAAGATGAGTTACAAGGGAAGATTTCAAAATATGTGCTTATGTAAAAAAATTTAATAAACTGCAGAAAAAATTCATTCCTATGCGAGAACTATTCACTATCTAAATTAAATGAGGCTCTATAAAATTGTAAATAAACATGCCTATATGAATATCTACTATAATTTTCTCACCTTATGCACAAATTAGCATTAGCACCTGTCAACATTAGAGTAAGCTGACAAGCCTTATTATGTTTCTTATTGCACATGCCTAGAAAGTTTTTGAGGGTGCTGAAATGATAGAGATGAGGGGTATTGCCAATATCTATCATATATAGGTGTTAAACCCATTCACTGTTAAATTTAAGAATCAACACATTTGTATAATCACTGATAAATTTAAGTGGATTGGCCTAGTAGAACAGTCATGTATGCAAGTTTCGAACATTCATATCGATTTTTTTTGTACAAGTTATGTAATGGACAAGGAAAAACACATATATATGAAAAAAATATGGATTCGAATGGACTTGTTTTTTTGTGAAAATTTAATAAATGTGTCTATTTGAGTGTTACGCAATTCCAATTTTACATAGATTATTTGGGAGCACTATACATTAATGGAATACTACATAGTTTTAATTATATCATTTTTCATTTCAATGGAATGATCATGGTAGCACCTGGATGGCCATTTTATATGGACTGAACTTTTTATTCTTATATGTATTGCATCGTAAGGGGTTGTTTCTAGTACTATATTGGATGTAGCTTAGATATTTGTTTCTTGATATCCTATGTTAAATTTTAGATCATGGTAGGTATATCTTCACTCTATAGAAATCCTAGGTAATAGAAAAAATGAAAACGTATCATAACCGTGGATGAAAGAATGTGAGATCTATAAGCACAACACTCTGAAAATTATGACACCAATTACAAATCAGAACTCTATATCACATCTCTCTAATATAATCTCATAAATAAGGAATAAACTACAATGACTCAAAATTGAATTAATTAATTCCCTAGCAGTCCATTTATTTTATACACTAAAGAAGGCCACAAATTTACATAAAAAGTTTATCCTTGCATTGTTCCGAGCTTTAGAAGTGACTATGAAACTCTACCTCTCAATCTCCCTAGAGATGTATCCTTAATACATGATAGAATACATATAATAGAGCATACATGGTTTAATTTTGGACACCAACTCAAACATAGTGCCTACTCTAAATATGGAAGACTTCCTAAGTCATGTACTTTCATAAAATCTAGAAATGTTAAACTCAAAATAAGACAATAGTTTCTAAATAAACAAAATCCTAAAAAATGAATTATCTATGGCCAAAAATTTTCGAAGGTTAGAAAATGCATACATATTTACCTCTCTATATATTCACTACATCACCATCGATCATAATTACTCAAAGTGTTGTACATAGACCAAGTTTCTACAGCTCTACTGAAACTAGTGACCGCATGATGTTGAATAGAACAACAATTCCACAAAAAAAGTATATAAAAATAATACTCCACCTTTGAAAGGAAGGTGCTATTCACCAAGTCAAGTCTCTCTATTGGCGTTTCAAACTTCCCCTTAGCTAGGGGCTTTTTCAAAATCTACGAAACCTGAAAATATGAAGGAACATAATCTACAACCACTAATCCCTCCTAAACTATGTCTCTAAGGAAATTGTGCCAGATATCTATATGCTTAGAGAAATTCTAAAATAATAAATTCTCAAGACTCCAAAGGCTCCAACATCTGATCATTGAACTTGGATATGAACTTTCAATCCATATGGCCACACAACTAGCATAACTATCTTCCATATACTTTGCCTCCATTAAGATGAGTGAAATTATTTCCTGCTTCTTACTAAATGAAGATATTGTACATGATGTCAAGCTAAAAAAAATCCCAAATTGATATTCCTAGCACTTGCATCTCTTGCCCAATCAAAATCAACAAAACTATGTAGCATCAACTCACCATCTCCCACATACCTCGTACGATAATGGGTTCTTTCCTTCAAGTACTAGAGCACATGATTTGTAGCAATCCAATGAATATTCTTGGATTTAAACCTTAAACTCACTCAAAGTATTCATTGAAAGACATATATTGGGCCCAATATTTGCGAGACATAAGAGAACAAAAAAAATGCCTATATAGAAAAGTATCTACAATTTTGAATCTAAATCGCCATGTAACCTCAAATTTGGAACCACATGATGGCAAAGTGTCTACAATCTAGCATCTGGAATCTCTTTAGAATATCTACTTTGTACTTCTTTCCCCAAGAAAAACATCACATGTACCCCGCCAGACATCTAGCCCCACAAAATAACACGTAATTTTTATTTCCTTCATATCGAACTCTCTGACTAGCTTCTTCTTGCACCATTCAATGAGTCTCTTGTAGAACTATATATAAGGATCAAATCATATACATGCAGGACCAAGAAAATCATATCGTATTTATCAAACAAGTACTAAAGATTAAGATGTGTACCAACCTTGGTGAAACCTAGATTCAAATAAGTACTCATCAATATTTCACTATCATGTATGTGGTGCCTACTTCTTCCCAAAAAGGGTCATCTTCAACCCGTCTAGATGGGCCTCTCACCTAAAAGGAATTTTTTGGTGCTCCTATTTTCCCTAGTTCTTCCTGCAAAATCTAGGTAATCTATATCAACTTTTTAGAAAAATTGCAGAGTAAAAAATATTGTGTTACTTTATTTGGAACCTTACTAATCTAAATGTATTTTTTCCTATGCACGTGGGACAACAAGCTTTTAGCCCGACTCAACATCCATGGTCAACTCTTGAGACTTATAGGACCCAGCATCCTTGTGGAACTTTACATCTCTATACAACATTATCTTTCACTATGATGGAAGGTAGATCCTCCAAGCCTTGGAGGGCATAATATAACCAAAAAATATACCTTTCACACTAGAAGGTTCAAGCTTACATATCTTCTCATCAAAAATATAAATATACAATACAAAACCAAAAAACAAAAGTGTGATCCCTATGGTTTCCACTAGTAAAACCTTCTAGTGCCATGTTCTTCAATATATTTTGAAAGAACCTGTTCAAAATTTAAACAGTTATATTGCATGCTTCTACACAATGATACATGGGTAAATATATATCATGAAAAATAGCCTTGGTTGTCTCTATGATGGATCCATTCTTCCTCTATGGATCTCTACTCTACTAATATTTGAAACATATTTTCATTTCCCTCTTAATCCTTATTTCACTACAAAAGGCCAAATTTGCAATTGTACTTTCCTCCTTTGTCAAAGCTAGACACCTTAATATTATTAGGTATCTAATTCTCCACAAGAGCTTTAAATTCTTGGAAGCTGCTCAAAACTTTATCCTTTTTCTATGTAAAGTAAATCCAAATTACTGCCAACTAGAGGAATTTAAATAGGAGATTGTTGTTTCACAGGAAAAATGCAAATAACATTTGACAGAAGTTTAGCATTCCATAAATGATAGAGCTAATTTTTATTGTGAAATTCATCGAATGAAAGATCAACGAAATTCCTCTGCAAAAGTTAGTGAATCACTAAAGCATCAATTACTGGAAGTAGAGAGAGAAGGCACAACTTGCCACAAATTTTCAACCATGCATGATAAATTTTTAGGGCAATTGGAGATTTCATGTAACTTGGAGAAATGTTCATTTGATACTGGAGTTAGGGACCTATAGAAACCGATCACTGAGGAAGATTATAATCATGTTGATGAAAAGCTAGTTCTGAAAGTGTAATTGGATGAGGAGCAATCAATATCAGCAAAGCTTCATAAAGTAGTCTAGGAAATGGTTACATATCTAGAAAAATTTGGTAAGGGAAGTGCCAGGATACCTTCTAGTGTGTCAAAACTAATTTGAGTTTTCTAGTAGCTTTTGCGTGTCAAAAATAATCCAGGGTTTTGAGTTCAAGGCCTAACATGAGGATGTAATATTGGAATTATGGTCTATGCCAAAAATAGAGGATCAATCTCAAGTATACCATGTAAAATATCACCAAGCACGTGATCCTAGTTTTGCACAAGATGCAAAAATTATGCTACAACATCTTAGGGATGCATATGGTGAGATAGGATGCTCGAAATATACACTCAGATAACTTAAAAAGGATGTCAATTTTATTAAGAAGAAACTTATGGAAGAAATTAAATATAAATAATTTTGATAGCTACTCAGAAGAATATAGAGGTTAATATTGATGTGGGAAAGAAAAGGAACAACGGGATGAGAATTTGGCTACATTGAAAGAAAATAATGAGAAATTAGGGAAAAAGGATTGAAATATAATTCTCAAATTGTTGATTTTCATTCTCTAATTTGGACTTTGAAGCACATTATTTTGAGAATTCAGTAGCACAATAGAATCAACTAGATATCTAGAGGGAATTTGTAGATTAGACATCTTCATTAGAGGGTGAGAAAAGTCAATGTATTCTTGAAATTATTTAATATTCGGAAAATATAGAGGAATCCATCCAACAAGATGCATCCAAATCCCCTTCTGAATCATATTTCCTAAGTGTTGATCTCCACTAATATCTTCCTTACTGATATTTCCAATGCTACCATTAAAAAAATTAACTTGAGGATCCTCGAGTTAAAACTAGAAATGTGTTTTGTAAGAGTAAGGAGATACAAACATTGTTTGCACAACTCACTTAAAAAGTGGAACTCATTTAACAAGAAAGAGAACTGGATGCCAAAGAACTTAATAAGATTCATGGTAGAATAGGAAATTTAATTAGTCCACCACATGATAATATGGATGAAAAAAATTAGGAGATCATGCATTCCCTCCTTGTTGAACCAAAGACACAGAAGGAGATGAAAAAATTCTAGAATATATATTATATCTTGATATCATGTGTGTCTAGTTAGATAAATTCATTGCTAGTTTCCAAAAATAATTAAAGAAAGATCACAAATTGAAGCCATAGTGGGTGAGTTTGAGTCTACTTGATTTACCAATAAGAAATTGATTCAAAATATTCAAACTGTGTGGATCTATCTATAAAGTGCATTGAAAATGAGACAAAATTTGAAGGGAAATATACTAGTAATTTCTCCCAACTAGGTTATCTCTCTTTTGAGAAGGAAACTTCGTGTTCAAATATCACTTATGTTTAAAGGAAAATGTTAGGATTGAAAGAAGTGATAAAAGACACTTTGGTAATGTACTCTCAATCATATTGGCACTTGGATGTGATGTTGTAGAAGTTTTTTATTAATATTAAAAAAGTAATTGAAGATGAAATATATGTTACTGAGCTAGATATGCAAAAAATTTCTTCTCCAGAAGCTCATGCACATTTGGTTATTGTGAAGTTGAAGGAATATCTTTATAAAAATAATTTATTCCAAAAATCTGTAGAAGCACTGCTCACAATTTGATGATTATTTTATGAAGGAGAAAACTCAATTGCCTCTTGATGTTTCCCTGAGAGAATCCTTTGGTTGCAAGGAGCTGGAACTAACTTGGTTATTTAGATATTGAGTGAAGTGGATCCAGTAAGATACCATAGAGGAAAATGCATCCCTGAAAAAAACTATAGGCTTATCTGTATCTAAAGGAAAATGATTGGTTGAGAAGTCATGATGCACTGAAACACTTGTTGGTTGGGAAGTAAAATTAACTAAAATGGTGTTGGCAAGAACCATAGGTTAAAATTTTTTCATTGCATGAGGCAAAGGAAAATATAAATATCATATGGATAGGCTAGAGAATGTGTTGAGGCATTAGAGGCAGAGCTAGCATATATCTAGAATTCAATTAACAGTCTTCGATAATCCTTTATCTATAAAGCCAAGATCCCTTAGAAAATAGAAGAAATCATGGGGGAGCTGAATTTTATAGAGAAACTTCATTCCATTAAAATTATTAATCTAATTGAATAGATTACGTGGTCGCATTTTGTTGAAATTGATTCACTTTCTGGAACTTCGGACTAGAAAATGCCTCCAACGGATGATGAAGCCAAGGAAAATATAAAATCATATGGAGAGGCTAGAGAATGTCTTGAGGCATTAAAGTCAGAGTTCTCATATATCCAAAATTAAATTAACAATTTTTGAGAATCTTTTTTCTAGAAAGACACAATTATTTAGAAAATAGACAAAATTATGCAGGAGCTGGATTCACCAAAGGAATATTGTTTCATGGAAATAATTGATCTAATTGAATGGTTTGCATAGGATTTTTTTGGTTTAAAATGGTCCACTTTCTAGAATTTGGGACAAGAGAATGAATCCAACAGATGATGAAGATGATTCTAGTTTTTAGGCACCAAAATACAGAAGTAGATGTTGTCAAATTGAGTCAAATTCAAGTGATTGAATATTTGAGAAGGAAACATTAGCATCTTCAAGGTAAGTAGTTAAGTTTGAATGAGAATTTTGATATGTTGGGGAAATATTTAGTGGAAAGGAATCATCTTATTCATATATGGGAAGAGGACTTCGACAATGTTAAGGTTCCAAAGTCAGAAAAATCGATGGAAGTAGAAGATCAAATTGAGTATCGGGAAGAGCATTGAATTGTTTTTTATCATTGTAGAGGTTCTTATCAATAAAAAGAGAAATTTAATTAACACCTTTAGTTTCATTAAAGTGTTTTTATAACTTCACCTTCAAAATTATTAATGATTTGTTGGAGATTTCTAGAGGTCATAATCCAAAGGAATATCATAACTAGACATTGCACAAAAACTACCAAGTTATTCTAGTAAGACATAACAAGATATTCATGAGGGAATTGATGATTTAGGCAGTTAGGGAGGCAGTATTGAATAGGGAAAAAAATTAGGGATAAATTGATTTTCTACATCCTAATTAGAAGCTACACAAGTGAAACATCGAGTTGAAAATTGCAAAATCATTAATGATGTGCCCCTTCTAGCAAGTTAAAATGCTTGAAATAAATTTTATAGTAAAAATTATGGGAAACCCATCAGATCAAGTACTTGTGGATCATCCAGTAGAAAATAAAAAGTGCAACATCCAGCAGAAAAAAACAAGTTGGTTAATGATGTGCTCCTTCTAGCAAGTTCAAATATATAGCGGTGATGTTGTCGAAAATTTTCTAAAAATATATCCCCTTGTCACTCTTCTAAAAAATAAAGAGAAGACAGAGAAATATGAAAGAATTAATCTTCTACCAAGGGACCGTGATTAGAAAGGGAAGATAGAAATGTGAGCAGATTAATATTCTACCAAGGCAACCAGGTTCAAATCCCAACATGCAAAAAACCTGGAAATTGATTTCTTGGTGGAGATTGATCATGTTTCATATTCAACATTCATTAGAAAAAAATTTAGGTGGTGTGATGTGATAAAAATACATTGTACCTACAGATCCCCAGGGGTGAAGGGATAGAATTTCAAAATGTGTTCATAAGTATGACAAGCTTCCTTCATGTCTCCAAGATAATAATGTGGTTGTGCCTTAAGCAATTTCCACTCTATGTGAAATGGTTACACTAACGTCATTTTATCAAGGGTTTCCACGACACCCTATACATCGTGCTTCATCATCCCGATATGCAACATAATATTGAGAGAGTTTTTGTCATTGAAATGTGCTTTCAGATGTTCAACGGTCGAAACTTCCACTCCATATCCATTCCCTTCTCTTTCCTTGAGTATTGTGAAGGGATTGGGAATGCACTACAAGGAAAATACCCTCTAGCGGAGGTTATAAATGAGGTTTTTATTGCTATTAAATTGGACAAAATTGTAAAAAAAACATTTTATACAAGATCCATTTATGATTACAGAGGTTTTGGTGGATCATTTAACGGAAATTCAACACAACTAAAAATAATGGGCGGTCGAAGATTATTACAGATGTTTTTTTAATTGGTGCGCTACTCGGGCTTGAATGCACCAATGCGTACATCTCGAAGGTGGCCCGGGTCAGTCAAAGGAGAACGCACTAGGCCGTCAAGGTATAAACCACACTGGGCACAATGTTGGTGATACAATGCACAGGGGCGTTCTAATTGGTCTTAGGATTTGTGCAATGCCCATAGGTTGTCTGAACGCACTGGTGCATAGACTTATAGAAATGCACTGGTGCGTAGACTTATAGAAATGCAATAGTGCGTAGTATCACACAAATGCATCAATATTTATAATTGGTATTGGTATTTGTGTGGTTCCCATAGGTCGTACAAATGCACCGGTGCGTAGAGACACATGAAAGCACTGGTGTGTAGTATCACACATACACCCGAGATTTATAATTGGTATCGGTATTTTTGCAGTGCCTAGAGGTCGTCCAAATGCATCGGTGCATAATTCCACATAAACGCACCAGTGCGCAATACCACAAAAATGCATCGATATTTTTAATTGATTTTGGTATTTGTACTGTGCCCATAGGTCGTAGAAACACACCGGTGTGCTTCAGAATACAAATGCACCAGTGTACAGTAACTAACACACACCGGTTTTCATTTTGTATTTTTTAGAAACATCGACCTATGATAGTGAAATTATTGTGATTCTTTTAAATTCATTATTCATCATAATTTGACACATCTTATAACAATATCGATATTAATTAAATTTTTATTAATTCATTTCAATGTGATGTTTGGATTAATTTGTTATATCATATCATAATTATTGTGATTTTTTAAAATTCATTATTCAGCAAAAGTCAACACATATATATCTTATAACAACATTCATATCAATTAATTTTTTAATATTGCATTTCAATGTGATGTTTGGATTAATTTGTTATATCATATCATCAAATTTCACATCTCTTCATTAGAATATTTAATCATCCATAAATTTAATCAGTGGTGTTACATTTCACAGTGACAATGAAGAACACAATAGAATAAATTAAAACATACATATATATATATGTGTGTGTGTGTGTGTGTGTGTGTGAATAAGACAGTCTTTGTCATACAAAATGGGACAGTTATTGGTATCCCTTTGTCTTTCAATTAGGACACTATGTCCATTACATTAAGTAAAATGTATGATTTCACAGGATAATATTAAGAAAAATACAATGTCTTGCTTTGATATCCAAACATAGTGCTCATCATTCTTCGCTTGAACTGTTGTCACTGCTACAGCTACTTCGATGGCTTGGGTTATTTTTCAGGAATATTTTGTTCACTGTGTTGATTATTTTCTTCTTCTTCACCTTCCATCTACAAACATAAAAATAAATTGTAATGAGTGTATATACATTGGTGAGAATAATGAAAATTGTAATATTAAATAATAAACATCAATGTAAATCCAAAAGAAATGACGTACCATTGCAACAATTGACTCATAAACTATACACATTCTTTCAAAACCATGTAACATGCCATCTTTCAAGATTTCATCTGTTGCCACAGTTCCATACTTTGTTTCCTTCAAGTTTTATACCCCATAACAAATCATATATTTAATATAAAATATTTTTTTATTCTATTAATAATAGAGGGAGCTAAGTAAAACATCATCGATAAATGTTTACAAATTCCACAATTAAATTATGATATGCCAACATATACTCACAACCCATATTTAACTTAATTTCAATAAATTCCTCTGCTGGTTCTTGTTTGTATGTTAGCACCTCTTTGAAGACATTCAATGATGATTTTTGTAAAATAACTTAAAAAATACAAAAATGAAATCTAGTTAAGTTGTTCTAAGGAAGTAACAATTACTCACAAACATAGATATCAACCCTTTTCTTCCTTGTCATCCTATTTTATGTGCTGAATGGGTTCCATTTTCTTTTCTTTTCTGCAAAAAAATACCTGAAAATTAATATTCAATGCTAAATTTTTTATTTATTGTACCTAATGAGAGAAAAATTCAATGATTACATATTACATTTGAAGCACATTGTTTTTGACATGGCTCCTCCTGCGATGCAATTTTTTCCATTTCTTTGACCATCTTCTTGTACACCTTTTTGGACATTCCTACTGGCATATTTATGATATCATCTCGTTCATCTTTTGATATTTTCATAATATTCTTGAAAATGTAACACAACAATAAACTATTTAATTTCTATATTGATATATGAAAATTAAATATAAAAAAAGTAATATTTATCAATAATTCTAGACAAACATTTAAATGAATATTACTTTTCCATTCCTTATTTTTTGTTGTTGTACATTTTTTCTATTAAAAGTCTGACATGTCCCATTGACCAATTCTCTGGAAACTCTCCTTGTAGTTTAGGTAAAATTTGGTTCTTGGAATCACTGGATTGGTTTTTGTATTGTAAGTGGAAATAACGTCTATACATTCGTTCCACTAGATCCCTCAAAATTTTGTAAAAGCTTTCCCCCCTTTCATTAACCTCCAGCACCACTCCAGATGAGCTAAGGAGCAATTCATTTTCATTTGCATGTTCTATTTTTTTTTCTTTTCTTAGAACAAGATTCTTTTTTTGAGTTGTTGGTCCCTGTAGAACATTAAATAGATGTGAATTAATAGATTGTTTGACACATGTTATCTAATAATTTTAAGTATATTATTAATGAAAATTAAAAAAATAAACTCATATTGAATCGATAGTGTTTTTTCACTCATCCGATTCATCCTTTTGCAATTTTTCCATCAAGCTTTTACACTCTTCTACTCCTAAATCAGAAATAATCTTATTGAGCTTTGTCATTTTGTGGCTCTGCATGATACACAATAATCAATACATATTATTTAAACTTACATATAGTTCAAAAAAATTATTTTTTGTAAAAAATTTACAAAGAACTTGCCTTTTTCTCTTTTCTTGATGTGTTACCAGTATTTTTGTTACTTGATCTCTTTTCAGTCATTTCTTTATCAATCTAAAACGTATACCATATCATTCATTAATATATTTATAAATAAATTGTCAACTTTTCAGGTAAAAAAAATATCAGGAAACCAGTGCGCCATTAATTTTGTACACACCGACGTTGGTGCGTGGATGTATTATAAATGCACCGCATAAACAGTATAATAGACCGTATGGTGCTCAATGTCAACAAGGAGCACCGATGCATTACATTTTAACCACCGCACTGATTAAAACAGAGAAAATAATAAAAATCGTTGAGTGTTAGTTTTTGTAGCATAAACCGGTGCCATATTTTACATATGGTGCACTAATAAAAAAAAATTGTTTTTTTAAATTTTAATCACAGTACTTTCGCGATGCACTGGGATAATCTAGCACAACGGCACGCTAGGTTACACGAGGCACACCAATGAAAAAATATTTGTATTTTTTTAAATTCCCGCAAGGGCTGACATGGATTGGGATCTGACTATGCAAGTCATCCCATGGGTCGGATGTCTTAGGCTTATATTTAGCTATACAAACCCTATAAATCTAAAATTAAAGGCCCTAATTCTGAAATCACAGAAAGAGGGAGAAAAAAGGGTAGAAACAAAAAGAATATAGGGTCTGTTTCTAAAATGGATTTTTTTTTGTGCGAAACAACATGTTTGAGGTGCGCCATAATGAAATGGTGCACCGACGGCATATTTTACATATGGTGCACTGAGAAAAAATATATATTTTTTTAATTTTTTGTTTACAGTACTTTCACGGTGTACTGGGATAATACAGCGCACCCGTGTGCTAAGTTACAATGGGCGCATCGATGAAAAAAAATATATGTTTTTTTTTTAATTCATGCAACGGCTGACATGGATTTGGATTCAACTATGCAAGTTGTCCCGTGGGTTGGATGTCTTAGGCCTATATTTAGCAATACAAACCCTATTAATCTAAATTGAAAAGCCCTAATTCTGAAATCATAAAAGAGGGAGAAGAAAGGGTGGAAACAAAAAGGATGCAGGGTTTGTTTCTAAAATGTAAATTTTTTTTTGTGTGAAACAACACGTTCGCGGTGCACCATAATGAAATAGCGCATTGGTGCCATAGTTTACATATGGTACACTGATAAAAAGAGATTTTGTTTTTTTAATTTTTTATCACAGTACTTTAGCGGTGCACTGGGATAATCCAACGCATCAGTGCGCTAGGTTACGTTGGACGCATCGATGAAAAAAAATCTATTTTTTTTTAATTTCACAGAAGGGCTGACATGGATTGGGATCTGACTATGCAAGTCATCCAATGGGTTGGATGTCTCATGCTTATATTTAGCAATAAAACCCCTATAAATCTAAATTTAAAATCCCTAATTCTGAAATCACAGAAAGAGGGAGAAGGAATGGCATAAACAAAAAGAATCTAGTGTTTTTTTCTAAAAATGGATTTATTTTTTTTTATTTTTGTCTACGAAAACTGCAGAAAAAGTAAAAAAAATAGTAGAAAAAGTAAGAAAAACAATAAAATTTTATTTTTTTCTTTTACTACGTAAAAAAACTGCAGAAAAAGTAAAAAAAACAATAAACTCTAATCACGAGATCATTTGAAATTCTATGCTTCAGGGTCTGAATCACCTGAGGTTTGGAATTATGATTGTGTGAATACTTATGTTCCAACGTATTTCCCTACTCCACAGTGCTCTCATGCTTTGTTTTCTCTAGGTATGTCTCCTGCAAATCTTTGGCAGAAATGTTTTGCAAAAATAGTGAAATATTGAAAAGTTTTTAGTATTTCAAGAAATGTTTTATGAAATTATATTTTCGAAAATATTTTTCCACCTATTTTTCAATTTACCATTTTTTTTCGCTTAAAGAGAATAGAGTTGTTGTCTTTTTATTTGTGGTTATTCGGCACCGGTGCGTTACGTAATAGCACCGCACCGGTGCGTCTCTGTATAAAATGACACCGGTGCCATATTTTACATATGCCGCACTGATAAAAAAATATTTTATTTTTTTATTTTTTTACCATAGTAATTTCGTGGTGTAGTAGTATAATCTAGCACATTGGTGCACTAGGTTACGCCGGTCGGGCACACCGATGAAAAAAATATATAATTTTTTTAATTTCACGAAAGGGCCGAAATGGTTTGGGATCAGACTATGTATGTCTTATGCCTATATTTAGCAATACTAACCCTATAAATCTAAATTGAAAAGCCCTAATTCTGAAATCACAGAAAGAGGGAGAAGAAAGGGCAGAAACAAAAAGAATCTAGGGTTTTTTTTCTAAAAATGGATTTTACTTTTTTTATTTTCTTTTGGAAAACTACAGAAAAGTAAAAAAAACTATAGAAAAAGTAAAAGAAAAACAATAAACATTGATTTTTTCTTTACTACGTAGAAAAACTGTAGAAAAAAAGAAAAAAAATAATAAATTTTAATCACGAGATCGTTTGAAATTCTATGCTACAGGGTTTGAATCAATAGAGGTTTGGAATTCTGGTTGTATAAATACTTCTATTCAAATGTATTTCACTTCTCCATAGTGCTCTTGTGCTTTGTTTTCTACAGGTATGTCTCCTGCAAATCTCTGGCTAAATGTAATATCCCAAAATGGGAATGCAGTAGTGCATAAGAACAATAATGGAATAGAATGGAGAACCTAAATCATAAAATATGTTGAGAAACAAATTTCTATCAAATGAATGAAACAATAGCAAAAAGGAGCTGTTATACACCCTCCCAGGTGGGGAAAATGCAACAATTTGACCCTAAAAACGTTATTTACAGAGATTTACGTTTTAAAAGGAAGAAATAATTCTTATTCCCCTTAGCATATATATATTTATGCCCTCACATAACAAAAGAGGAACATAAAAAAATCTCTTTTGATACGCTAAATAGACCTCCCAGCCTCAAATCACCTTAAAAATAACCAATTCCCGAGACTTAAGCTATGAAGAATTTATGAAGCACATGACTACATGATTTAATGAGGGATTCTACAAAAATATTATAGAAAACCATAGATCTATAACTTTATTGAACAATATGCTAAGAAAATGAAAATTTTGCCTCCTTACTACATTATAAAGATAACTCGATAAGGGTTTCTTGAAAGCTTGAGTAAAAAAAGAGTAGATATGAATATTCAGCTATGAAATAATGTAGTCTTACTACAACTTGACATAGGTATAGCTAAAAAATACAATAGAGGGATGAGAATCCCTTCCTCTAGCTTTCCGAGAGAAGGGTTAGCCCTTTCCCTAGGAAAGTAGCTCAAAAACAAGGGTTTAAACCCTGCTGCTGCAACTCTACAAAAAATGACGCATTTCCTGTAAGAGGATACACTTTAGGAGATGAGGAATAGTTTGGAAAACTACTGCTATGTGAAATGAGCCTAGAAATATTCCTAGCTGATCTCTCAAGAGAAGGAAGGCTCCCTCTACTGAGAAACAAACCCAGAAGTGGTGTTATTAATCCTCCACTACAACAACCTGCAACATTGCACTATTCTCTACAGAAATAACGTTGTAGATGAAGAATGACGCTTCGAATTAAGCCTAGATGTGGATAAATGCAGTAAAAAACTCTCCCGAGAGGCCTCTCAAGGGAAGAGGTGTGATTCCTTCTCGGGAACACCTGGTGCTAAATAGCACTGCAACCCTACTAAACAACAAGAGGAAGCCAAGTCTAAACAAACCAATATCAAGTGATAATATAAAAAACATGAACAAAAAAGGCTCCCATACTCTCCATATATAGAAAGTGAACCTCTTCTCATTGGGTGCCATCCATATTTGCCACCAAGCTCAGGCAAGTTACCCTCCACTAAAACTGCATTGTTCATCAAGGAGATCCAATGTTTCTAGACAGTGCTATTGACTTGGTCAAAGTTGACTAAATCAACATGACCCAACCCCTGTTCACACCCAAAGGTGCTCAATCTAGCTGCTTATTCTTCCTCCTTTCACATTAGGAGTGTTATTATTCCTTCTAAAGAGGTTAATGGGCCTCCCTACCCATTTATTCAGCTACCTAGTGATAAAACCAACTATAATATTCCATTTAGATGAAGGCTAAATTTTTGGAATATTATGCTCCTTCCCTCCAAAATGTTTCTTGTTCTCAAGAAACTGTATAAGGAGAGAAAAATTCCTCTCCTCCTCCTCTTATGGCCTCCTCATCAATAGTTCCCACCACTTCTCAAAATAATATGCAATAAATCTATCCTCCAATACTCCCTCCCAAGAATGAAAAACCAAATGGCTCACGTCATGAAAAGGTGGAAGGTGTAAGTGGAAACCTTCTTGCTGTCCAATGGCCTCCTCAAGATAGGAGTTATGATAAGCATATGGGGATTTCATGACCAATGAGAGACTCCCAAACCCATGCTATCATCCAAATGAATTGAGCCATTCTAGGTAGCTCATAAAAAGAATCCTCAACCCCCGATGTATGCAATGTGTTGGGGCTGCATGGAGAGATTATATTTTTCCATTCAAGTGATTTATCTCTCCATTTATGGTAAGTCTGGGGTTGCTGTTGATCTTGGGCTGAAATTTCATGGCCTCCAAGAATTTCCCAAGTCACCCCACAAATCAAATCAACCATGAAATGCCTCCTCAAAGAACACAAGTTCTTCAAATGGCTCCTCCCATGTGAAGACAAGAAGTGTGGTGTGGCAATCATGGTTTGCCCATTGTTTCCCCTAAAACATACAACATGTAAAATAGGGAGATTCATACTCCCAATGGGAATCTTCAAATCATGTAGCACTCTCCAAAAAAATATCCCCATGAACATAAGAATATTAGCAATACATGGGAGAAAAAACCATTGAAAACAGGCTGCCATATGACAACTGGAGAGTGGATCATAGTTCCACACATGGAACCAGCGCAGTGCATCCCTTACCTGCATCAAAACAAATAATAACAAGTGATATCCTCACCACTTATTTCCTGCCACAATCATTCTATAATATAGAAACATGAAAGTACAAAGTGGTGTGAATGGTGCACACAAAAAATAATGTGGCTTCCCCCACAAACAACCAATAAGATAGCCAATCTCAATGCTGAAAATGGCTTCAAGTACATCATAATACAATATGAAAGAAGGGATAATCCTCCTTGGTACAACATGTTTCTCATTTAAAGTAAAGAAGTATAAAACATAATGTGGAATTATACCTTCTCCACCATGTACTTGGGACCTTGAGCTAAAATGGCTCAACTAGAAATTCTTCCTCACCTCCAAGAAGTAGGGAAGTGGCTATGACATCCTATCTATCATCATTCAAGCTATGCATCTCTCCATATGTTGAAATATTTCATGCTATATGCCCTCCCAAATGAACTCCTCTGCCAAGGAAAGATATGCATCAAATTGCATGGAATGGAAGTCCTCATGTGCTGATGTAGCAACTTCTCCTTGATCTTAGAAGCTCTAGTCAAGAAGACTCTTCCATAAGAATAGATGACCACATGATCTACCATATATCTATCATCTCCATCCAGGCCATCGAGAATCATGAAAGAACCAAGATGCTTTGAGTACTCTACCAAGAGTTGAGACCTCCAATATGGATCAATCCTCCCAAGAGACAACGCTAATGATCTGCAATGTGAAGCTCTCCACATGCTGTTGTCTTTTCCTTTGACATCCCCCATGCCAAAGTCATCCTCCAAAGTGCTGGCATGCCCATCATACAACTGCTCATGCTCAGATAGAAGTGGTGACCTTTGGAAGTTGGCCTCCCATGAGAAGCTCCCATCCAAAAAGGATCTCCTGATCTTGGCCAATGTAAGAATGATTGGCCTCCATATACTCCAAAGTATGCAGGATTCCTTCCTCAAAGGAAGTACTCTCTGTTTCTCAAAATCCATGGAGCAGGTCTCTTGCACCATGAAGGTGCCATCCTCCTTCACTGTAGCAACTTATGTCAGCACAGTATATATAGTGAGAGTGGGTGGTGCTAAAGATGGGAGAATGTCTCCTTCCTCCTTGAGACTATCCCAAACTCTCTACACTGTACTAGACTCCTCCAAAGTCTTCACCTCTTTGGAATCTAAGAGGGCTGAACCAAACGGAAATATGTCTCTTACCAACTTCAGAATTGGTGGCCTCCCAGGTGGAATGCCTCCATGTAGTGAGACATCAATGTCAAGAGTAGACTGTACATATGGTTGGGAAACCTTTCTCTTGCCCTCACAATGCAAATCAATATACGTCTTCCTTGCACCAGCTCTTTGAAATAGATAGGGGTGTGTGCTCCTCATCAAATGATGCTGACCTTCCTCCCTACCTTCTTCTTCCATCATTGATATCTCAAAATCATGCTACTCATTGATTGTTCTTTGTCTTCCATATGTGAGATCCTGGGTAATATCTTGCAATGACAGAAGAATTCCTCCTGTTGGAGCATGTGCTCCTCCTTTCTTTGCATGAGGGACTAGATATGCTCTAGATGTGATAGTGTTGTTGCCCCCATCCTTATCTTCCTCTTAAATATGAATGGGAGTCATTTGCTCAATAAGAGGATCCTCTTTTGAAAAAGGAACCTACATGTCCTCTTGTCCAAAGATATGAGACATAGATCTTGCCTCTAGCAAGGTGTTATTCAAGATGTGGGCTTTTCCAACAATTTTTTGAAGTGCATTTGAGTTTTTTGGTTCTTCCAAGCCATGCACAAGTTTTGTTTTGTTTGCCTCTACCAAGAGTGTTTTAGAATGTCTTCCATCAAACCTCTACACTAATATCTTAGTGAACTTTGCATAAGAAGAAATATTGGCATTTTTCAATGAAAATGACTCAAAAATCCACCAAGAATAGGCCTTACCTTTGAAGTGCAGCACTGCAACTCTAAGGGCTTTATCTTCGGAAACTTGGTGCTACTGCAAATAGGTGTGTAGCTCCTCCACCCAAGCTCTGGCTGAACATGTTGGTGACCCATCAAAGGTAGATAGCATAAATCTATCCATGCCATGTTGCATATTCCTCTCCACCATGATCTTGCAAAACTCTTGAAAAAGTGATATGATCTCTAAACCTTTCAGTTTGAGATTCATACTCCTGAAGAAAATTACTAAGAATTTCCCTCTTATGCATTCCTTCTTCTTCCATCTCTCTGATGATAGATCTGTAAATTTGACTATGATGTGCATAATAGGGTGTAGTTGCATGCTCACACCTATCATGTGCAAATCGAGATCTAGCTCTAGATTCAAACTCCTCTCGAGATTCCATCTCCCCTCTCATCTTCTTAAGATCTTCTTTGATGCTCTGCATATATTTTCTAATAATATTTGATAGCCTCTCCTTATTCCTTCCTCCACATAATGGATTCTTATTCTTTCTATAAATCTTCTCTTCTCCTTCTTCTCTTGATAGCATAATGGCTGAGATTTCCACAGGCTGAGCCAAGATTATGCTTTGATACCACTGTAATATCCCAAATTGGGAATGCAGCAGTGCATAAGCACAATAATGGAATATCAGGGAGAAACTAAATCATAAATTTTTTTGAGAAACACATTGCCATCAAATGAATGAAACAACAGAAAAAAGGAGCTCTTCTACACCCTCTCAAGTCGGGAAAATGCAGCAATTTGACCCTAAAAACGTTATTTCCATAGATTTACGTTTTAACAGGAATAAATAAATCTTTTTTCCCTTATAATACAGATCTAGGCCTTCACATACAAAAGAGGAACAGAAACAAATCTCTTTTGATAAGTTAAACAGACCTCCCAGCCTCAAATCAACATAAAAATAGCTAATTCCCATAACTTAAGTTATGCAGAATTTCTGAAGCACACGACCATGTGGTTTAATGAGGGATTCTACGAAAATATGATAGAAAACCATATTTATAGAACTTTATTGAACAATATGCTCAGAAAATGAAGATCTGACCTCCTTAATACGTTATAAAGATAACCCGTCAATGGTTTCTTGAAAGCTTGAGTACAAAAAGAGCAGATCTAAATATTAAGCTTTGAAATAATTTAGTATTACTACAACATGACACAATTATATCTGAATAATACAATAAATGTATGAGAATCCCTTCCTCTAGCTTTCCGGGAGAAGGGTTGGCCCTTTCCCTAGGAAACTAGCTCAAAAATAAGGGTTTAAACCCTGCTGCTGCAACTCTATGAAAAATGACATAGTTCCTCCAAGGTACTGTACTATATGATATCAGGAATAGTTTGGTCAATTTCCAAGATGTGAAATGAGCCTATAAATCTTCCTAGCTGATCTCACAAGAGAAGGAAGCATCCCTGTACTGAGAAACAGACCCGAAAGTGGTGTTATCAATCCTCCACTTCAACACCCTGCAACACATCAATATTATATATAGAAATAACGATTTATCTAAATATTGATGCTTGGCCTTAAGCCTGGATGTGGAGCAATGCAATACAAAAGTCTCCGAAGAGGCCTCTCAAGGGAAGAGGTGGGATTCCCGCTCGGGAACACCCGGTGCTAAAAAACACTACAACCCTGCTAAACAGAAAGAGGAAGCCAAGTCTAAACAGACCAATATCTAATGATAATATCATAGAAATGAATAAAAAAGGCTCTCATCCTCTCCATGTATATAAAGTGAACCTCTTCTCATTGGGTCCCATCCATATTTTCCACCAAGCTCATGCAAGTTGTCCTCCACTAAAATTGCGTTGTTCATCAAGGAGATCCAATGTATCTAGACAACATTGTTGACTTGGTCAAAGTTGACTAAATCAGCATGATCCAACCCTTTTTCACAACCAAAGGTGCTCAATATAGCTTCTTATTCTTCCTCCTTTCACATTAGGAGTGTTATTATTCCATCTAAAGAGGTTAATGGGCCTCCCTACCCATTTATTCACCTACCTAGTGATAAAACCAACTATAATATTCCATTTAGATGAAGGCTAAATTTTTGGAATATTACACTGAAATTGTTTGCAAAAATAGTGAAATAATAAAAAAAAATTAGTATTTAAAGAAATGTTTTATGAAATTAGATTTTTGAAAATATTTTTTCCACCCATTTTTCAATTTACTGCTTTTTTTTCACTTAAAGAAAATAGATTTGGATAGTGCTAAAAATGCACCAATGCGGTGCTCTATACATTGACACTCATAACAAGAAGTATATTTTTAAGGCACCAAAATTAATTTTAGGTGTGTGCACCAAAATTTATTGTTATTTTGCTCAAATGCAGGGAGAAAATATCATAATTATATCGAATGGAAAATTCTTCAAAATCCATCTCGTTCGATAATATTTCTCAAAGTCCATCTCGGAGTTCTCCCTATCCATCTCGAGACGTAATATTTACTTAAAATTTTATTTATATTTTCATTATCTAATTGAATTTATGTTTTTTATCAATGTCAATCATGCACAGCTTAATTAAATTTATAATGTATATAAATTTGCAGGTTCATGTAGATTCAACATCGAGTTCAGATGCACAAAATATTCAAACAACTCGAAAACATCAGAAGATCTTATGAGGAGCTACATACCACAAGGCACATTTGGTAGATGAAAATGGACAACCGCTTCACCTTGAAAATTGTAACAATATTGTATCTTCTAGCTAAAATCTCGGGACAATGATAGTAATAATTATAATTGTTTGATATATTGATTAATGTAATTATTTCAACGTCAAACCAATTTATAACCATGCAATATTGTCAACGTGGTTACTAATTGATATCATATATTTTTTACTGATCATGTTCAAATAATTTTTTTTTAATTATTAGGATTCTAGTAATGATGAGCGACCTATCTACCATCTTCCGTTGCACCCCACGACAATGTAAAATTGAGAGAAGGCTGAATTAAGGAAAAAAATTGGAGAGGAATGATACCAAGAATGGTTGAATCAACCACTGATTCAATTTCCGCTATCCAGATTCACCAATTAGGAATGACCACAGTAATAGTAATTATTCACAAGCTGGCAATGGAGGAAATCAAATAGAGGTTGGTATGGATGATTACTTAAGGGATACGACCGCCGTGGAGACAATTTTGTTAGATGCATTACAAAATGATGATTAGCTAGGGGATGATGCTCATATCACTGACACCTTTTTCGAAAGCCTTAAATTTGCTTCCCCCGCCCCTCTCCTTGGACTTGGCAGTCAGTCAAAGTCTACCCATTTGGGGACAATGATGTTACTGTACAACTTGAAAGAAAATTTTAGCTTGTCGAATGCATGTGTCTCAGAAATTTTGAGGTAAGTTACCATAAAGTACTCTCTTATATAAATTTGAAATATAATTAGTACACTGCAATGAACATTACAAATGGTAATTTTTATGAACGTTAATAATTATATCTACATTAATGTACATTTATTAATATATTTTACCATGATCACAACCTACAGGTTATTCAAAGATAAGGTTCTTCCGAGTGATAATGTCTTGCTCGGTAGCTGCGAAGAGGCAAAGAAATTGTTTAAAATGTTGGGTGTTGAGTACATATCATATCATGCATGTCCAAATGATTGTATTATATATAGAGGAGAATATGTTGACAAAGAGATGTGTCTGAAATGTGGGCATGACAGGTATGAGAAATCAAAAAAGAAGGGTAAATCAGGTACTGGTCCTCCTTTTAATATACTGAGGCACATGCCTATAATCCCAAGGATTCAAAGGCTCTTTTGTTGCAAAGAATTAGTTATGTTTTAGGGATGGCATGCCTCACACAAAGGTAAGTTGGGAGTTATGCGAATCCCAGCGTTAATAACATGACCATATAGAGGATGCTTAATGAAAATTAAGATGAAGTCTGAAATCTGACTCAGCAGCATGGATGGCATCAACCCTTATTCCACCAGGAACAACTATGTGTTTGGCCTATAGTAGTGATCAATAACAATATCCCCCCATGGTTGTCCATGAAGAATGAAAATCTTATGTTGGCTCTCATAGTCCCTGGTAGAAGACAAGTGAAGAATATGGATGTCTACTTACAACCACTGGTAGATGAATTGAAGGAATTATGGGATGGGATAAATGTATACGATGTATCAAGACCCATCACAACAGAGAGGAGTTTTGTGTTGTATGGCATATGTTCTTACATGACACATGATTATCCAGGCTTAGGAGTATTTTTTGGTAAACTACATGTTTAATTTATTGATTTGTTTATGTACATAACAATATTCTTTCACATATTAGTTATTTAATTCGTTGTAATATCTGTTTTGATATTCATGATATTCTTTAATATTCCATGCATATTAATTGTATACAATAATATTGCAAGTCTTGTAACAAAAGGGTATTTTGGATGTAAATGTTATGGACCTTCTCTGAAAGCTATATGTTCCAAGTACATATGAAATACATTGTATGATTTCTCCAGGCTATTCCTCCTAGAAGAACACCCTTACAAAAGAGCAGCATTCGCTTTCAATGGTAAATGAGAGAGAACCCAAAGGCCTCCAATAACAACACTATATGAATGGCTTAGAGCATATGAGAGAGAGAAGGAGAAGGATTTCATAGAAATGTTCGATTCAAATGTGGAACCTATGTTCGATGATCTAGAATTCTTTGACACCTATGTTGAGAAATTTCCCATTAGGATGAAAAGGAAATCTATCTTTTATAAACTACCATATTGGGAGCATTTTAATATTACCCACTTATTAGATCCCATGCATATATTTAAAAATGTTTCATATTCTTTATGGAGGCACATATCATCAAAACAAAGTGACTCATTGGCTGTTAGGAAATATCATATTAATTCAAAAACTAAAAGGAAACATTGGCCAAGAAGATTAGAAAGTACAGGATTAGAGGCAGGCGCTGGTCCCTCTAATTCATGGTTTTTCAAAGAAGGTGATGTCTCATGGATTTTTAAAAAAGATGATATTTCTTTGGCAGAGCAAGTTATAATGGGTGTGAGGGTGCCAACTTCATACGATTTTTCACTACAGCACTACTTCACCGTGGATGACTATTTTTTGGGGTTGAAATCGCATGACCATTTGAATCTTGTAAGCATAAGTATAATTTCAAAAGCATGATTTTATTATCTGTTATATTAATAAATTTCATCCCATGTGGGGATCATAAAACATAACTAGTTTTGTATATTATTGCACGTGTTTATAACTTCACAGTGTCATTATCCTTTTCTTGTACATGGATGTGTGAAACATGAATTCCCTCCAGACCTAGGGTGTTCCATATCTAAATTATATGCATTTGTACATTGGATCACGTCAAAGGAGATTCATGTGGCTATCATTCCACGATTGGCATCAAGAGATAATTGAGATTTTTTGTATGTTTGAGAACGAACTGTCGATGAGTTTCATGGAATTACAGGTTCATCTTCTAATCCACCTAGTAGATGTGCTTGAATTATTTGGGTTGGTTTCTTGTCATTGGATGTTCTTCTTAGAGAGGTACATGAAGAAATTGAAAGGTTTTGTTCGACAAAGGGAAAAACCCGAGGGGTCTATGGCAGAGGGGTACATATCGTATGAGTATTTCTATTATGCCAGTGAGTAAATCAATCAGATCGACAACAAACCAAGTGCGGTGATTTGGGGCGATGAAAGGGATGAAGACAAAAGAGAAGTGGAGTTGCTCCAAATGAGTGGAAAAAAAAACTTGATAAAGAGTAAGCGACTTATAAGTTTTCAAATTTACAAAAATTTAATATTCATGTTGAAATTTGATATAATGTCTATTTTTATCTCTAAGTACTATATAATGTCAGTTTGATTTCATCAGCGAATGAATAAATTGAAGAAATCAATAAATTCTTTCTTTACCATTCTGAAGCGACACAACCATGGGTCACATTGTATGAAAAGAAGAGGATGGAATGGGATAGTGACAAGAAATAATTCAGATGGTTGAATGGTAGAAGTGTTCCTTATCCTGATCATTTAAAAGAAAATATGCCAAAAATATGCCCCAACAGTTGGTTTGCTGACCAAGTCAGAGAGAAATATGGTGCAACTAGTTGTTACCCGCATGTTGAAGAGGATGTGCTAAACGTAGGGATTGGGTGTAGCACCTTGGTAATAATATTTTTAATTTATATGTAAATTTGAAACTTATAAGACATCTATATTTCATATTTTAACTATTGGGTTATTATAAAACACATGAAAATATGACTTTTTTAACTTTTTTATAATAGGTGCATTGGTTCCCATCGATGTGGGCATATGGACACCATTTTCACACAAAAAATGTCGATGCTGGAAACATCACACAAGACTATGGAGTGGAATTCGAGTTCGATCAATATAGTCAATCTAGCCACCGTGATCAAAAACTCGTATAAGGGACGTTAGCTTATGCCAGAAACATACAAGAGATCGTTGAAGTGGATTTCTCTTCTTTCCAATGTGTTATTTTTAGGTGCAAGTGGTGGGACACCTTTGATCGGAATGATGTAAAGGAAGATCGCGATAGTAGGCTAATATGTATAAACTCTAGAAAGAGTGGGGTGAAGCTAAGGAGCCCTATGTTTTGCCCAAACACTGCAACTAGGTGTTTTTTTTACCCAGATGTGTTGGATAGGGATTGGTGGTACGTATTGACACATGACCCTATATGAAAACATATTTTTAAGAATAATAGTGTTATCATGCCATGCAAGCTGGATGATAATGAGGGTGATCATGAGAACTGAGAGTGATATGGTACATGTGTCATTTTATCAATATTTATACCTTTTAAGATGGGTTTTTTGAAACATTATAATATGTATTTTTAATTAATTGGTAATTTTCTTTGTTTTAATGTTAAAATCAATATTTCACTTCATAATTTGCAATTATGTTGATCTCAAAAACAATGGCGTACTATATAAATTAGTTCTTTTTTTTTTGTATCTAAGATCATAATAAAATAATGATAATTCTAAAGTACATGAATTTATTTGCATTATTTTCTAAAATTTATTATGTTAAAATAATTCATATTATGATAGATTTATTATTTTACAATTATTTAAAATTTTACAAATTTACAAATTTAAAAATTTTAATAAAATCATTTCACATTAATACAATTAAAATTTTATAAATATTTTACATACAATTACAATTAAAATTAGAATTAGAATTACAATTAGAATTACAATTTTACAATTTCACATATAATTACAATTAAAATTACAATTGCAATTTTAGAATTTTACACACAATTACAATTACATTTACAATTACGATTTTATATACAATCAGAATTACAAATATTACAATTTTACAATATCAGGATCATTTAATATTAAATTAATTAATAAACATCACGTTCATGATAACTATCGTACAAACATCATATTTGACTAAAAAATACATTCAAAATTGCTAATATCATCATGATCATGATCATATAACAAAAAACAATTAACATTATATATTAACATCATCACAACACAACCATCAAGTATACATCTCATGTCAAATAACTCATACTATCACATACAAATCTATCTGCAAGCTACACATTAAATGAACATATCTAACATGCCCTAAAAATATACACATCATGATGATCACCAAAATGTAAATTAAGTACAACTGCAACATGAACATAAAATACATGGACCATATATATATATATATATATATATATATATATATATATATATATATATATATATATATATATATATATATATATATATATATATATATATATATATATATATATATAACTGAATAATGTAAAATATATACAACTATAATATAATTTCATGGATCACCTGGTGGTACAACATCAAATATAGCAGTACTAGTCGATGCCTGCTCAGTTAATGGTGCAACCTCGACGGTCGATGGTCTAGCCTACTCATGATCATGAGTACTGCTAGATGTTCGACACTACTGATTGGAAGTGGCCGATGGGCTAGCCTAATCTCCATGATGACTATTGCAAGATTCTAGTGGAGGTTGCTCATTTGGCATGGCGCGAGGTGAGAAATCATGAGATGATGAGTCGCTACTCGCAGATTGTCGATCAAGTATTGCATGTCAACCACTCCTATAACGTGCAGCGGTCCTCCTCAGCCACATAACTAAGTTCGTAGCTCAAATGATATGCCACATAATTCTATACATGTCACGTGGCATGCCTCTACACATTTGTAACAACCTACCATTGGCTTTTATGTCTCTCATATGAGCAGGCCTGATGCCCGCCTCAACAATCAATGTAGTGAGTTGGTCACCAAACTCCATCCTATATCTGCTATTAAGAAGACCCTGATCGTCATCAGGGTCCACACCTGGATCATATGGTGGTGACGGCATGTCCTCGCCATCAAAATACCCAATGTATGTAAAATATATAAAAGTACACAACAATAATTAGACAATTTCATTACACAATTTAATAAAAGCAAGTTAAAGAACATGTTAGAATAAATTTTAAATAAAACAATAATATTACCTCTATCATCCAGCGGCTCATCAGCTATGAAGAGGATGTTGGCACACCCTCGCCAATCCAAACCCTTATAAGGACAGGGGACCATAATGAAGGGATGTTTTTCAACACTGGCTAGCAACTCTAGTGCATCATTCGATATCCTCACTGGAAACATAGTCTTGCCCCTCTTGGGCATCATCTTCCCCCACATGTGCATCGATGCCTCAAACATCATCTTATGAGGCTACCGAACAAAATTACGCCTCGTCTCTAGAAACCTCTCAAAAAATAACCAAAAAATCTCTAAAGAAAAAGGGAATTTGACACTCCCTTGTGCATGAGCACGACATCTATCTAAGGCTATACAAAACTTCCACAAAAAAATTGCAGGCCACCTGACAAGTCGTGGTTCCTATACTAAATGATAAACATAATATAGAAGTGAGCAACTAAAGCATTTCCCATCATTTTTGTTGTGTGAAATGGTTGAAATGAGAAGTGAGAGGCACTGCACCTCCTCACTACCAAATGCACCAATACGTAACTGACGTATAGTGACCTAAGAATCTGAAGGAGATAGTACTGATGCTCGAACATATCTCTGGGAGTACACTAACTGACTCCCTGCTACATAGCCAGCTAGAACCTCTCGGAACGAGGGAAAATCCACCCATCTCCTCAATAGCATTGTAATGAAATATATATCCTCCTCAGTGGGTGTGTACCACTGGTTACGACCAACCCTGAAAGCCTGTTGGTGGGCATTCCACCTTCGGATAATATGTCTCAAAAACAAACCATAGCCTTTTAGGGAAGTAGGCTCCTCATAGAACTTGAGGAGGCCTACCTACCTTAGGAGCCCCTAGGTACCTACTTTAATACTGCTCCCTCGCTCGTGCCTCCCATAGGCGAACCATGTTATACTGCTCCTCTTGTTGTTGTTGTTGTTCCCCCTCTTATTTCCTTTCATGTCTCTGACTGATTGACATATTAATTACAACTTTTTTATTAAATGAGACATGTATTTATAAATATACATATATAATTTTTTTTTGAAAAAAACAAAAAAAAAGCAGTCGGTGCGCCAAAAAAAACAATCATGCACTGGTCTCAATGCGTCTTTTTATGGAGCATACCGACGATGGTGCACCAGATAATATGCAATGCACCAGAGGTGGTGCTTCTAAAATTTTTTAGTGCACTTTTGACTATGTACGGTGTGAGGATTTTGGTGCACTGACTACACTCTATGCCTTCAGGTGTATAGTTAAATCAGTGGACCAACCTCCTCCCATCATTACATAGTCAATGGTATGGTATTTTATCAGGTTGCACCGTTGACCCTGTTGAAATATGGAAAGTGGTGCGTTGACAAAAATACCTATCCTGGGGCTGATATTTTAGTCAATGCACCATGTTGGCACTATTCCACTAGGTCAACGGTGCACCCGGGTAACCAACCATACTGCACTTTAAAAAAAAAATTAAAATAACATAGTGCGCCTTTGGTACCACCCCGGAACCGATACGTATACAGTTAGCACCGATTTACTAGGCCGCACTGTTGACCCTGTTGAAATGTGGAATGCAGTGCGCTGACAACATTTCCCATCCCGGGGTGTATATTTTAGTCAACGCAACGTGTTGTCGCTATTCCAGATTGTCAATGATGCGGCTGGGTAAACGACTGCACCACACTTTTTAAAAAATTTTAAAATAATACGGTGCACCTATCAGTACCACCCCATAACCGGTGCGGATACCATTAGCAATGGTTGTGGTGTGGCTTGTAAATTTACAGGTAGCACCGCAAACCAGTGTGAGCCGAACAGCTCGAGCGCACTGCGCAAATTTTTTTTTTCCTTTTAAATGGTAAATTTTAAGGTTATTTGAAATTATAATCTGCTAAAATTATTAATTATGGAAAAAAATGAAACATACCTGTACATTTGGCCATCTAGGAGGCATATTGGATGTAGAATTTGAGAAATAAAATTTGCCCACCGTTTTGCGAAATTCAAGTTGGAGATCAGTGGACGATGCACAGCAGCAGTGCATGCTATGGGTGTAATGGGAGCACTAATCTTAGGGAAGATCATAAAAGGATAAATTTAACTGGTGCCTAAGAGCTCTGGAGCACTGAGAAAAGTGAAAAATGCGGTTTTTTGGCCATAATTTTTTTTTACTTAACACTATTCCGGTGCACGGGGTTTTTATGGGAGCACCTGTGCGGTTTCTTAATACAGAACCAAGAGGTTTATGTTTTGGCACAATTTTTTATGATGCACTGGTGTGGAAGGGTTATAAAGCACTAGTGCGCTACAATAATATGATTCATTGGGTGGGTTTTTATGGAGCGCACGGTGTCATGTGTGCCAATTTTTTGTGCGCACCAGTGCTTTCTCTTGTTGAATGCAACAGTGTGGTTTACGATGATAAATGCACCGGACGGAAACCACCCACAAAAACCATTGCCTGCCAACCTCCTCTAGTAACCTATGCTAGAAATGCATGTCTAGGGAATTTTTATAAGGGGTTACTCAAAAACATCCTCTAGAGGGTCTTTTCCTTTTAGTGATGGAAAAATCATTTGGCTGGATAAAAGCACTATTAGGAGCAGTAGTTGCTGGTGGAGAAGGGAAACAAAAGGGTGCTCCTCCATAGTTCTATCAAGACCTACATAGCCTCAAGCTGAAAGCATTGAAAATATCCAAAAATCATATCAGCAAGAACAAGGTAGAAACCTCTCGGATCCTTTACTTTTCTTCCAATGGTGTTGAGTCTGACTATTTCCTAAAAATAATGTTCACTAACCTCGCTAATTTATTATTTTTAAATCCAGAAACTTGATTTTGGTTTTTCATGGAATGCACTTCTTCTCTAGGGCTTGTAAAATCACTCCATCTTGGAAAATTGGCTTCAAGGTTCAATATCAGTGCATCCATGGCACTACTTCTACACCACCTCAACCACTTCAAAGTCAATGTGGTATGTATTTTGTCTAGTAAAATTGCAAGTTGACAAGGTGATTTGTATTAATCCAATGACCATAAATAGATGAATGTCTAATGAAATTGTTCTCCTAACATGCTCTACCCTCCCTTTCCATACACTAATTGACAGTCGCCTGAATTTTACTAACTGAAAAAACTACATATTCTAGGAAAATAGAAATAAGAAAAAAAGCCAATTTGTAGAGTGAAAATATATTCAAGAAAAACCAAACCTCGTCACCATTTGAGTGCCAATTATGGGTGGGCAACAAACTAAGCTTCAAGGAAGTAGGGTGAGGTTGTTCATAGCCCTTGAGGATGACAAAAATGAATGAATATAAGAATATCCATCTCATCATGACATTGGGAACAATTCAGACACAATAAAAGGGAAACCCGGTATAGAACTTAAATAGTCCTCCTACTTTAAATTTTTTCACAAAAATTTCCAGGGAGCATGAATATTGATACTTCCCACTGGAAATAGGTTGAATTTTTTGTATCTCATTATTCACATAACAAAAAAATCATATTACATGTAGATGAAAAAAACTAGAAACAACACGTGCACCAACCATAGTTGTAGCTTCAGAAAGGCCCATCGTGTTGTTAAAAAACTCTACAGACTAATCATCAAAAGCAAGAATGCCCATATTTAAGGCCATTTCTCATAAAAATGTTGGACCTGCCCCTTTCCATAGGGATAGAATCCCTTTATCACCAATAATATGGTATAGCGCATGAAATTCACTTTTGTAATGTCATCGTTGTGTAGCAGGAAAAGTTACATCCGCATCCATGTGAATGAGAACTAAATCTGCACGACTTCCAAGACATGCCCCTGTAGTTGCTGTTGTCAATCCACAAAGAGGCTTCTGATAGAGAGGTAGTGGTTCCCCATCATTAGCAATAATTTTTTTTTTTTTCAATATCCTAAATGATCCAAAATGTGTTGTTGTATAGGTTGTATATCTTAACAAATCAGTTGATAACCCCTTGTAAAAAGGACCAAAGCCCTCATCCCTTAGCATGTTCTTTCCAACATTATAACTTGAATCTTGACCCAACTATATGCACACCTTGATCATGTACATATGTTGGATGTCATGCATAGCGATCATACCTAAGGCTCCACCATTGACAAACAAGTTCACTCTATTCCACACTATGCTTATCTTGGGCTTCTCCCTTGCCATCTCTCTGAAGGACTCAGACACCTGATCGATTTGAAACTTACCTCCTTTCTCTTCCTAACGTCACCATTCATATGAGAAAAAACTTGGAAGAATAATATGTCTATTAACACCTCAACAATAAGAAATAAGAATAATATGAAGAGATATCATCTCTATTGTCCTGCAATGCCTCCGATTGGTGGGGTGAAATAACACACATCTCCAATTTTAATTGCTTCGAGGATGATGACAATGAATGTCTTCTATTTCCATTGTCTCCTCACCCAAAGAGGAAATTATTATCATGTAAATATATTTCTAATAATATAAAAATATTTAGAAAAATACATCAATAATAGTATAATGTAACAATGTTTATAAAGCTAATATATATACTAGAAATTTCCCCTAAAGGTGCAAAGGTACACCAAAAGAATAGAATAATTGATAATATCATCTCACCACAAACAGAGCCAACTAATTTTTATATGCATGCAAATAATTTCTATCAAAACCTCCACTACAAGCGCCATGAGGCAAGCCCATTGCTCAAAACCTAGGCATGAGCACAGTGTGTTGAAAAACCTTTGCCCAAGAATTCCACATCAAACTATATGTATTTTCTTAGCCGGAGGGTGACGCTAACCCTATATTTATATCAGGGAATGAGATCGATCTTTCTCGAGGTCCTAGAGCCCAACAACTCATATTCCCATTGCTGCCCCTTACCGTTTGGGAAAGTTTTCTTTTGCAGACAAATGAATGATCCAACAAGTAGGTAAGTTTGTGTGTACATATCACATCTCATAATGATAACCATATGCCTAATGGGAGAAATTTGAACTTTTAAATTGGAGTTAGTTTATGCAAACCTTAGCTTGGACTAACATTTTTAAACATGGAGATATTCTTGAAAATTGAAGTCAAAACATCCTAGACCCTCTTGGGGCACATTTCAAGGAGTTATTGTTACACCAATTTTTGGTCATCTAACCTATTACTATTAGATGGACTAAAGTACACCATGTCAGACCAATTTTACCATACTAAAATTTCTTTCACTGAAAAATAATTTAATAACCCATATTTTATTAAGTTATTTCTGTTCTAAACATGAAACTTCATGAGGAATAATTAAATAATTCCTTATTTGTTTGATTTTCCTCTAGGGATAATCAACTAATACATTGTTTAATTAATATTCCTCGTCATATTTAACCCAAAATAGGAAAATTAATTATATAAATCACTATTTATCTTATTATTTTCTAGGAATAATTATGTAAATGATTATTTAAATATATTCCTTGTTAAACTTGACCAAATCATTTATAAATAATTGAATAAATAATTATTTATTTAATTATTCCTTAACCACATTCTTTAAATAATAAATAAATCATTTATTTATTTACTATTTATAAATAAAGGGATTTGATCAAATTTAAATTCCTTTTCCCTCCACCAAAAATAATAAAATATTCCATGTAAGTTGGATCTAGATTTCGTTAATAATATTTTAATTATGTACCAATATCTAGACTAACTCAATATTTTCTTATAAATAGAAGGGTTTTCCATTCATTCACTACCTTTTTTTTCCTTGAGATCACCTTTTGATCTATACTTTTCATCTAATTTTGATCCTCCATCATTGTCATATTTTTCCATTTTTGCTTGTGAGCTCCCTTTGAGTTCCATTTTTGTCTGGGTTTTCTGCACCATCAAGAGAGAGAGAGAGATCTTAGACCTGAAGCACTGAGGACATACAATAACCCATCCCATTGCGGGGGACTAGTAACATCTTTCTATGCTCCCTTCCCAGGTGTCATAATATAAAAATTCTTTATAAATTCTTATCTTTTCCATTGGATGTATGGAGAAAACTCTTGCTTATTTTTGTGTTTAATGTCTTTAACTACATAGACCTGGATTTTTGTGGCATTTATTCTAATCACCTACTACAGATCTAAGGTAATTGACAACCACATTTGACATCAGGTCTGTTTTTTATGCACAGCTAAAGAGAGTTTTTTTCGTATGCTTGCAGTTAGAATTCACACTAACAATTGCTGACTCCACAAGGGTTTTTTATTCAAATCCTTCCATCACCAGCTGATTTAGACGTTATGGTTTTTATTCATCTTCTTATTCTTCATTCCTTGATGTTTTTTTTAAACCTTTTTACCCTAAAATAGTAAAAATTCTAACTTCCCTGGGTTTCTGGGTCATTTTCGCAGGTAACAAGTATCAGTTGCAATAGAGACAACACTTTTTTTCTAAAGCCTACACCCAAGACAACAGGAAGTACAGGTCACACTTTTCAGCCCAAAACCTGTGACCTTGGCTCTCAAGTAGTGGATATCTACCCAAAATCTGTGACCACAACAAAAAACAGGTCAGATTTGCCACCTACACTTTTTTGCGGGATTTTTTTTGTAATATTCAGGGTTTGCCGAGGGCACTATTCAGGGTTTTCTGACCTCCATTTTTACCTGTCTTGGACATATACCTACTTATTTTTACTTTTCAAATTATGAACCAATCCCCTTAGGGCTTGAGTACCCTTCCACCTTTTTAGGAGGAGTTTAGCTGAAGCAGGTCTTTTGAGATTTCAGTGTTTTTCTGCCATTTTTCAGATTTGAACCTACCATTTCATATCCATTCCAGATTGGTTATTTTTCCATCCAAAGCACCTATTTCTGTTTTTTTTGGTCCTCCCTTTAGGTTCCCCTACGTTTCCCTTTAGGTTGTAGGCTTTCACCACCTATTTTTCAACATTTTTTCCTCTAGTTTCTTGTTGTTTTCTACACCTCTTTTCAACAGATCTGACATTGAGATTCCTGTCCCTCTTGACCTTACATCCATTGGCCTTATTCTGTGTTTTGAGTATATTTCACCCACCCTAATACTAGTTGTTGGGAAGCCCTCCTTTTTGGGTTTAAATCTATGCATCTTTGGCTATTTATTTTACTGTCGCTTTCAGTTTCATTTATTGTCACTTTCAGTTTTATTTATAGTTATACAACATATTTTTCCTTTTTTATATACATGCATCTAGGCTTAATTAAAATTAACACACTTATCACACACACACACCAAAAGCAAAGAGCATCTGGTTTACACTGCCAGGCCAAGACTAAACCATTGTAATTAAATAATCTGCACCTCTATGCCCTTGTTTACCTCTGTTCCTTATTGGGTTTCGTGTATATTTTCCATCATTGTGCCCCCAAGGCGTTTATCCCAGAGACACCAACGTCGTCATCCTCAGTTTCCATTAGGAAGACTTACTCCACCATGTAGGGTTCGAGTTAGTCCTCTGTCGAGTCCCCATTCCCACTCTGATTCTGGTTCATCGAATTCTCCTTTTGTTTCTATCCCCAGTTCTCCTCCACCCTTCACCTTCATCATGTCTAGTGCAAGACCTACCACTGGTGGTCACCTCAACTCTAATATTGGAACCAATTCCAATGGAGCTACAACTCGAATGATTTTGGCTGCTCCCTTGCTTCCTTATATGGCTGGCCTAAGCCTTCCCGAGTTAATATAGTTGATTAATGACCCTATACACCATGATCCAGGTTGGCCTGCTATGCCAACCAAGCTTCCTTCAAACATCCCTAAGTTTGAAGGAAATCTTGGAGAGGATCCTACCAACCATGTTTGTTCTTTCCACATGTGATGTTTGTCCAACTCTATCACTCATGACTTTGTCCTTCCTCGGTTATTCCACCGTATTCTTACTGGAAAAGCTTCCAAGTGGTATGTTGACTAGGTCTTTGCCTCTCATGCTAATTTTGCAACTCTTGTAAAGGAATTTTTGTCCTACTTCCAGCTTCCCCTTCACTATGAAACCAGTACTGAGCTTTTGACCGTTTTCCATCAAATTTCTACCACCCGCCTACCTGACCATGTTCAAGAATGGCTCAGAAGGAAGAGCTTATGTCGAGCTCTAGTTTTTGAAGAATGTCTACATGGACTGCTTTCTTAGATCCCTTTTTCCCTCTATTGGTAAATATGTTACATATCACTTTCCTTAGACTAAATAAGAAGCCCTCCAATTTGCGTTGAAATATGACTTCATCTATGTGCAATTTGGTTATGTTTATACCCTCTTACCTGATCTCCCTAGTCCTGGTGGTGCCAATGCACCGAGGACATCTGATGTCGCCAATGGTATCATTGGATCCCTTTCATATCCATACACTCATCCTCTAATGGGTTATGGTTTCCTCCAGGGAGTGGCCAGCTCCTCCAGAACTTTTCCCGCTCTCGGTAGCATGTATCCATGACACGGCCTGCCTCATGCCTTTTCCCAGCTACATCCTCTGATGCCAGGTCTTCCTTTTTCCCAACCTATTTACCCCAATGTTGCTCAACCTCCTTACTTTCCGTATCTGTAGTGTAGTGCTCCAGCTCCTCCAGCGGAAGCACCTCAGCTTCCTTTTCCTTCTCAAGCTCACTAGCAGCAGCCACGCCCCCCTGTCGGAGTCAGGTGTATGCACAAAAAAGTATGAATAATCCTCCCACTTCCAAAAATAAGAGTAAAGGAAACCAAAACCAACCCACTCTAGGTAATCCAAGAAACAATATGCAAGGGAATACATCTAACACTACAGCCGAGCAATAGGGTGCTAAGCCCAAGCAGGACAAGCCTTTTCACACGAATAAGCCTTGTTCTTGTTGCAGTGTCCATGGTCACTATACCCATGATTTTCCCCTTTTACCTCATATGCGTTGAGTGTGGGAATCTCAATTAGCATATCGTGGACAACAAGCCTCTTCTTTGGTTCCTCCTAATGCTACACCCATCCAACCATCTTTGTTCACCAATCCTTTCCCCTAGCAAGGATATGTGGTTGCCCGACCCCCTAAAGGTCAGGAGGCCACTCAACCTCCCCCATCTGGTACCTTAGATTACCAAATCCTCATGATGAATTTTGACCAGGCTAATACCGTTGATCTCAACCTTCAGACTCGGTCATGCCAGTACACTAAGGCTCCTACTACGTCCACAAGTAATCCCCCGTCTTTAGGTCCCACAGAGCCACTTTTGAAACCTAATGGTCCTTTACAGATCCCCAAAGGTAAATACCAAGATCCCCAAAGCACCGTTACGCCGAAACACTGCTTCCGGTAAAGTCGCCCACACTTATAGTATAGTAGATGACTTGGCACAATCCCTTGCCACCATGTCAATGCTGGAAGTCCTCCAGTCGTGCCCTTCACAAAAAAACGTTGTAATAACTACTATGGGTGATGTGGATCCTTCAGATGATGGTTTTATCGTCTTCGATGTTGACAAGTCAGAGCATCCACCCCTTCTCACATACGTTTCCTTCCAAATACCTGTCAAGATTCAGAATACCAATGTCTCCCATTGTATCATTGATGAGGGGGCATTCACCTGCGTGATGTCCTCTTCTGTTTGGAAGCATCTTGCATTTCCCAAGTTATTCCCTTCCACTATCACCCTCAATGTGTGGGATGGCCACTCTTCCCAGCCCCTTGGCATGTTCCGCAACTATCATGTCACTCTTACGGGAATTTTTTTTTGTGTTTACATTGAATTAATTTATGCCTCCTTAGATTAAAACATTCTATTGGGCCATAGCTACACTTATGTGATGTATTTTTTCCAATCTGTGGTTCACAGTAAGATGTTCTTTCGGTACAATGGAAATATCGTCACTATAGATGAGCTCACATATTACGAACCAAAGTCTCAGACCAATCCAGATTCCATTATTTCTTTGGTGGGAAATAAACAATTATTTGAACCTCCAACCAGTGTCTCACCCGGAGTCTGTAAAGATTCCTCTTTTCTTGGTTCATTCCCTGGGTTTGATACAAGGCAATTCAGCAACCCAGTCCCCTAGACATTTTTTTTGACCAACCTATGTGTTTTCTAGGTGAGCACTATTTCATTATATCCAAATCCACTCTTTGGGATAGTGACACCATGTATGCGAACCCAGAAATTTAGGCCATTTTCTTCATATATATGCAGTACCAAAAGATATTGGAAATCCTTTATTCCTTTTCTCGAACTGCATCTATCAATTCTTCCCAAAGAATATAACCATAACGTAAATAAATGGTGCACCATAACATGCTTGGGGGAACCTATACCCCTATACCTTCTCATCATCCTCTTAAGGAATTAGTGCCTATGATATTGAAGGCTTGAATCCATTATTTCAGCACTTGGAACACCATGGTGCTCCATAAATTCCTCTAGCTAGGGGCATCATTCCTACCTCTGCATACCAGATCAGGCCCCTCCATCACATATGCTTTGGGGAAGTATCCCATGATTAGAGGCATGATGGCACCCCTTGCCATATTCTCATATGATTTTCATAAGTCTCAACCTAGAATCCATTGATCTAGGTGTTAGTGTCAGTCTAGTCAAACTATCATCAGTGATCAAAATTTCTCTTTTTCATTTACATATTAGGAGTCCCATCCCAATAAATTTCACCATTTCGCTAGGTCATGGATCCATTGATGGTAGTGATTTTTCATCATTTTTCCCTCGTGTGAAACTTGATGATTCTCCTCTCTATGGTCTTTAGTCATGAGCTAATTTCACTTTGTGAGTCATGTCAGAGGGTCATAGAATGGGTCTCATTAGTTTCTAGGGTCTCACCATGGTAAAATTAATGAGCCGAGTGTCAATAAAAATCAGCAAGGTCATGAGGAAGTCAATAAACTCAAAGTCACAACACTTGGAAGATTAGAGAAATGTTTTATTCAATTTGATGTAATCTTCACCTCAAAACAATGTTTTGAGGTGAAAACATGATACTTTTCCTTTATTTATGAAATTTTGTGTCAGCATATGTAATAAGTCACAATTTGGAAGCTGTTATTTCCACCAAGTCAACACCCTTCCTTTTATACAAGTTTTCCATAGCATTTTTAGCATCAAATCATGTTCCAAGTAGATTCAACATAAAGAGCCTGGAAAGACCTTTCCAACGGTATATTACATTCTCAAAAATGATTTCTGGATTGAAATTTATGCGTAAGTGAAGTAAAAAGTCCCCTATACCCTTAAACAATCCCCTTTCCCACATTTCCCTAAACTTTATTTTTTTATATTTCTTTAATAAATCCCTTTTCCCCCCTCTGATTACATAATCACATTATTAAAATCCTCAAAATGCATGTGCGATTTCATAACCACTTCCCCACTTTTTCCCCTTAACTTTATAATAAATTTTATATATATGAACCCAAACCACTTCCCCTCCATACTTTAAAACCTTATAATAAAACTTAAAAGGTTTATATCATATGAACCCTGCCGACCCAAGTCCTTTCCCTTTAAATCACAATCAGAACATTTAAACCATATGCCCTGATTGGCCCTTTGGAAATTCTCCGATGCGATGGTATCAACCCCCCCTGATGATATGTTGGCCATCGATTTGTCCATTCGATCGAACGACCCATACCCAATAAGCACCTCTGGAATCACTCCCCTCCGATTAAACTCCCTCCTGATGGTTAACCCTCGATTGTAAACCCCTGACCACATCCTGATCGTCGATCTCCTCGTCTAATCCGACAGCCCTCAGCCAATCAGACCAATCCCAATCGGCCTTTTATATTAAAATTCCCCCCCCTCCCACCTTCCTTCGATCTCTGATGCCGATTAAACATCGGACCCACCATATATTCTTCGCCTGTCCATTATAAAGGGCCTTCCCTTTGTATAAATCAAATTTTTGGTTTTATTCGTTTATAAAAAGAGATCTCCCCAATTGCATCGGCAAGGTTTCAATGTGTAATGTGCTTGCCCCCATAGCTCGATTCCGATTGCGATTAATACCCGGTCCCACCTTTCTAGCCCTCCGCTCTTTCAAATAAAATCACCTTTTCCACCTTTTCCCTTTGTAAAAGCATCGAAAACATTTTTGTTTTTTTTTCACTATCCCTTTGGCCTATTCCATTATTCCATCAGGCCTTGCTCATCACATCGGAAGTTTTTTCCCTTCACAATTCCTCCGATCCTGATTGCGATGATACCATTGCCACGTAAATTTTTCAAATGTTTTATTTTATATTGTATCTCCCTTCCTCCATCCATTTCCGATTGCGATTATAATGCGGGTCCCGCCTCCCTTCCCTTTTTCCCATTTAAAAAATTATTTTTTCCCTTCACAAAGGTATATAATTTCATTCTATTTTATTTTGATAGCTTTTTATTAAAGTTAGTTTTATTCAAACGAATAAGGGAAAGCAACAGTTAGCTGGCCGCAAGGTAAAATAAAACAAAGATTTCTACAGCAACATAAAGATAGGGATTTGCTCCTCAAATTTCCTATTTATCATTCAATAGTGAAATTGAGAATCTGCCCAAGTAATCAAGTTTAATATTGTTCCTTCTTTGGGGCAGATTGTTGGATTTCTTTTCTATGATTAGTTTTTAGTTCTTCAGCTGTTAGAACAACTCCCTTTTCTGTGGATCTATGTTCCCACATTTCAGCCTATTTATTGTAATTTTAAATGATTTGTAAATCACTCTGTAACTCAGTAGTAGGGGAATAGTGTGGAAAAAACAAGCTATAAGTGTACGGTTGTGGGGAATTAATAAGAGATGCGAATATGATTTTCTGGGATCCATGTGGTATGAGATTTAGCATTTTTCTCTTTTCATATAAATTGTTATGTTTCACCTCTCATCCATAAACATTTTCTTTTGAATGCTTCAAGATAGAAAGGTAGAATCCATTTTATATGCTCTTCTTTGGGAAATCATTCATACTCTATGTTTCTCTCTTTTGTTTGAAAAGGATCCATTTCTTATGCCCTTTTCAGCTCCTCACCGGTCTTTCCATTATTTCAACTTGATTGCTAAATATCTTGCCTATCTTGCCCAATGAAATACCCCGTGTTTTGATTTAATTCCCCAGTTTCATACTGTCCTTTTTGTCCCACATATCCCTGAAAATTCATTTTATTTATTAAAATTCTTTCCTATCATTTTACCTAGCCTAATATCAGTCCATTATTGTAATTTGTTGAATATCGTTTTCATGGAGAGATCCCTCTCCTGTCCTTGTAGGGCTAGCTACAAGGCTGAGCGTGGTTTAGTTGTTACCCTATTTTGCCCTTTTTCAACCTAGGGTCCAGATCAGGCGCTAACATCTCTTGCGACTTCGTTGGGGAAGATTGTGATCTGACTGTCTTCAAGCTTATGTCCTCAGTACTCAGATTGAATATGGTTATTCTGTTTTGAAGAAATATCTAAACAGAGGCTCTGTAGAAGAGCGAGTCATAGTTTGGCCCTATGAAATAAAATGTATTGAGAACTCTATTCGAGGTTAAACTCACGTTATATTAAGCGCGACAGTTCTTTACAAATATATGTATATCAAAGCAAAAAGCTTTGTTTTGTTACCAATAGAATAATACAAGTGGGACCTAGCCCTTTGAGTTAGCACGTGGGTTAAGCGCCAAACCACAATGCCAAATCATAGTTAAACGTGGTTGTAATTACCACCAGCAGGTTTCGGGAAATGAAACCGCCCATATCGCATTGCTTTTGGCCCGGAGGAAAACTACTTCAAAAAAATGCGATCTAGTAATTTTTGGGCACGTCATCACCCAAAAACTGCCCATATCGTGCAACTCTCAGCTATTAAACTTCGGCCTTTGAAAAAACACAATATTCACAAGAAGCATCCAATCTAGAGAGCCTTAGATCTGATGACAATCGCGCGCTAAAGAGCATGAGCGAAAATTCAAGGTATGATTTGTTGGTTTTACATTAGTTAATGTTTATTTTATTTATAAAAAAGGCAAATGATGGATACGTGGGCCCCTTTCAAATGAAATATATGTTGCGTTGGTAGCATAAATGTGTTTTATTTTATAAGTTCGAAGGTTGGTGTTCTTTCAAAAGAGATCGTGCCATTTTTATAAAGTTTTGATATTTCGACCGGAGTCATAATATTTGCTCAGTATTTTTAATGTGTTCCCCAATATTACATTAAATTATAAAGATTCATTTAAAGGTCTGGATATTACTTCACGGCGAAACATTATGAAAGCACATTGGAAAGGAATATAATGTCAAGCACTTGCTCCAAAGTCATAATATATTTATGGTATCAGAGGGTAAAGGATTAATCACCCCAGTAATATCTTCCCTGGTAAATAATGACAGAGTATCATATCTAAAATTTCGATCGTGAACAACAATCAGATGCATATGAAGGCTGAATTTTTTACCTGGTGACTCCAACTTAACGTAAAGACTCCACTGGAGGACTAACTCTTTCTGTAGGAAAATTGAAGGATCTTACACAAAGTTCATGTATTCAAAGTGGAATGATATTCATGATCTAATCTACTTTTTTGTAAATTAATTCTTTGCTTTTCCTGAAGTTGTCCTAAAAGTTTTTCAGAATTTGCAGCATGATAAAGGTGACCAAAATCTTGGTTCTACCTATTCAAAAAGTATAAATACTGAGGTTCCTTTTGATCTTGGCCTCCATCCTTTTTCCAGAACTTATGATGACCCTCTTCAAAATGATCAGCCTAAGGAGACCAAGATTCATCCTCTAGCTCTTCTATATATTCCCGGACCTTCTATAATCCCAGATAGATATAAACCTCTCATCTTACCTCCTATACTCCATGATTTCCCAAAAAATTATTACCTTTATTTGCTGAGGTTTGATGGTGAATGTGACAACATCAATGCCGAGCAACATGTGAAAAATGTTGAGAATTTCCTAGACATTTTTGAAGTTGATGAAGAGGATGTCAGGATTAGGATTTTTTCTCTTTCTTTGTAAGGCAAAGTCAAGAGTTGTTTCAAAACCCTGCCTGATGCAAGCATCTCATATTTCCAGTAGTTCGTCAAAGTATTCCTCAATAGATGGATGGTCAAACAAAACCCTTTCCTGATTTTAGAAGAGTATGCCTAGCTGAAAATATAGTTAGGGGAGACATTAAAACATTTTTCTGCCAGGTTCAATCGAGTATATTATTTGATAGCTGCTGATATAAGGCCTCCTCTTGGCTCAACTCTCTTACATTACCCGGGTGCTTTTGATCCAGAAATGGAGTTTCAACTAAGAGAAAGGAACTTAGCAACACTTGAAGAGATACAAAACAGTGTAGTAGATGTAGAAGCTAATCTGTTGATCAGAAGAGAAAATCTGAAGGAAGAAGAAAAGAAGAATGTTGCAGAGAACCTGACACCTTCAGAGGTAAAGCTTGACCTTTTGGTAAGCGCAGTGGAAAAGATGATGCAAAAAATCACTAAAAGGAATGAAAATGACGTTCAACAACAAATGGCTTATCCAAAACATTCTCTTTCTTATCCCAATTTTCGTCGATCTAACAATGACTTTGTTATAGAACATCTTAGAGAAGAGAGATCCGTTGATATGACATGTATGCTTGATGATATGTTTTATGTTGATGATTTTCCAAAGTTTGATCAATATGATGATGATGATTATGTTTTCCAAATAAAATCTAATCTTGCAGAGCTATCGAGAGTTGGTTTATGGGAGGAAGTTCACTTTCAACAGCATGAAAACAGTAATAATCCGATGCGTATCATCCAGGACAGTGATGAAGGAAGTCTGGAAAATATGGAAGTAAGTGGGGGACCTCTGTCTCTTTTTTTCGCTTCAATTCAGTTCATCAAAGATAACTTTCATGCAATTAGAAATCAACAATCTCTCAGTTTAAATGTTGAGGTTGAGACAGATAGTGAAATTCCTGGGCAAGTCGTCAATGAGAAACCTTATCCTGAAATGATTGATGAAATAATTTGTGATATAAAATAATCCCTAGCTCCAGATTTGTAGCCACCAAACGCAAATGAAGGTCAAATTATAGGTAAAGGCTTGGAAGCTGAAACATATGATCTAATCATGCCATATGATTCTATACCCTTATGTTTTGAAGCATTTCAGTTCTTAAAGCAGAATTTTCATAATGTCCCTAAAGAAAAAGATGAGAAGTCTGTAGAATGTCATGCAGTCTCATTAAAATCAATAGATACATTGCAGCAATATTTTCAATTTTTTTATGACCCTATAGCTCATGTGTTGGATCATTTTTGTTGTAAAAGTCCTTCTCCATTGGCTAACCATGTGTCAGAAAAGAGTGTTGACAGTAACTTTATTTGAAAGATGACTTCATTGTCTTGTTCAGCATGCATTTCATTACTAAGCTCATATCAAGGTTTGCAGTCATATGAGGAGACTAATGAAGAAGAATTTTTTTCTGTTTGGGATCATCAGCAGATATTGGCTATTCAGGAATTTCAGGATCCTTTTGTCGACTTGCTGCAATCATCAGAGAAGTATAGTGCAGATGTTAGGAAAAATTTAATATCAAGGTATGAATATTACCTGGAGCAGAGCAGTGATGCATTAATGGAAATCAATAGCTATTTTTATGAAGACCCTTTCACAGTATTCTTGAGGTCATCCAGTCAACTCATGCTTTGCAAGTTTATCAAGATTCAACTTGATTCCAAGTTTCCATGGGAGTTTCCTTTCAGTTCTTCTCTCTACTTTCTCATTAGAAAGCACTTGCGGAGAATTCAAATAGCAGCCAGGATGCTTACATGGTTGCATTGGTTGTTCCATTTCACTTGATCAGGCGGTGAATAGAAAAATTAGACTAGGTTTGATGAATAAGCTCAATCACGAGCATCTTTCCAGTTTTTCAATTGCGTTTTAGTCATGTCTTAATTCAGTTTGGTTTTATTTCAGTTTTCAGACTTAGTCTTGAGTCAGAGTCAGTTTGCATTGTGTCAGTTTTCAGCGTTTTGACTCCATGCCCAATGGATTAGGCTACTTGGTCTACAGTGTTCTTGGCACCTCCAACGAGCTACCATCCCCATTGGAGACAATGCTAGTGTCAATCTAGTCATAATGCCATCAGTGATCAAAATTTCTCTTTTGCATTTACATATTAGGAGTCCCATACCAATAAATTTCACCATTCCGCTAGGTCATGGATCCATTGATGGTAGTGATTTTTCATCAGTTTTCCCTCATGTGAAACTTGTTGATTATGCTCTCTATGGTCTTTATTCATGAGCTAATTTCACTTTGTGAGTCATTTCAGAGGGGCATAGAATGGGTCTCATTAGTTTCTAGGGTCTCACCATGGTCAAATTAATGAGTCGAGTGTCAATAAAAATTAGCAAGGTCATGAGGACGTTAATAAATTCAAAGTCACAGCACCTAGAAGATCAGAGAGATGTTTTATTTATTTTGATGTAATATTCACCTCAAAACCATGTTTTGAGGTGAAAACATGATAATTTTCCTTTATTTATGAAATTTTGTGTCAGCATATGTAATAAGTCACAATTCGAAAGCTGCTATCTCCACCAAGTCAAAACCCTGACTTTCAGACACGTTTTCCATAGTGTTTTCAGCATCAAATCATGTTCCAAGTAGATTCAGTAGAAAGAGCCCAGAAAGAGATTTCCAACGGTATATTACACTCTCAAAACTGACTTCTAAATTGAAATTTATGCCTAAGTGAAGCAAAAAGTCCCCTATAACCTTAAACAATCCCTTTTCCCACATTTCCCTAAAATTTATTTTTTTTATATTTCTTTAATAAATCCCTTGTTTGCCCCTCTGATTACATAATCGCATTATTAAATTCCTCAAAATTCATGTGCGATTTCATAACCACTTCCCCACTTTTTCCCCTTAACTTTATAATAAAGTTTATATATATGAACCCAAACCACTTCCCCACCATACTTTAAAAACTTATAACAAAACTTAAAAGGTTTATATCATATGAACCCCACCAACCCAAGTCATATGATGGCTGTTGATTTTTCCATTCGATCAAACGGCCCATACCCAATCGGCACCTCTTGAATCGCTCCCCTCTGATTAAACTCCCTCCCGATGGCAAACCCCCGATTGTAAACCCCTGACCACATCCTCATCGTCGATCTCATCGTCTGATCCGACGGTCCTCAGCCAATCGGACCAATCCCAATCACCCTTTTATATTAAACTTCCCCCCCGCCTTTCTCCAATCTCCAATGTTGATTAAACATTGGGCCCACCATATATTATTCACCTGTACATTATAAAGGGCCTTCCCTTTATATAAATCAAATTTTTGGTTTTATTCGTTTATACAAATAGCGCTCCCCAATCGCATCGGGAAGGTTTCAATGTGTAATGTGCTTGCCCCCATAGCCCGATTCCAATTTTGATTCATACCCGGTCCCACCTTGCCAACCCTCTGCTCTTTCATATAAAATCACCTTTTCCACCTTTTCCCTTTGTAAAAGCACCGAAAACGTTTTTGTTCATTTTTCACTATCCCTTTGGTCTATTCCATTATTCCATCGAGCCTTGCTCATCGCATCGGAAGTTTTTTCCCTTCACCATTCCTCTGATCCCGATTGTGATGATACCATTGCCGCGCGCATTTTTCAAATGTTTTATTTTATATTATATATCCCTTCCTCCATCCATTTCCAATTGCGATTATAATGCGGGTCCCGCCTCCCTTCCCTTTTTCCCATTTAAAAAATTATTTTTTCCCTTCACAAAGGTATATAATTTCATTCTATTTTATTTCGATAGCATTTTATTAACGTGATTTTTATTCAAATGAATAATGGAAAGCAACAGTCAGCTGGCCGCAAGCTAAAATAAAACAAATATTGCTACAGAAGCATAAATATAGGGATTTCCTCCTCAAATTGCCTATTTATCATTCAACAGTGAAATTGTGAATCTACCCAAGTAATCAAATGTAATATTTTTCCTTCTTTGGGGCAGATTGTTGGATTTCTTTTCTATGATTAGTTTTCAGTTCTTCAGCTGTTAGAACAGCTCCCTTTTCTGTGGATCTATGTTCCCATATTTCAGCCTATTTATTGTAATTGTAAATCATTTGTAAAACACTCTGTAACTCAATAGTAGGGGAATAGTGTGGGAAAATGCTCTGTGCTCCATTGTACAGTTGGACAGGGAATTAATAAGAGATGCAACTCTGATTTGTGGGATCCATGTGGTATGAGATTTAGAATTTGTTTCTCTCTTTGTGTTCATATGTGAATTGTTATGTTTCACCATTCATTCATAAACATCCCTTTTTGAATTCTTTCAAGATAGAAAGGTAAAATCCATTTTGTATTCTTTGATTTGGGAAATCATTTATACTCTGTTTTTTTCTCTTCTATTGGAAAAGGATCCATTTCTTATGCCCTTTTTAGCTCCTCACGAGTCTTTCCATTCCATCTTATTTCAACTTGATTGCTAAATATCTTGCCTATCTTGCCCCATGAAATACCCTATGTCCTGATTTATTTCGTCAGTTTCATACTGTCCTTTTTGTCCCACACATCCCTGAAAATTCATTTCATTTATTCAAATTCTTTCCTATCATTTTACCTAGCCTAATATCAGTCCATTATTGTAATTTTTTGAATATCCTTTTCATGGAGAGAGCCCTCTGTTGTCCTTGTAGTGCTAGCTACAAGGATGAGTGTGGTTTAGTTGTTACCTTGTTTTTCCCTTTTTCAGCCTGGGGTCCAGATCAGGTGCTAACACTAGGTATGGTAAATTATGCTCCCATTTCTTGGATGGTTTTTCCTACTGGCCTCCCCAACGAGTCATATATTGTAGATGCTTGATACCATACCTTCAAATATTCTACTTTATTTGATACCATACTTACCACTTGGTCCCCGTGTTTGACTTCGTGGGCACGGATTATTCCAGACCTTCTCTAGTAGTTCATTCTCGTATTCCTTTCTTACATTCATTCTTCACTAGGAACCATTCTTCCAGGAAGAATTAAGGCCATTTGTTAGAAAAGTAAGGCCCCCTACCTGAAAGTCACAGATGTTCATTCCAATAGTCAGTCTTTCCGCTACAGTCGCCTCAAGATTTTGGGACTTTCCTCCTCTCTACATTCACCACAGCTACACTTGAAAATGAACCAAATTGTAGGGAAATTTCCTTATTAAAAGAAAAACACCAATGTTTTCTTTCGCCAATTAGGAATGAACTATAGCTCAGTTTGATGAACCGTCAGCACAATTGGAAAGCTCTCATCGAACACTCAAATGGGTATCCTTTCGCTTTTGGTGATTTGATACTTCACCTATCAACCGTTCTTCCAAGAAGGGTCACTTCACCGCATCTCAAAATCACATTTCTTCACTTGCGACACTTGTACTTGGGGCACGAATTTGCCTTCATACTTGTCGATTATCGTGTCCATTTTTTTCATGAGTAGCCATCTTTTACTTATGTTTAATTGTCCCCACCAAGCCTATTTTGTGTCGTAGAATCATCGATTCACCCTTGTTTAGAGCATCTGAGTTGATTCATTATCGCATCCATGGAGTCGTTCCCTAGTCCCTTTTTTCTCTTACCACATTATTCCATCCTTCATTTCTTTGTACCCCTCTCATGTCTCCCATTTTGGCCCCCATTCATACTATCCCCTATCGCCTCCAGAGTCAATTCAATAGCTGCCAGGTGATGCATGCCTTTTATGCTCTAACAAGGGATGTTTTCAGCCTACTACTAAGTACCCCCCATTCCACGATCATCCCTGGTGTTAGTTTATCAGTCGTTCCACTATTATCCCTAGTGCCTTATTTGAGGATTCTTCATTTCCTAACCTATGGCGGACCTCCTTCTGTTGACATCAACTTATTCATTCTAGAAGATAGGTCTAGATGGTTGTGTACCTTGGTTACAACTTCCACCCTTGTTTGATGCCTTGGATCAGGAAAAGGGACCCATTATTTCCCTTTTACTTGATTGTTTCTCAGTTACAGCTCCTTATGGAATGATCAAAATTTGTATACTTGATGGTTCAATGATGCAATAGATTGTACCAGTGATTCACATGCGTGTGTGAGATGTTTCAAACGTCATCAGGGGGTGGCCCTTCAGGTAATGCCCCACATACCTATATGACCTCTTTACAGCCTAGGATACATCTCTACAGATTTGATGGTTCTGGCCTTAGCTGCTTGCAGTTCCTTTTTATTTTGCATGTATCATTCAGATTTTCCAAGCCCTTTCATGTTTTAGAGGGCCTCTTTGGTTGTTATTATATCTCATGTACTCATATATTATTTTATAATTCTTGGTTGTTATCCCAGACACAGTATGTATGTGGGATCCATTATGTTTTTTTATCTTGCCCATGTTTATGAAAACATGTACTATATAGTTCAATCCCATGTTTTTTGGGTACACCATTATTCTTTGTACTTTGTTATCTCGGTGAGCATAGGTATGCCTCTCCTGCCTCATTCAGATTAGGTACTCACTCATAAAAGGGAATTACCGCACCTATAAGTCTCTCCTCCTTAGGTTCTTGTCCTCTCTTGCTTCATTCCATCTTATATTATCTCTCTTGGACTCACATTCGGTGTCAATTTATGGTGTTCTTACAACGTACTTTGGTCACACGATTATCTCCTAACACTCGCACATTGGGGGACAATTTGTTACACCAATTTTTGGTCATCCAAACTGTTACTATTAGATGGACTAAATTACACCATGTAAGACCAATTTTACCATAGTAAAATTGATTTCACTATGAGAAATAATCTAATAACCCATAGTTTATTAACTTATTTCTGGTCTAAATAGGAAACCCCATGAGGAATAATTAAATAAATCCTTATTTGTTTGATTCTCCTCTAGGGATAATTACCTAAACCATTGTTTGATTAATATTCATGGTCATATTTAACCCAAAATAGGAAAATTAATTAGATAAATCATTATTTATCTTATTATTTTATAGGAATAATTATTTAAATCGTTATGTAAATATATTCCTTGTTAAATTTGACTAAATGATTTATAAATAATTGAATAAATCATTATTTTTTTAACTATTCTTAACCACGTCCTTGAAATAATAAATAAATAATTTATTTATTTATTATTTCTAAATAAAGGGATTTGACCAAATCTAAATTCCTTTTTCGTCCACCAAAAATAATAAAATATTCCATGTAAGTTGGAGCTAGATCTGGCTAATAATATTTTAATTATGCACCAATATCTAGACTAACCCAATATTTTTTCATAAATAGAAGTGTTTTCCATTCATTCACTACCTTTTTTTGCCTTGAGATCACCTTTTGATCTACATTTTTGGTTTGACTTTGATCTTCCATCATTTTCATATTTTTCTATTTTTTCTTGTGATCTCCCTTTGAATTCCATTTTTATCTGGGTTTTCTACACTATAAAGAGAGAGAGATATTATATCTGAAGCTCTGAGGACATACAAGAGCCCATCCCATTGAGGGGGACTCGTAACATCTTTATATGTTCCCTTCTCAGGTGTCATAATATAAAAATTATTTATAAATCCTTGTCTTGTCCATTGGATGTATGGAGCAAAATGTTGCTTATTTTTTATGTTTAATGTATTTAACTGCATTGATCTATATTTTTGTATAATTTATACTTATCACCTATTGCAGATATAATAAAATTGATAGCCACATTTGATGTTAGGGCTGTTTGTTATGCATATCTAAAGTGATTTTTTTTCATATGTTTGCAATTAACATTCACACTAACACTTTTTTTTTTGAAACTTTTTTTATAGATATTAAGCCTGACATAATTAGACCAACATGGAGGAAGGGTAGATGGGGATCTTATGGAATTTCAAAAATACTAACCTGGTTCTTGGTGAAGAAAGGTCTAGCTAACCATCTCACCAATTTTTGCTCATGGATTTATTCTGGACAAAAATTTCAAAAGGGAAGCCTAATCCCTTTAAGTTTAACCACTTTTGGTTTAAAGACACGAAATTCACCTCAATATTCTAAAACTTATAGAAAAAATTCATTTGAGCATTGGAAATTCGACTATGGAAAATATCTCTATAGGCTAAAAAACCTAAAATAGGTAGTTAATTTTTTGGCTTGTGATCTAAAAATATAAAGGAGCAGAGAAATTATACAAATCGGCACCCATATTAAACCTCTGGAAGATCCACATTCAACATACTACTTCTTGGAGGCTTCCAAACATAAATTAGCAAAATTGGACACAAAAAAAGGAAAATAATTTTGTGTGAATCATAGGAATGGGAACATAATAGTCGTCAAATGTGTATTGATGAAGCGAACAAAAATACTAGATATTTACATAGCTAGACTTCTAGGGATTTTCTGCAAAATTCTATTTGAAAATTAAGGAATGACTCTAGTGAAATTATTTGTGGAAAAAATGATATTTAGAAAGAAGCATTCAAAGATTTCCAATCATCACTAAGAGTAAGAGATTCTCCTTCCTCTCAGAAATATATGGAATTTGTTTCTCTATATCTGCATATGGTTGACTCAAAGAATCCCCTCTATATTTTAGAGGGATTATGAAGTCTCCTTACTATTTTTGAAGGAGCAAGGATATATACTATAAATCAAGTGGGAAATGGGATCTCCTATCTAGTTGATAGGGAGTAATGATAAACATCATATTTGTATTATGTTCATCATGTGTCATGCACTAGGCTAGGACTAACAACTGTATATCTAAGTGAAGGGCATGGAGGAAGGATGGTGAATGGAAGATTGAATAAAAATATGTAATTTCCTTGATGAGAGAAAATCCAAAATAAGAAGTGCACTAACACTCTTTCAAAATTAGACAAGTACCAAAGACAAGAGTGGTCGTAGAGGACCGATATTCTTTGATGATTTGGAATCAAATATAATAATAGTACTAAAAGGACATACATAGCGAACATCCGAGTGGTGTATGCCCAAATTCAGAAAGGAAATTGGAAATACATCCACCTGTGCCATAATTCAGAAAGGAAAATTCTAATACACCCATTGGTAAAAAAATTAGACCTTTTAGGAATTCATGGTTTGAAAATACTTGGATTCTTGAACCTTTATTTGGAAAAGAATCTGGACATTTTTGAGATTCATGATTGAAACACTTGAAAAGGCCATGCTATTTTTCTATCATCCTTATCATTTTAGTGTCATTTCATTTTTCCAATAGATATTGAATATTTATGGCAAACTTAATCTATACTTCTCGTATTTAGGGATAAATGATTGCAAAAATATCATTTTTTGAAAGACGTATACCTACGAGGATTTAAATGAAGGCATTCAAGTGTTTTAATTTATGCACTATTATTAGTATCATAGCCACAACATGCAGCTTCATTTATCAGTATTTTGTAGGGACATGCCCCCTGCATTTCCTGCATCGCTCCACTTGAGGGAGATGAAACATAGATGTCTGAAAGCATCACTAGGATGTAAGAGATAGATAGTTTTCCATCCCTGATATGTCCCACTGTCTCTAGCGGATGTCCCAAGAAATTTCTAGGTGCTTCAGTGACTCTATGTAGTCAATGGAAATGGGGAGTTCCACTGCATGTTTTGACAGATTAAGAGTTTTGTAAAAGACCACTTTTTATCCCATCTTCCTTTCTTCTGTGTCCCGAAAAATACCATTTTCCATGCAATTTAAACAATTTAAATAATATGGTAGGATGGGAGATATTGACGTAAGTACCATGAACATGTTTTCAATTTTCAAAAATTGTCTAAGAAAGAGTCCAAAAATTCAACAATTCCATAAAAATTCATACATAAACAGTCTCCATAAATTCCATTCATATCTAAAATTCATATAAAGTTCATTCAAAATAATTTGATGTTAGCTACACTTAACAATAGTGTTTCAAGACATAAATTTGGCCAAACATAGTGAGGAATTTAAATCTGATTGCTAAAAATATAGTTGAACAATAAAAAAAATGAACTAGAAAACCTAAAGAAAAAAATCTGACTTTTTCGCTATATCTGCCAATTTTTTTTAATATTGGCAAAAGTGAGTATTTTTGGCTCAATGACTCGTTTCAGGTAGATCTCACCAATTAATTAGTGGTTTATGAAAATATTGTTTAACAATGCAATAATGAATCCAGTGCAATTCATTGCAAACATTTTTTATGCCCATATGATTCTTTAGCTTAAATTCGTAAGCTACTATGACATACACCAGAGATTTGTCAGGAACTTGGATTACTAACTATGAATCAATGATTTTTATATATATTGTATATACTAGTTTGTTACATACATATCACCATATCCAAAATATTATACAAGATGAAAAGTATCTAACAAGTAAAAATGATGCATATGAGGATTTCATAGTTCACTTACTATTTCCCATAACTGCCACAATAACACTATCCACCTTTGAAATGTTAGAAAGGATTCGCACCCTGACACTGTAAATTTTCTCTCAAATATGGTAGAATGGAAATCACCACATAATTGAAGTTTATGATGACCCAAATAGGTGTCATGGGGTTGTGTTTAAAAAACTAATTTCAAATATCGCCTTCTCATCGTGTTGACAATAATATTTTTCTTCAACTTCTCTTGCAAAAAACTAGTGCAAATCCTGTCATAAGCATACCCTGCTAAATTTCATCATCAAAAACTATCTTTCCAACTCTGTGTAAATTTTATCTAATAGATATATAACCATCCTCCCAAAATAAAATTATACACCTACATATTCATCCCAATCTAGCTGCATCCAGGCTTCTTTTTGGTTTCAATAATTTTCATACTATTTCAATATCGTTCCATTAACTAGTTGCACCATAAATTTTTGAACACAACACAAGATATAGTAATGATAGGGCTCAATTTAGAAAGGTGGACCAACTTTAAAAAGGTGTTCTGTCACTTTTTCTCCTAGCTCGACATTGGCATGGGCTCTACAAGCACCCAATGAAGACTTCCATAGTTAAATGTCAGGTTCTATTTGAATTTTATCAATAAAGTCATGCGCTTCATCCAGGAAATAATTACGACTAAGAACATCAACCATACAACAATAATGATCAATTTTAGTTGTAATGTGGTAATTTTTTCTCATGGAATTGAAGTATCGCCGACTTTAACTGACTAGGCCTACATGGCAACATGCAGAGAGAACACCAATGAATGTTACCTAGTTTGGTTTAATGTTGGAGTGTTACATTTGTTCAAAGAGGTTTAGGGCCTTCTTGTCGTATCCAAGCATGTCATATGTTGAAATCCTTGCATTCCAAGAGGCCACATTCCTTGTATACATTCAATCCAACACTTTACTTGCATCACCTATGATGCTACATTTTGCATACATGTCTATGCGGGCACTCCCAACAACGACATCAGACTTAAATCTAATTTTAACTATATTATGATTGATAAATTTTCTAGACTTGAGAGCTGCCAAATTGGCACAAGATAGAAGAATATTGGGGAAGGTTTATGCATTGGGTTTTACTTTTGTCAATTTCATCTGTTGAAAGAGTTTCAAAGCCTCGTCAAAATAGCCATTTTGTGCATAACATGCAATCATGGTTGTTGGCCAGCTGGCCTAAAATTATTTCTTAACTGCTAAGAGAGTAGAGCTTTTTGGGTTAGGATAAGGTCCATACAATAGTTATTCCATTTCCTTCTGCTCTAGATATTTGTTCTACTTGCCTTCGATCCTCTCACCTTTCAGTGATTTAAAGAAATATCTTGGTAAACCCACCCAGTAAGGCCATTCTTAATTCCTCATGCTGCTTATATAGCCACTGGTGCCTTTGCTCGGTCAATGAAGTAAAATTCTAACTGGATCATTGGTTGTTAAGGCTGAGAACATATATCATTGAGGAATTCTCTCAAACAACTTGAAAGCCACATCACTTAACCCATCATACACATATCTAGAAACCATCATGTTAAGGGTATATTTTTTGTAGGTGGGAATTAGGAGGGGGAATTGAAATTAATCTAAAATTAAAAATTAAAATTAAAAATTAAAAATAAAATGTTAATAATAATTTTTAAAACAAAAAATTATATATGCTATTAAATTATAAATTCAATAGAAATAAACAATATATTAATTTTTATATAAATTATTTAATGGTGAAACTTAAAAACATAATTAGAAGTTTTATGAATTGATACTTATGTGTTTCAAGAGTATAATATTTTTGAAGTTTTAGTTTTTTATGTGGTCATCCTTTCTCATGTATTGTGAAAAAATAAAAGACTCAAAATTAAAATTATGTGGTTTTTTCTTGTTTTAATATAGACATAAAAAGGTATATGATAACATGTCCCCTCGTAAAGTTTGAAAATTATTTTGTTTTTTCGGACAAAGCTTCCACCTATCACAATGAGGCCAATATCCTAGATTTAGAATTATGAGAGGTTATGATCAATGGAGAAATTTCTATTGGGGATTTTATATTTACTAATATTTGCACAACATTACCACATTTTGCACACTAGGAATAACTCTCAAGGCCTTTACCAATGGACATGAAAAGGGCCTTAGACTAGGCATATGGGCACCATTATTATTCTCTGAATGATAATAATTAGCATAAGAGAAGGTAAAAAATGTTTTTCTTTATAAAATTAAACTTCTCATGGCATTGAACAACCACATAGATCCTCTCTAAATGAAGGGTTATGCCTATCATTCAAAGTTTTTTCACACTATGATTGGGTCTTGGAGCCTCATCATTATACCTTAATGAAATTAGGAGGATTTTAAATCACATCTGATGCTTACAAGTGTCATATTGGTCAAAATAGGAATGTCATAAGGGGATTAAGCCTTATTTGAATATTTGATGATTAAGCCTTGGAAATAGTTCTCAAAGAACAACACATAATATATATAGGGGACAATAGGAATCAATGGGGGATATTTAGTGTTATTGGTATGTTTTACATAGTAAGAATGGGTCTTAGTTTGTACCATTGCAAAGGGTTGAAAACAATGGCCTCAATCCAAAAATTAAACTTCTTTGGCCCACACTGCATGAAAAAGACCATAAAAACCATATAAATAATCTTTGAGGGATTTTAGGCCTCCATATAGGATAATGGTTCTATTATGAGGTTTTCCACATTATATATGGGAGTTTGGTATAATATCTTGGCCAAGGAATGAGAAAGGGCCTTATTGCTAAAACAAGTCTTTCTCATATTTAATGTCCATGAAAAGAATATTATGATTGAAATATGGGAACAACTAGTATCTTTTACATAATAAGGACGATTTTTATGTCCTCTACGATAGATATCGAAGGAAAAAAATATCCTTCGTCCCTAAAAAAAACTTCTTTAGTTCAAGGGACATGAATAAGGCCTCAAATGACCACACATATCCTATCTAAGATATATTATCATTTAGGTGTGACATGGGTGCTATTTGAAGGTTTTATGGTACATATTTGGGTCTTGGGGCCTTAAGTTTGGCCTTAATATTATTAGGAGTCTTTTTGCACCATCTATGGCACTTGGGGCCTTAACCATGGTCAAGGAAGGATCATAAGGTGCTTGGGTCATATTTGAATCTTCCTATGATCAATATTCTTGAACAAGTATTCTAATTACTACACGGAACATCTCTAGGGGATATTTGTCACCATGGGTATGGTTTACATGGTAATAATGGCTCTTAGGGAATGTACTATCTTGAGGGTAGGAGAAAAGAGGGCCTTAGGCCCTAAATAAAACTTCTTCAGTTCAAGGAACATGAATTAACCCCCAAACAACCACATAAATACTGTCTAAGAGATATTCAGATTTTAACTTGGATATGGGATCAATGACATGTTATTATACATAATTAAAGAGCCAAAATAATTGATATTATGTATGGCTTTCTAATGATAGTGTGTTCACATTCTATTGATGTGAATGCATTATTAGAATTCATGAATTTTTTTTTAATTCATATATATACAGAATAATATGGCTTTAGAGTAAACTTCTAGATTTATATCAATTGACTATGTATAAATCAAGATACTTTGAATTCAAATTAATGAAATCATTCTCTATGAATCTAGTGCAATAATAAACCATGGTATGTAACAATGCCACAAAAAACCCATAACAAATAGTGTGTCCACAATTAAAAATTATTAACATAAATTACTTATTCAGATACTTGTTGTAATTGTTATTTGGTCATATTTTTATTCTTGGACTATAATAGTTATTTACGTTAATCATTATTAATTTTGTCAGTTATTATCTTGTCATATATTTTAATCCTAGACTAAATTAGTCTTTTAAGTTAGTCGTTTTTAGTTTAGTCACTTATTATATAGTCATATATTTTATCCCTAAACTAAATTAGTCGTTTAAGTTAGTAATTTTTAGTTCAATCACATAAAATTGCTCAAATTTAGTAGTAATTCACTTGAAATAATTGCAGTGACTAAATTTTTTTGTCACCTTGTTACTTTTTTCATCATTTTCTACTAGTGATCTGATTTTTTATCTTGTCTTGCCACCTTCTATGAGTCGATAAAAGTCTCAAGCCTCTAGGGAGGAAATCATAACCCATGAAATTCATCATCCTCTTGCAATTTCATTACCTAATGAAATATCTCTCATCAAACATATAGGTGATGAAGAGTTTCCATAGGGTAAATAACCAAGTTGTCTTATTTATGAAGCTCTCATACGTCTTATTGCAATTGGACATCTTGAGATTCAAGTTGATAAAACAAATACTCCTATTGATGAGATCCAATTTTATCCCATTAAACATCTACTTGAATATATCATTGAACCCCATCATACTATGCTCCCTCAATTAATTTTTCACAAAGACCTATGTCTTGTCTCAAATAAAATTGAATGTATTATCCACTCCATGGAGTATATCATGCATGTTGATGCATTTCTTCCTTAAGCTCATAGTTACATGTAGGTTTCTAGTCTTGAATTAGAATTGTTTAATATTCCATACCTTGATTTATTTCACGAGTTTTCTACACCAACAATGCCTCCATACGTTGATCTAATCCTTTACCTTGTTTTTTAAGGTTGCAATCAAGTACATACTGATGTTTACTCCCAGTTTTAAGATGAAAACATTGAATCCTTTGCTCACGATCTTATCCATCTACAATCTGTAACAGGTGAAGATGAATATTCTACATTTAGAAAATCTCGTGGAAACTTAGTGGTTGATTCATCATCATTATTTATCCTTAAAGAGTCTCATGTGTCACATGCCTAATCCAATAAAATTAGTGGCTTTGATAACTATCACCCAATCAATAATGTATTCATTGATATTGCTAATGATACAATTTTTCATTTTCACTTATTTATTTCACTAAGCCACCAAAATTTGATGTTATAGCATTCCAAGGTTCAGAGGCTTGTTGGGAAGTTGAGGCACTTCAAATTCCACTAATGTTTATGGCATGTTCTCATGATATTGATGAGAACTTTGAAGAAAGTCACATAAGGGTTTTCACGTATGACTCTCCTCTCAACATTATTTCACCTGATGAAAGCTCATCTTTTAAGGATTTTTATACATGTGATATTTCCCTGGGAGGAAAGTTTTCAACCACTATGCTTCGTTTCTTGTAGTCTAATATATTTTCTAAAGAAAGTACATTGGTCATCATTTCCAATTCTTCTGATTCTTTCTCAGATAATGTAGATTGTGATTAGGTGAAATTTTGTGCTAGCTCAAAATCCACTACAAGAAAGGGAACAAATCACATGATTCCTCTCTTTCATGATATTCACTTGGTTGATTCATATTCACCTTACAAATCGAGAGAATATTGTCTCATGACATATCAAATTATGATCTTGTGAATTCATATGTTGATATTACAAAATCACCAATATTCAATGATCCACCATTTCTAGGTTTAAATGTTTGTGAGGGAGTTGAGGCACTTTTCTTCTCGCCGATGGTTATGTCAAGGTCTTCATGTTTTTCACAAAATCGGTGAACATGATCACATTAGGGTTTCTGAAACTAGGTTTCAAATGAATGTTCATTTTTAGGAGGTTTTAAGAGTTTTCATGTTGATCATTTTAAATTCCATGATAACATTATTAATTGTCTTTAAGAATATTATATGGATAATTCCTCTCTTACTGGTAGACATCTCTTCTCTCTTGCACTTGGTTCAACATTAAGAACAATTCGAAGAATTCCTTCGAGAAAAGATCATGGTTTTAAAATTTATCATTATGTTAACCAATATAAAGTTGCATCTTGGTTGGAATAATTGACTACAAGGAAAATACCTTCTAGTGTAGGTTATAATGATAGTTTTTATTGTTGTAAAATTAGAAAAATATGTTTAAAATACCTCTACTACAACCATCGATTTGAGGTAGTGGATGTTTTAGCCTATATGATAATGGTTATTCAACACAATAAAAAAAAATTGGGTTTTTAGAGGTTTTAGCGGGTGTTTTCTTATCGATGCACTCCATGGAAACTATATCACCAGTGCGATAAATAATAAAACCATTGGGATGTATACATAAAAAAATCCCCACGGTATTGAATACAAAGAACATCGGTTCTTGACTTGTATACCTATTGCACTAAATTTTTTTAGCATGATTGTCAATTCATATCTCTCACCATTTGATGTCTGTACTAAGTAAATCCCCTATGAAGCTTGAAGTAAAACAATACTAGGGAAAATCAATAATTTTGGGTTTTTATCATCTATGTAGTTTTCTTAAACAAAAATTATGCATGTGTAGTTTCTTCAACTATAAAATGTGTAGATATGCATAGTTTCTTTCACTATAAACTCCACAGTTATTTCATGTAGGTAAAAATAAAAAAGCAAGCTCTAGAATCTTGGTTGAGGAATCTTATCTAAATTAGAGACCTTGATCCACTGCATACCTACGCTTAATTCCTTGGGACATGGAAATAATCTCCTCATCTTAAGCATCATATCCCTTGAGAAGAGGTACTAGAAACATCATCCTTCCTATAAATTGACCATAGGACTAAACGAATGAGGGACTTGCATTTGTAAACTTATGCTGCTAGATTTGGGTCTGAAGAGCTTGTCATTAAGGGAAGGAAAGGAGATGATTGGAAGAGGTTTGTAACATCAAGTCAACAATGTTGCAAGCTTTTTATTGCTTTTAGTTAAATAAAAAGTAATTTTTCTTTCCTAATTGCGTCTATTTTGATGTCATTTGTGAGATTTCTTCATCACTTGCATGGTTTATGACTAATTATTAATTCAATTATATGTTGTATTATAGATTAGGGATTTCATTTACATTTCCTTTTATATGGAATATGCTTTCATCCATTTGAATGTTTTTGTCTATGCAGATCTCTTTTGGAGAATCATGGAGAGGTTTTGGAAAGAATTTGGAAAGCCTCTAAGGAAATGAGGGAAATATGGATGTGGAAATTTTTGAAAGGATTGTTGAAGTGCTAAGAGGGGGGGTGAATCATTATTTCCTAGCAAATATCACTTTTTAATCCTTTTCAGAGATTTAGTTATTCTTCTGTTACTATAAATGCTCTTCTTCAACAATTATAAACAATAACCAATAGTAATCAACAAAATACAACAATGAGGAAAGATAAAATAGTAGACACATAAAGTTTTAGGTGGAAAACCTCCTCTGGATCAAAACCATCGAACACTTCTCTATTAATTTACTTATTCTCTCTTTAAAAGAAATATCAGTTACATAAAGATTTAATCTACTACTGAGGGATGTACCACCCCCCTAATTCACACCCCACAACCCATAGGATGCTACTAAACACTAATATCCTACTACAACTAGAAGGATGCCACAATTCCCTATACATCAAGCCACAACTTGATGACTGCCCCAACACTCGATTTACCAGGTGCTATCAGAAAGGATTCTTATATTCTTTTTCAATTTATCAGCCACAACTTAATGGATGGGAAAACACCATATGCAAGCCAAAACATTCCATAACACCACCCTTCCACCCTGAAGTGTTCTCATACGACAACATGAAGGTGACTCTGATCACCTAGAAGTGTCGGTAGGTCACGTTTCAAAATTTTCACAATGGACCCCTTGTACTCTGAATCAATGTGGAATAGTTGTAAGGAAGATGTAGAATAAGTTGCACATCAAGCTATCATTGTATCACTGTCACTCAATACCTTATATCACCGTCAGTGCAAATCAGTGTATAACTTTCAGCTACCACAAAATGTCACATCACAAATTAATACTCATCAAAATATTGTCATCACATTTCTCATGAATGAATAGTGATCAATTTTTTATCACTGTCGTCATTGTATCAGGCTGCACACAATTCAACAACTATCTACCATTTCTATCAAATGAAGGCATAACCCAAGGTGTCTCATGTCATCCCTATGCCCTGCAATCAATGCTCTCAAAATTTGTCTCTGGAGAGATAAAAACATATATGTAAGCACGTTGTTTTACTGATCAAACCCTACATTCCATCTTTCTCCAATAGGTTTTATAACTGGAGAATGTTCCCTTCACTAATTTCTACCTTGCAAGGTCACAGTCAAGTTATCCTAGGTTATCATAGACATTGTCAACTCAACGTTCTACTAGTAAAATTCAATATATCAGTGAGAATATAGTCAAAGTCAAAAAATCAACATGTGTGTGGTATGACTATTTGATCTTCTCATACTAAGTCAAACATAGGGAAAAATGTCATTATACATGTAATGACTTAGTGTTTAAAATTCATTCTTAGGATGTCAAATTCAAGGTGATTATTGTCTTCATCCATCCAGTTAAGTTAACATAAAGTCACAAGTGTCAATTATTTTCAATTTTGTCAAGTTCAACCATATGTTAAGTTCAAATCAAATACATTATATCAATGTCAATCTATATTATGATATTTTATATCACTATGAAGTCAAGAATTGCAGTCACCAAGGGTCTTTCCTTATCAAATAAATAGTTCTATATAGAAGATGTCATATATACCACCAATAATGATTCAATAGAATTCTATACCAAGGTCATATAATGTCATAAGAAAAATCACCATTTTCAAGTTCATTTTCAAATTCAAAATCAAGTTGTCAACATACTTTTTATGTTTGGGTCTGAGTGTCAGGTTAAGATCAAATTGTCACTATTATGATAAGTGACATCACTGCACATAATATTGATTCATAGGTATTTGACATGTCATAGGTTATCATGTGAACACATTGTCATATTCCAACTGCTCTAGTATTTAGATCACTGTAAGATACAACCAAGATCAATGTCACTACCTCACTGTCACAAGCATACACATGTCCAAAAATATTTAGATCAAACTCAATGTATTTTCTATACTTCAATCACCATAGCAATAAATCATAAATTACATCACTACTGTCATATATTTGACTAGTTAGGGCGCCAAATTTTTCCGTAAGGTCCCTCAAATTGTCACTAAATCAACCCTAAAATTATGTGTCATACCCTTGAAATAAACTAGTCTAACCAACACTTACAAAGAATGAAGAAATAACATAGCTTTTTGTTGTCTTGTGGGAGCTCAATATTGAATCTGTCGTATCTATTTAATTTAATATTTCAAAGGTCTTAAATTTAGTCTTGTGGTATCCTTCTGAGTCCTCTTTCCAACCACACAATTCTGATCAATACTGGATTCTTAAAGAAAGCGTTATGCCCAATATCCCATGATGACCTAATTATATACTGGTTCAGTAGAGAGACCTTATATGAAGTGTCATGCGTCACTGTATTGAACTTTGGCCCTGAAATAAATAACAAACAATCTACAGCCCATTCTATTTCGGTCACTTTTTACGAAATTTGAATCCAATGCTCAGAGAGAAAGTTATGATGATTTTCCCAAGGTCACAAGTATGACATGGAATTCGAGAGCCTATAAAAAACCTAACATCCTTAGATCATATCTCCAAAATATAGTGAACCAAGATCTAAAATTTGGTCATGAGGTTAATCATGATTTCAGCTCAAATGTGTTTTTCTTTCAGCTACTAAAGCTTCGTAGAAATAAATTTATAACGAAAATTCCACGATGGCTTGTTTTGGAGGATATATGAACTTTCTTTTTATAGTGTTGAGAGGGCCTTCTATAGTGAATGTCGAAGGAGACATTTAGGATTTTAACACATTATTAATTGTTAATTATAATTCATAAATTCTATGTATTTTTTCTTATGCTCTAAGGAAGATGCACTACCTAAATAGATTAGGAATTTTAACGAGATATAGGATTTATATGGGTGCATAGTGGCTTGAAGGCCTTCATTAGGATATTATCTCCAAAAATTATGGCAAGAAACACTTGATATTAATTTTAAGTGCCTACAACTAATGGAAATGTTCCAAGTCACCTTCTTCTTTGTTTTTATCCAACCAAGTGTCGGTTTTATCTTCAAACTCACTTATCTATCTAACAATGAGGAACAACGTGGATAAATATCACTTTTTAATCCTTTTCATAGATTTATTTATTCTTATGTTATTATCAATTTTATTAAAAATTTATAAATAATAACCAATAGTAATGAACACCATACAACAATGTAGAAAGATAAAATAGTAGACACATAAAATTTTAGGTGGAAAACCCCCTCCCGGTCAAAACCATCGAACGCTTCTCTATTAATTGTCTTATTATCTCTTTAAAATAAATATCAATTACATAAATATTTAATCTACTACTGAAGGATGAACCACCCCCCTAATTCACATGCCACAACCCATAGGATGATACCAAATACTAATATCCTATTGCAACCAGAAGGATGCCACAATGCCTTGTACATCAGGCCACAACCTAATGAATTCCCCAACACTCTATTTACCAGCTGCTATCAGAAAGGATTCTTTTCTTCTTTTTCAGATTATCATCCACAACCAAATGGATGGGACAACACCATGTGCAAGCCACAAATTTCCCTACCACCACCCTGCTGCCTTGAAGTGTTCTCAGGTGACAACTTGAAGGTGACTCGCATCACCTAGAAGAGTCAATAGATCACATTTCAAAATTTTCACACTGGACCCCTTGTACTCTGAATCAATGTAGAATAGTTGTAAGGAAGATGTAGAATAAGTATCAAATCTCATTAGCCATTGATGATTTTTCCCACAAAATGATCACTCCAAAAAATTGCACATCAAGCTATCATTGTATCACTGTCACTGCACACCATATATCACTGTCAGTGAAAATCACTGTATAACTTTCGGCTACCACAAAATGTCATATCAAAAATTAATAGTCATCAAAATATTTTCATCACATTTCTCATGAATGAATAGTGATCATTGTTGTATCACTGTCATCATCATATCAGGTTGCACGCAATGCAGCAGCTATCCACCATTGCTATCAAATAATGACATAACCTAAGGTGTCTCACATCATCCTAATGCCCTGCAACCAATGCTGTCAAACTTTGTCCCGGGAGAGATACCAACATATATGTAAGCACGTTGTTTTACTGGTCAAACTCTACATTCCATCCTTCTCCAATAGGTTTTATAACTGGAGGATGTTCCCTTCACTAATTTCTAGCCTACAAGGTCACAGTCAAGTTATCCTAAGTTATCGTAGACATTGTCAACTCAAGGTTCTACTAGTCAAATTCAATATATCAATGAAAGTATAGTCAAAGTCAAAAAATCAACATGTGTGTGGTATGACTATATGATCTTCTCATACTAAGTCAAACATAGGGAAAAATGTCATTATACATGTAATGACTTAGTGTTTCAAATTCATTATTAGGATGTCAAATTCAAGGTGATTATTGTCTTCATCCATTAAGTTAAGTTAACATAAAGTCACAAGTGTCAATTATTTTCAGGAATGTCAAGGTCAACCATATTTTAAGTTCAAATAAAATACATCATATCAATTTCAATCCATATTATGATATTTTATATCACTATTAAGTCAAGAATTGTAGTCACCAAGGGTCTTTCCTTATCAAAGAAATAGTTCTATATAGAATATGTAATATATACCACCAATAATGATTCAACAAAATTCTATAATATTGTCATATAATGCCATAATCCAAATCACCATTCTCAAGTTCATTTTTAAATTCAAGATCAAGTTGTCAACATACTTTTTATGTCTAGGTTTGAGTGTCAGGTTAAGATCAAATTGTCACTGTTATGCTAAGTGACATCACTGCACATAATATTGATTCATAGGTATTTGACATGTCATAGGTTATCATGTCAACACATTGTCATATTCCAACTTCTCTAGTATTTAGATCACTATAAGACACAACCAAGATCAATGTCATTACCTCACTGTCACAAGAATACACATGTCCAAAAATCTTTACTTAAAACTGAATGTATTTTCTATACTTCAATCGTCATAGCACTAAATCATACACTACTTCACTACTGTCATAACTTTGATTCGTTAGGGCACCAAATTTCATTGTAAGGTCCCTCAAACTGTCACTAAATCAAGCCTTAAATTATGTGTCATACCCCTGAAATAAACTAGATGCAACACCTAGAAAGAATGGAGAAATAACATAAATTTTTGTTATCTTGTAGGAGCTCAATATTGAATCTATCATACCTATGTAATTTAATAATTCAAAGGTTTTAAATTTAGTCTTGTGGTATCCTTCTGAGTCCTCTTTCCAACCACACACTTCTGATCAATATTGGATTCTTCAAGAAAGCGTTATCCCCAATCTCCCATGATGACCTAATTATATAATGGTTCAATAGAGATACCTTATATGAAGTGTCATGCGTCGGTGTATTGACCTTTGGCCCTAAAATCAATAACCAACAATCTACAGTCTGTACTGTTTCTTCCACTTTTTACGAAATTTGAATCCAATGTTCAGAGAGAAATTTATGATGATTTTTCCAAGGTCACATGTTTGGCATGGAATTCGGGAGCCTGCAAAAAACCTAACGTCCTTATATCATATCTCTGAAAATGTAGTGAACCAAGATCTGAAATTCAGTCATGAGGTTAATTGGTACTTAGGCTCAAATGGGGTATTCTTTCAACTACTGAAGCTTTGTAGAAACAAAGTTATAGAAAAAATTACATGATGGTTTGTTTTGGAGGAGATATGAACTTTCTTTTTATAGTGCTGAGAGGGCCTTCTATAGTGAATGTCAAAGGATACATTTAGGATTTTGACACATTATTAATTGTTAATTATGATTGATAAATTATGTGTATTTTTTTCTTATGCTCTAAGGAATATGCACTACCTAAATAGATTAGGCACTTTAAGGAGATGTAGGAGTTATATGGGAGCATAGTGGCTTGAAGCCCTTCATTAGGATATCATCTCCAAAAAGTATGGCAATAAACAATTGATATTAATTTTAGGTGCCTAAAACTAATGGAAATGTGCCAAGTCACCTTCTTTTCAAGTTTTATCCCACCAGGTGTGGGTTTTACCTTCAAATTCACTTATCTATCTAACAATGAGGAACCATGTGGCTTACCACATACCATCAGAAAGAAATATCTGAGGAGAATCCAATAACATGGATGTCAATTCCAAACTCAATGATTTAACCCTTCAAAAGCCCTAAATTAAGTAGGGGTACATCCTCAGTACAAAGAACCCAAACCCTAGGACTTCGGTTTTCAACCATCCAATAGTGTAGCTACTATATAGATGTAATCTAATAATTATTGAGAAGCGTTCATTATCAATTCGACATCGATGATTGGTATTTTTAGTCAAATTCAAACCCAGCTAACTACATGGGTTGACATCAATGCCAACACCATCCAACAAGGAATTCTACAAGCACTTTGTTAGTAAAAAAGTGATTGTTCGCGTACTGTGTTTCATGTTTTAGTTATAAGATAAGGAAAAGTAGCAATTCTTTTCTTGTTTGTTACTAGTTTTCCTTAAGAATCTAGGGAGATCGCTATTGTCCGCAAGATGGATTTGTCTACATAAAAAATTTGATACCATACTGGGGAATGAGAGTTATCCTTTGTGTCCTTTTATGACCTTTAACACCTTTAGACCCTTCTAAGAATTGAAATTTCTTGTTTAAGACCTTTGTTTTTATTTTTTCATTTTCTCAATCTGTGTGGTTTTTGTTCAGCAACATAAAACATATTTTTGTAGTTTTGCTTCAAAAATAGTGTGCATGCACACTGGATTACACTGATTACCTGTGAAACCCTATTAATTTTTTGAAAAAGTTAAGTTTTATATGATCAAGTCCAGATTTTTTGTTTTTATGATTATGGTAGCTTGTTTATAGTCTCTTTAAGTCTATGTCAATTTGATTGGATGTTTTTAGGTTTTTATTTTTAGAAATTATTAATTTTATTTACTTTGGTCATTACTCAAAGGTTTGTCTCGGTTTATTAACAATTTTTGCATGTTTTTTCTTTCTTTTTTGCAAAAACAATTCCCCCTTTGTGTCTGAGTGTTAATCGCCTTTGACTATCACTACTTTTGATCTTAGTAATTTTCACCAAATTTCATTTACTTAGATTTGATTGGTTCTTTAGATTACATTGGTGAAGGAAATTAGTATTTTTGTTCTTTCCCTGATTTGGAGTCATCTTGTGTTTATTTTGAAGAATTATATTCTATAAATTACATTTGCATAGTTAGAATTCTTATTTTAATAATATGAAAACAAATTGTTCATAGATTACATTTGCATAGCTTTTAGGAAAATTGTTCATATATTACATTGTATGGTTTGGCATTTAGGGCTTTGAATTGAATTGGAAGAGTTTGATTTAAGATATAGTGTAGGAAATTCATGTTTGTTGCATCATCATTTGCTTCAAAAAATTTTAAATTTTCCTTCCATTAGATAGATCTTCATCAAAATGAAAATATTAAAAATTCATGTTTTACTACATTATAATTTTGAGTAATGTCATAACATCATATGTTTCACCTCCATTTACCTATTGAGTAAATAAAAACATAATAACACAACATTAATTAAAATTAATCTAGACTTTTTAAAGTTTTTAGGGCTCTTTCCACTAACATAGACCAGCTTACTGATTTGGAATAGGGAAGTGAGTTAACTTTCCAAAGATATAAAAAAATAGTAGAATATTGCAGTAGGGAGTAAATCCAGTTATTTCATTTTTTCTCTGGGAAGCTCCTCTTACTCAAGAGTCAAGTAGGAGAACATATTGGACCCAGTGAGGTAATCATACCTACTTCATTGATTATAGTAGACTATTTTCATGCATTAAAATGGTGTAAAAAGTTACTTGGGGTCACATGGAAGTAAACCTAAAACTAACCATGTTGAGGATATTTCAGGGGGATTGAGCTTTGTTACTCAGCCCTTGCGTGTATGTCAGATCTGCGACTATCCCCCTAAGTTTAATTGTTATAGTTGGTAAACCTAGTGACCATAATATTAGGGTGTTTTCTTGAGGTGACGGTAGAGGGAAGGTCTCTATTGTACTTGGAAGAGACATTGACTAGACTCACATGGACCTTTTAGAGAGAAATCTTCACTCGAGATGGCATAAGTGGAGTTACTTGCACCATATTGTTTCATTAAGCAGGTTGTTAGGGTAACTAGTTCCATCCGCTCTATCTATATATACTTTTCACCTTGATTTCTGCGACGTTGGATTTCATCACCAACTAGTGGTTTCAATGTGAAAAGGTTATTTGTGTTGTTTGACTCCTAGATTTGTTAGCGTGTGTTATTTTTTTATTTTACTTTTTACATAAATTAGGTGTGGATTGTGAATTTGGATTGTTAATGTTATTAAATTTTTAACTGAAATTCACTAAAGTTGAATCTAATGGAAAATTTTCTGGAATTTACCAACCAAGGTGTTTAAAAGTCAGGGATTTTATTAAAATTTCTCTTCCATCATAATTACTTGTGATTTCATTATGCTTCTTTCACTTAGATATTATCTTCTTTATACTATTACGTTCTTCATCAAGTAAATTATCAAATGCACAAGAGACACAAAAATTAAGATAGCAAGCCAAGGCAAAAACCTCTCCCTATTGGAGCAGAAAACCAAATATTTACTATTCTTATAGATCTTAAATTAACAAGTACCACGACCATGAAAAAGAACCTTCACACTAGTATGCCTTCAAGACCCTTGTCACTGCTCTTCTAGGTTCCTTATTTTGATCTTCCTTTTCTACACTACACTACACAAATACTAGAGAGACTTAGTCCCTATTCTATCAACCCAAATAATGTGATTCTATCCTTTTCGTTTTGGCCTCCAAGAAGTTTATCCTTGGCCTTCTATGATACCCAATACTAAGCTCTAGCACTTGCTGGAATATCCCTCCTTAACACTATGTATATATCTGATTTTATACTAGAGAATTAACCCAAGAATGACGCTTGAATTATCACTGACAACAATATTCTTTTATCATTTATATTTCAGACTAGGTTGACCTTTCCTTCACATACCTTTGCAGCCTTCCTATCTGTGATAATTCATCCTCCTTCATGAACTGTAATACACACTCTTATCATATTTAGACACAAAACAAGAGCCCTTATTCCTATTCTATTATTCCTTTTATCCTTCTCTGAAATGATTCTTCTCTTCGCACCAAATTTCATACCGTAACTTCACACTTGATCACAAAATGGATCTGAAATGATTTTTTGAACTGTCAATGATAATGTGAGATTGCATGCCTCTTATTTATATAGGTGGTGTCATTATCCTAGGCCGACATGAGCTATTTGTAGTAGACCTACTTGTTCAAGGGATATCTTTAACATATTTTGAGCCAACCTTTTAGAGCATATTGACAAGTTCTTGAGGCGTGCATTTACATCAATAATTTTCCTTTACAAGTGTAACAACACTTCGTATAAATGACTCTAAATTATATTTTTATGACAAGACGAAAAACCCCTAAAGACATCAACAAGAATTATTTGAACTATAATAAAAACTCCTTACTCATGAAACCCATGAGGCAAGCATTACAGAATACATTGTATTATCTTTTTCTTCTTCATTACATAAATTCATAATTACAAGTCATTAGGAAGACCGAACCTAGTTACACTTTTAAACACTCCCTCTTAACTAGGGAGGTATTCATAATGATACATGGTCACTCTGAATCTGGATAATCTCATTAGAAGAATCAGATTGGTAATCCCATAAGTATAGCATCATATCAACCATCATTTTCATATTGCAATACCTTGACTAACAACTCCATATTTCCACGAGATCTTTGAGCTCCAATTCTTGTGAGACCAATAATGAATATAAACATATATAATTGTCTCTCTTGGATAATATCCCACCTACGTTCAATTAGGATATGTCCACTGATATTCTTATCTTGGATTCCAAGTCCTCCAATAATATTTGTCCTTCCATGACTACTCTTATCTTAGATTCCCTAATACATCCTCAAGAGTATTAGATGCTAGACAATTACCCAATTCTGCATTATTTATTCCTATTTGTAGACAAAAATGATGTGTCTATATCTTCCTCTCAAATAGCGAGGACATATTCCATAAATGAATTTACTCATTCCTATACAGGAAATGTAACTAAGCTCCCTCTCAACTTAGGAATTACCAAGTTTCTTTCAAGTAAGAAACTGATTACCAGGCTCATTCTTAATCAGGGGCCTGCAAAATAGATGATGGAAACACCCAGCTGCTCATGAAGAACTCCTTCCTTCAATGTCACGAATTTATTTTATTTTGAGGAGTCTTCACTATTGGGATATCTTCATAGGTCATAGATCATCCACCACTTTCATCCAAGAGACATGTCTTCTATCATAAAGTGATACATTAATCTTCACATCTAGTTTAGCTTCATTCCATGTTGTTTTCCTTCAAACCATACTTTTTCTAAGGATATTTCATCTTGACATATCGTTTTCAACCTATGGAAGAAATATCCTTCCCTTTGGAAACCTTGCATAAGCTCATCAGATATTATTTAATTATAAATATGAACCTTTAAATCAATAGTTACCTTAATGATGATATTTCACCGTGACTTCTTCTTGTAGGCATCGACATCTTTTGTTAGAGATTGACACATCTCCTAAATATAGGTATTTTGAAGAGTCTTCATATTTTATAGACTTCTATTAGAGTCTACATACCTTTCAAGGATATTTTATAGTCAAGTATTCTTGGCTTCCTTGGATGTTGACTTCTTTTTAACATGGTTGCACTTCTCATGATCTCTTCCTTTCTTTCTCCATACAATTTGATTTCATTACTAGGAGATTCCAATATGAAGTTCCTTGATTGTGTATAACCACTTCATATTCCATATGAGGAAATATTATGTTTATTTCATCTAGTGTGGATCATGCCTTTTGGGAACCTATGCATTGGAGGAAATTCTATTTTCCTTTAATCATACTTCTAAAGATAGAAGTATACTACTTGCAACTATATGAAATGACTTCATACCATCCAGTGTAAGCATAAATGTACAATTACCTCACCCTTTTCCTTTTGATTCATCCTCCATCACTTTTCCTTAGACTGAAAATTTTCATTCTCTTGGCTTGCTTCATCAATATATCATCATATCCTAATCCCATAATTCTGCAAGTTATAATTCTTGATGAAACCTTTTGATTTCTTTCTAAACAGTGAATCCAAAGAGGATTCCATTAGAAAATGTCAGCGCCTATTTACATATGATTAATGAATGATGAACCTTGATTTATGACTGCCTTTGATAAATATAATTTTTAGTGAGGTTCCCAAGAGCCACTTATCTCATAGCATTGTTCCCACATAAATGTGTTACAAACATCCTCCTATGATGAGTTATCCTCCTTCAATCCTTCCATCATGATTCCAATTCCAAAGTGATGTATCTATATAATATATAATGCTTTCTAAAATACTATTTTACAACTGAAAAATACCTCTTAAAGAGGAAGATGATCTCAATCATAATAGAGATATTTCACTTCTTATTTCTTCATTTTATTTGAATCTGGTTCTTCCATTTCTTCGACGACATGGGATTCTTCATTTTTCCTCTTTTCCTGATTATATTTGGGACAATATTTCTTGTAGTTCCCAAGTTCATTAAATCCACAACATCGTATCTTATCCATGTTCCTATTTCTATTATGAGGACCAAATTTACCAAATCTTTCCTTCCTACTTGAAATGGCAGCATAGACTTTATTTTCTTCCTTTGATCCTGTATCAATTTTAGCTTTTAATCTAGTCTCTTCTATATTACATAGAGACCATAGATCCTGGAATGATTTTTTTTTCTTTCTTCCCATATATACTTGAAGCGAAGTTTCCCCATCCCTCTGGTAGAGCACTCAATACCAACATAGTTATTTCTCTATAAGACATTACTTCTCCCAACTCCTATAGTTGATATCGTATTTTAGAAATATTCATAGAATATGAAGTGATTCCTTCCTCTCTTCACAAATTCAACTTTTATAGTTCTTGTCTAAGAGATATTACTTCCCCCACAGTACTCACCATGAACAACTCCACTATTTTTTCATATATTTCTTTTGAATATTCTATTTTTGATACATAGGGGAAGAGAGAGTCCTTTATGGATTCTATAATAATACTCTGGGATCTTATATCTCCCTTCATGTATTTGGCATTTCTTGAGTATCTTCTTTTTAAGGTCTAGTTGTTTACCCTTTGAGTACCTCCCTTCAAGCAAGTTTGATACCCCAACTAATTTGTTGCTTTCTTTGGAAAAATACATTTTGGTAGATTCATATGAAATAATAAATATACTTACTTGAATATTCATCTAGTGGATTCTTCCTTGTTGATGATGTAGATAGTAGTAGAAGCTCCCTCTTCCTTAAGAGTGATGTAAAGTAGTAGATCACCTTGGATCCTTGATCATGATGTTGATCAAGGATGACTTGATGATGGCTCCAACAATGTTCACTTGGCTTGAATCATGAGATAGCTTTCGGTTCATTGAAGATAAATATCACCTCCTTGATATTTATTTTACTCTTTAAAGGACCTTGATGTATAAGTACTTTAAGTATGGTATTTTGTATTCTTAAGATGGCTTGAGGGTTTCACCAACTCCTTGCAAACTGATCCTTGAATGATGGCTTTCTTCCTTGGATCTAGGGTTTTGAATTTTAAATGTAGATCCCTTCTGTTAATTATTTCTTAAGAACTTACCTTTGATCTTCTTTTCGTAGGTTTATCCTTGTGTCTTCTTGCTAAATTGACCTTTCTTGAATTCAACACCTTACCTTTGATACCTTGTTGATAAAGTAGTGTTTTTATTAAAATTTATCTTTCATTATAATTACTTGTGATTTCATTGTGCTTATTTCATTTGGATCGTATCTTCATTATATTATTGAATTCTTCATCAAGTCAATTATCAAATGCATGAGACACAAAATTTAGGCTAGCAAAACAGGGCCAAAGCCTCTGCCTCATGGAGAGGAAGACTCAATATTAATTCCTCTTATAGATATTCAATTGATGAGTACCACAACCATGACACAGACCCTTAAAACTAGTATTCCTTCAAGACCCTTTTCACAACTATTCTAGTGTTAGGTCCCTATATTACTAGTGTAGTCCCTTATTTTTGTTAGTGTAGACACCTTATTATTATTGTTGTACCCCTATAGTACCCATATTGTTATTATTGTGCCCCATAAAATCCCACTATTGTTATTGTTCTACCCTTGCATTATTATTGTTAAGTGGGCTAGGAATATATTGTGACCCCTGTTGTACCTTAAGAAAACAATTCCTTGACTGTGAAAGGAATCCGTGCTTAAGACATTAAAATAAATATGTCACAGAAATATGATCCCCATTTAATCACCTCCAGAGCTCAATCATTGAATGTTCAAAATCAAACGTTGTAAACATCCCACAACGCTATTATCTGCTGATATAGAATGAAATTTTCAGAAGAAGAATGAAAGGAAAAAGCCCAAAACAATATGCTGCTTTACAGAATATATCATCTTAAGCTCTAGAAGAATTAAAAGAAGAGAACAGTTAAAATGAAGGAGCACCTATTAGGGGTTTTAACTCCTGCTGCTTCGATACTTCATTTTATTAAAGGACTGAAAATACATTATGTAAACTAGAAGACGAATCAATATCAACAAATGCTAGAAGTTTACTTTTCATTCATTAATCATTCGAAAAATCCATACAAAGATCACTGTCTGGAGATCTAAAAACTGGAACCTCTGCTCCTCCTCCTCTCTCTATTTTTATATCAACCCTCTAAAACAACTTCCTAACTGCTATGATCAGTTTTGAAACTGATTCTTGAAAGTGCTGGAAATATTTAAATTTACAAAATATTTGTTTTAATATTATATATATAATATATAATATAAAACCCAAAATAGAAAGGGGAGTTTAAAAGGACAAATAGTGCATTTTGGGTCCCACCACTACACCCATATGCATTTATGACACAATCACCCATTGTTTTTGAAAACCCAAAAACTGCCTGCGGGGGTGCTAATGGCGGTTTCTTGAGAAATGGCTCGGTGGTGCCGCAATACATCGTGGCTGTCGATTTTGTAAATATTTGTTTAGATAAAACCATCTGTTGGGGTACCATCTCTCATAAAATTCATTTAATTTAACCCCCCGCAAACCATTGGATCTGAGCTAATTCTTCTTCCATGTCGTTGATTTAACTGTAATACTACATGTGTTTGCTTGTAGGAATGAGCGTTTCCATAACACTTACATTATAATCCAGTATAAATACAAACTTTAGCAAGTATCCTTTCTCTGTGTCGTGATTGATTGTAGCTCCAACATTCCTTTTTGCCTTCCATTTACACCCATCTCTCAACAGAAAACTTCTCCTTGACTGGTCACCAAAGCATCATGCCTAACACCACAAGAAATATTGTGGACATCTAACATGACTGTTGATTGCACTGTCTTTGGCAAGAGTACACCTATCTATGTCAGAACTGCAAAACCAGATTTATGAGCACCACCTCCTAGTATGCCATCTTCTATGCCTTGACTAGGGGAGGGCCTGTTTGTTCTAAAAGGCAACGCACAACGTCTGGGTGGAAAAAGGGTTAATTCGACCTCTTGCAATGGTCCCTGCAGAATGAAGCTTCCGACCATCTATGAGGAGGGTTTCCCTTCCCTTATCGACATCAAATAGGCGAATGCAAAATCATTACAATATCCCCTCAGTTATAGAGCAGACGTGGAATTGGGTACGGGCCGGGAATAGAATAGAACGCCATTGAACCTTGGAATTGAACGAATCTGAATAGAATGTGACGCAAGGATTGGAGGGATATTTTGATTGGAATAGAGCGTAATACACTATAATGGGTGACCAAGTTGTACTAATGGAAATAGAGCTACGTGAATCCAGCGCTGCCTGATCGGATCTCTTCCTTTCCCTTCACGCGTTGCATCCACAAATGCTTTTCTACTTTTTGGACCTTATCCCCATATTAACACATCACCCAAAACATTGCTGTCCTCGAAACAAAAGCCCTGGCTCGATGAAATTATTGCACTGGACAAACACATTCTAAATCCTTCGGGAGGGTTTCCTTTCATCAGCACCCTAGGATAATCTGGTCCTGAATCCAATCCAGACAAGTGCAAGGAATTCATTAAAGAATGCCCCTAAAGCTCGATTCTTTGCTTTTTGATTCAGTGATTTGGATGGTGCTGTCAACAACAGCTTTCTCTTTCTGGTTGTCATTTACAATCAGATCAAACACACGTTTCAACCTCCCCTTGCTTTCCAGCAACTTCAGAAAGGTGCACTCTATGGCATCATTTGTAAGCCATTCGATGTCACAATCTTTGTGCTTTTAATGCCTTGGATCGAAAAACTCAGATAACCTTTGTAATTCCTCTCGTGTTTCATGTATTTCTTCTAATATATCAATTTTCAGATCGAAACAAATATGTCCCTGCTTCACCATCGGTATTGAGGTCATTATCAGGTCCATGTACTCATCAATTAATAACTCAATTCTTTTATTCCCAGCATGCACATTTTTTCCTGAAAGACCGCTCAAATGATAGATTCTTTGGATACAAGGCTCTCCTCTGGTAGAATTATTAAATCTTTATAGTTATGAATATATTCATGAGATTTGCTCAAATTAATCATCACCAAGGAACTGTCACTACCTCTCATTGCTTGCTTCCCCTTCATAAAGAGCAACCAGTGCACTGTTTTCCTCATTAACATCAAGATATTCCACCAAACCCTCTCTCAGGAAATCATCAAATGTTCAAAATCCATCCTTCAATTCTTTCATGTGATGTTCCTTTATTCTGGAAACACCATTATCATCAATCACCAACGGTCGACAAACACGGCCACCATTTGAAGCAACATATACACAAGGTTGTTTTACATTCACAAATACTCTCACAAACTCTCCAATTTTACCAGCACGTCATAGCTTCCTTAGAGCATTTTAAAATCGCTGTGGCTGTCGATGTACACCAAGAATGAGCCCATTAAAAATAACTAAATATGTCTTAGGAAAATGGAGCTCTTCACCAGAAAGCAAGCTCAAATCTTCTACTCCTAAAAAGTTGCACAGTGAAATAAGAGGACCCTCATCTTCATCAGTTGTAACATGAGTCATCAATGCAAGGTTTTTAACAAGTCCACAGGCTTCTCCTTCAGGGGTATCACATGGGCAAAGCATGCCCCACTGGCTTGGTTGTAGGGCCCTTGGCCCACTAACTTTTCAGGTCTTTTCAAACTGAGATGAAATTCTTGTCATATGCCCCAGTGCTGCTTCAGGTGCTATGACTCCAGTAAAGCAAGATACAGGAATTTTGGTAGTTTTGATTGCATTTTCCATAGGCAAATGCATACTCCCCAAGGTTGAGGGAAGTTTTTCCTATAAAAGATGGCTTGATTCTTGAGTCAAACCCCCTACCTTTGCAAATTCAACGAGAAATCGAGGTAGAATTGCACTAAAAAGAAAAGTCTGCTAGTTAACACTCAACTTGGGCAAGTATTTTTGCAATTGGTCTTGGCAAAATGATGAATGGGATGGCCAAGAGTTGCAAAAATAACATCCGGACTTTTAGCTAGTCGAATTAGGCTACAACATCTAGCTCCAATTGGGGACAGTACTTTGGTAGAAAAGTGCTGAGAACTTGTAGATCAGTAGCCTTTATTGGGCATGGAGTCGAGTCAAACTAAATTTTCTCTCAATCCCAAAATCTCTGAAAATTTCAAAATTTTCTTGATCCTCTCTTCTTCTAAGATCTTTATTCTTGAACTAAAAATGATAAACTAGAAATAATGCAACTGGAAATGCTCAAATCCTGAGCTTATTTATGTACAACTCCTATATATATAAGCATGGTTGAACTTAATCAAGTGAAGTCAACCTTCCAATGGGACCAATCCAACATCTGCTTGTCAGATTTAATAGCTTCATACTGCTGAAATTTAAAAATCAAAAGAGGAATGTACCATGAAAAATTTTCATATACAAAACTTTGCACATACCCTTGCATTAAATCTTGTTGTTGACCGAAGACATTTGCCATATATTCAGCAACTCGATCATAGAAATCATGAGAAAAAAATTTGGTTACCTTCTTTTCTTGAACATTTTGCAGACATCTTTGAACATGGCAGCTTCTTTCATTGTTTGACTCTTCAATTAGGAACTATGTATTAGGAAGATGACTGCCACTTCCTGTAGGGAAGCATTCAGGCTAAAAATACACATCCAAGGTTTGCTCTCCATAATGCTGATGTTACTCATTTAACATCAATTGATGACAAAGATCTTCCTCTTCTTGCAAACATGTCTGAGAAAATGCACTATTTTCCTCACTACTCACAAAATTATTGCATTGATCTTCCATGCTTTCATAGTGTAGTTCAGCTGTTACAATTGAGTTTTGAATAAAATCTTCAAAAGAATTGGATTCTCGTTCTTCAACAATACAGGAACCTTTTGACACTTTTTGAAAAAATTTATTCAGTTCTGAACTTACATTCTCTTGTAAAGAAATTCCAATGTTTCCGTCACAAGCCCTCTTATCTTTGACAAAACTTGGACTTTCTGTATTGCAGGAAAAATTTCTACAAGCCCATGCATTATCTTCGATTTCTTGCGCATGGAGAAACATAAGCGTCAGAGTGCTAGGCTTTCTCTCCTTGAGATAAAAAGCCAAGGAAAAAGAAAGAGCTTTCAAATAATATACCATAGCTACTGCTTCTGGAGGTCGAATTTCTTCTGGCATGCTGAAATAAATTTTTTGAAACCTCCTATTAAACTCAGAAATTGATTCATTGCTTCGCCTTTGGATAGAATATAATTCCAAGAGGTGCTCTTCATATGACTTACTCTCACCCCAATATGTAAGAAATACATCTTGAAGATCTTGCCAGGAATTAATTGAACCTGCTTCCAAACACTGAAACCATTGCTAAGCATCATGCTTTAAAGAATGGCAAAACATCCTTAAAGCTACATATTCATAAATAATTTGGAATTTGTCTAGAAAGTATTCAAATTCCAAGATATGTGATTCAGCTGAAATTTCCTTCTCCTTCCCGGAGAAACTTGGCAAGGGCTTGAACCCATTTAAAGGATATTGATGAAGAATAGCGGGCAACTTCAGGGGTTTAAATATTTCTCTGTTTTTGAACTGAAAAAAAATCAATTTCTTATGAGGCAAAATATTATCATCCAAAGATGATGAATCATCACCTTTATGCTCAAACTGTAACTGATTATCTTCTGGGATTTTAATACAACAATCGTCCCTCCTTTCATGTTTAGGAGATACACCTGTGTCAAGATTTATAATACAAGCAGAAGCAAAATCATATTTTTCCAATAATGAATTTACATTTTGGGCCTTATAATCTTCTGAGCAAATAAAGCAGGAAACAATCCTTTTAATATGAATGGGAAAATGGATCACTAAACTGAAAATAAAAAATAGAACCTCCTTTAAAAAATGGAAATTATGATACATGTTTTTTCCATGATACTTTCTCATCTTCTTGCCAGGAAAATTCTTCATCTAATGAAACTTTCATTCTTGGAGTCACCAGGTGAATAATAAACAACCAATCTTCAAATCTGAATCTTGTTAACCATCAAAAAGAAAGGATTATGAAACCATCTGCTGCAAGGTATGTGACCTCGTGTTTGGCTTTGTGAAAATGAGAATTTTGTACAAAGTAAACACAGCCAAAAAGTACCTCCTCACTGAACAACCAGAGGAAGTAAAAAGAAAACCCAGGGAAATGAAATTCGTTGCTTCGTTCCCTGGCAACGGCGCTAATTAATTTTGTACCTTAAGAAAACAATTCCTTGACTGTGAAAGGAATATGTGCTTAAGACATTAAAATAAATATGTCATAGAAATATGATCCCCATTTAATCACCTCCAGAGCTCAATCATTGAATGTTCAAAATCAAACGCTGTAAACATCCCACAACGCTATTATCTGCTGATATAGAATGAAATGTTCAGAAGAAGAATGAAAGGAAAAAGCCCAAAACAATATGCTGCTATACATAATCTATCATCTCAAGCTCTAGAAGAATTAAACGAAGAGAACAGTTAAAATGAAGGAGCGCCTATTAAGGGTTTTAACTCCTGCTACTTTGATACTTCATTTTATTCAAGGACTGAAAATATATTATGTAAACTAGAAGACGAATCAATATCAACAAATGCTAGAAGTTTTCTTTTCATTCATTAATCATTTGAAAAATCCATACAAAGATCACTGTCTAGAGATCTAAAAATTGGAACCTCTGCTCCTCCTCCTCTCTCTATTTTTATATCAGCCCTCTAAAATAACTTCCTAACTACTATGATTAGTTTTGAAAATGATTCTTGAAAATGCTGGAATTATTTAAATTTACAAAATATTTGTTTTAATATTATAGATATAATATATAATATAAAACCCAAAATAGAAAGGGAATTTTAAAAGGACAAATAGTGCATTTTGGGTCCCACCACTACAACCATATGCATTTACGACACAATCACCCATTGTTTTTGAAAGCCCAAAAACTACCTGTGGGGGTGCTAATGGCGGTTTCTTGAGAAATGGCTCGGTGGTACCGCAATACATCGTGGCCATCGATTTTGTAAATAGTTGTTTAGATCAAACCATCTGCGGGGGTACCATATCTCAATTCGTTTAATTTAACCCCCCGCAAACCGTTGGATCTGAGCTAATTCTTCTTCCATGTCATTGATTTAACTGTAATACTACATGCGTTTGCTTGTAGGAATGAGAATTTCCACAACACTTAAATTATAATCCAGTATAAATACAACCTTTATTAAGTATCCTTTCTCTGTGTCGTGATTGATTGTAGCTCCAACATTCCTTTTTGCCTTCCATTTACACCCATCTCCCAATAGAAAACTTCTCCTTAACTGGTCACCAAAGTAGCATGCCTAACACCACAAGCAATACTGTGGACATCTAACATGACTGTTGATTGCACTGTCTTTGGCAAGAGTACACCTATTTGTGTCAGAACAGCAAAACCGGATTTATGATCACCACCTCCTAGTATGCTATCTTCTATGCCTTGACTAGGGGAGGGCCTGTTCGTTCTAAAAGGCAGCACACAGCGTCCGGGTGGAAAAAGGGTTAATTCGACCTCCTACAATGGTCCCTGCAGAATGAAGCTTCCGACCATCTATGAGGAGGATTTCCCTTCCCTTATCGACATCAAATAGGAGAATGAAAAATCATTACAATATCCCCTCAGTTATAGAGCAGACGTGGAATTGGGTACGGGCCGGGAATAGATAGAATGCGATTGAACCTTGGAATTGAATGAATCTGAATAGAATGTGACGCAAGGATTGGAGGGATATTTTGATTGGAATAGAACGTAATACACTATAATGGGCGACCAAGTTATATTAATGGAAACAAAGCTACGTGAATCAAGCGCTGCCTGACCGGATCTCTTCCTTTCCCTTCACGCGTTGCATCTGCAAATGCTTTTCTACTTTTTGGACCTTCTCCCCATATTAACACATCGCCCAAAACATTGTTGTCCTCAAAACAAAAGCCTATCTCGATGAACTTATTGCACTAGAAAAACACATTCTAAACCCTTCGGGAGGGTTTCCTTTCATCAACACCCTAGGATAATCTGGTCCTGAATCCAATTCAGACGAGTGCAAGGAATTCATTAAAGAATGCCCCTGAAACTCGATGCTTTGATTTTTGATTCAGTGATTTGGACGGTGCTATCAATAACAACTTTCTCTTTCTGGCTGTCATTTACAATCAGATCAAACACACGTTTCAACCTCTCCTTGCTTTCCATCAACTTCAGAAAGGTGCACTCTATGGCATCATTTGTAAGCCATTCGATGTCACAATCTTTGTGCTTTTAATGCCTTGGATCGAAAAACTCAGATAAACTTTGTAATTACTCTTGTGTTTCATATATTTCTTCTAATATATCAATGTTCAGATCGAAACAAATATGTCCCTGCTTCACCATCGGTATTGAGGTCATTATTAGGTCCATGTACTCATCAATCAATAACTTCAATTCTTTTATTCCTAGCATGCACATTTTTTCCTGAAAGACAACTCGAATGAAAGATTCTCTGGATACAAGGCTCTCCTCTAGAAGAATTATTAAACCTTTATAATTATGAATATATTCATGATATTTGCTCAAATTAATCATCACCAGGGAATTGTCAATACCTCTCATTGCTTTCTTCCCCTTCATAAAGAGCAACCAGTGCACTGTTTTCCTCATTAAAATCAAGATATTCCACCAAACCCTCTCTCAGGAAATCATCAAATGTTCGAAATCCATCCTTCAATTCTTTCATGTGATGTTCCTTTATTCTAGAAACACCATTATCAGCAATCACCAACGGTCGACAAACACGGCCACCATTTGAAGCAACGTATACACAAGGCTGTTTTACATTCACAAATACACTCAAAAACTCTCCAATTTTACCAGCACATCGTAGCTTCCTTAGAGCATTTTCAAATCGCTTTGGCTGTCGATGTACACCAAGAATGAGCCCATTAAAAATAACTAAATATGTCTTAGGAAAATGGAGCTCTTCACCAGAAAGCAAGCTCAAATCTTCTACTCCTAAAAACTTGCACAGTGAAATAAGAGGACCCTCTTCTTCATCAGTTGTAACATGAGTCATCAATGCAAGGTTTTTAACAAGTCCATAGGCTTCTCCTTTAGGGGTATCACACAGGCAAAGCATGCCCCACTAGCTTGGTTGTAGGGCCCTTGGCCCACTAAATTTTCGGGTCTTTTCAAACTGAGATGAAATTCTTGTCATATGCCCCAGTGCTGCTTCAGGTGCTAAGACTCCAGTAAAGCAAGATACAGGAATCTTGGTAGTTTCGATTGCATTTTCCATAGGCAAACGCATACTCCCCAAGGTTGAGGGAAGCTGTTCCTATAACAGATGGCTTGATTCTTGAGTCAAACCCCCTGCCTATGCAAATTCAACGAGCAATCAAGGTAGAATTGCACTAAAAAGCAAATTCTGCTAGTTAACACTCAACTTGGGCAAGTATTTTTGCAATTGGTCTCGGAAAAATGATGAATGGGATGGCCAAGAGTTGCAAAAATAACATCTAGACTTTTAGCTAGTCGAATTAGGCTACAACAACCCCATCGACTCTTAGATATAGAAATGAGGATTTTTCATTTGTATAATGCAATAATTGTTCGTTTCTGTAATTTAAAGGAGGTTTCCCCCTCGAAGAGGCTGATTTATAAGGCGTTGATCTCTCTTTTATTCTATTTTTGGATCTGGTTCCATAACATCTGGTATCAGAGATTTCGATTCTAGGTTTTGGCTGCTGCAAATAGATCATCTTGAAATTTTTATATAACATTTTTTCTATGAAAGTTAAAAAGCTAAAAAAAAAACATTTGGGCTGAAATCCTAAGGAACTATGTGTAAATATTTCAAATCTTGGTTCACTATATGTTTGGAGATATGATCTGAGGAAGTTAGGGTTTAGGCAGGCTCTAGAATTTCATCTCAAATAGGTGACCTAAAAAAGCATCATAACATTCTCTCTGAGCATTGGATTTTAATTGTGTAAAAAGTGGTTGAAAGTGCATAGACTATATTTTCATGTGTATGGCTTTCAGAGCTGAAGGTAAAAACAAGGACATCTGACACACCATGTAATTTATCTCTATTGAATCAGTCCATAATTAGGTCATTGTGAGATATTGGGGAAAACGTTTCTTTAAATAATCCAAATCGGGTCCAACATGTTGCATTGGAAAGAAGACTCAGAGGGGATCTGAAACCACAGAGATACATCCATTTCAATATTGAGCTCCTCAAAAGGAAAAAAAAAAAAATATTGTGTCTTTTGTTTTAAAAATTGCATAAATTTTGTTTAAAAAATCAGTTTGAAGTGATTCCAAAGGGGATATTGAAGCATTGTTATCAGTATTGGGTTCTATAATGCATCCCAAAAACAACTATATACCCATTAAGCCATCATAAAATCTACTATGAAGCATGAAGAGGAAGAATTGTAGTATGATATATCAAACTTACGGTACCAAGTGCAACAAATTTCGATCTCATAAAGAGAAACGAAAGATAAAATCTATGGTTTAAAGAAGCCATGGAGGCTAAGGTGGATGACTTGAAGAATGAAATTAAAGCTAGTATCTATGATAGAGCATTGGAAGAGCACATCGAGAATAAAAAAAATCTCTCCAACTCTTAAAGGATAACCTAATTTTGGTGCAGAATCAAATGAAACAATAGGCACATCAACATCGCAACAAGAGAAGTTTTTATGTAGGAGACTAGGTATTTTTATGGCTGCAACCATACAAGAAAATGTCCCCAAATCAATATAATAAGGATAATAAATTATTCCTAATGTACTATCTTCCTTACAACACGTGTGAAAATATTGGTATTATGGCATACAAATTGGAAGCTTCATGAATCTTCTCGAGTGCACCTAGTTTTCCATGCTTCATGCTTAAATAAGTTTGTAGGTGACAAACTTCCAGTTCAAACAATATTGCCATAAATTGATGAGGAAGGAAAAATTATATTTGAACCTGAATCAGTCATGAAAACAAGAACTCGACGACTACAAAATCGATCAATTTAAGAGTATCTCATCAACTGGAAGAACATACCCACTGAAGATTCCACATGGGAGGATGAGAATTTTATACTAAAGCATCTAGAGATACTCAAGCAATGAGGACAACACTTTTTTGAAGGTGAGGGTCATGTTAGGTCCTTATATTACTAGTGTAGTCCCTTATTGTTTTTATTGTAGCCCCATGATTTTTATTGTTGTGCCCTTACATTATCATTTCTAGGTCGGCTAGGATTACATTGTGACCCAATGGACTCATATATATCGAAATGAGGTTTTGTCATTTGTATAATCCAAGAATTTCTCATTTATGTAATTTAAAGGAGTTTTCCCCCTCAAAGAGGCTAATTTATAAGGCGTTGATCTCTATTTTATTCTATTTTGTGAGTTATTTTCGTAACACCTAGGCTCCTTATGCTGATATTCCTTTTCTCCACTACACTATACCAATACTAGGGAGACTCGGCCCCTATTCTAGCAGCCCAGATAATGTGGTTCTATCCTTTTCCTTCTTCCCCTAAAGAATTTTCTCCTTAGCCTTCTATGATAACCAATACCAATCTTTGGCACTCACTAGAATATCCCTCCTTATCACTCTGTATATATATGATTTTATACTAGAGAATTCACACAAGACTGAGGCTTTTATGATCACTCATAACAATCTTCTTTTATCATTTATATTGCACACTACATTGACCCTTCCTTTGCATACCTTTGAAGCCTTCCTACCTATGATATATTCCTGCTATTTCACACACTGTAGTCTGCACTCTTATCATTGATCTAGACACAAAAAAATATCCCTTAATATTGCGCTATGATTCCTTTTATACCTCGTTGAAATGCTTCTTCTCTTCACACCAAATTTCAGACCCTAACTTCACACTTGATAAGAAAAATAATCTGAACTGATTCTCTGAATTGTTGGTGATAATGTGAGCCAACAAAAATATTATTTATAGAGGTGGTGTCACTTTCCTGGGCCGACATGACCTCTTGCTAGTAGGCCTGTTGGAGTGGGATCCCCTGGTTTACAATGTTTGGTATAATTTTGTAGAATTTTTGTATATGTGCACTACACGAATGAGTCAAGGGGATTTGGGGCGGCTCAAAGTCCCTATTTTTATGTAAAAGTTTTTAATGGTAAACTGTGGGCCGCAAATCATGGTTTGAGACCATAGTATTTTCACCCTAGAATAATATAAATAGCTAGACCGAGTCTAAGGAAGTAACTTAAGTTAATGATTCATGCTATGATCTAATTTTATGCGTCTATAATAATTTTTGTAAGGGTTAAGTCTGGGTTGGGTAGAAAGGCTCCTCCTGGCTGTGTGCATAGAGACCTAGTCATGGTTGTGTGTGGACTCCACTAGTTGTGTGCGCTGAAGGGTAAAGTTTGATGTACTAAAGTGATCTGAATTAATACAAGGACTTATTTTGGCAGAAATCAGTGTTATATCTTTGTGTTATTTATTTACTATTCTGTCTAAGCTCACTTTTCTTCTATTATAGTTATTTATATTTTCACAAATAGATATGTTATTTATGAATGAAGTTACAGTGATAATTGAATAAATGAAGGAATTTTCTTAAGTAATTACATGTTATATAGATCTGGATTTGGTTCTGTTATATATACGACAAAGTTATCTTCATTTCTATGATTTGGTAAGTATTGTTTACTACTTACGCACATCTTCTCATAATCTATATAAGTCTTCATTCAATATTATTAGGGCCTCTACATTATTTTCTTCCTCATGGTGTGGAAAACTGGTTCCAACACCCCGCCATACTAATTTGCGTGAGGCCTTGATCTACGTGAGCAGGTCATTACCCAAAGGGCTAGTAGTTGGATGGTTTTTTGGTTGAACAATAAACTATGAACTTGGGTGAGGACCCCTCAAGCCATCAAAGGGTTTCGTTGTCAGGACCAAGATCATTTTGAGGACATTTGATGTTGTGGCACCCCTCACAAAACAAATTAAAATATTGGATGGATAGAAATATCCTTGAATGCATGCTTTAGGATAATCATAGTACTAAGCTATATGAAAAAAAGTGGGTACAGAAATATATCTATACAAAAGTTTACGAGATATTATTTTTCTCCTTTACATCTGAGCTGCAGGAGTGTTTTCTCGATTGTCTGAATTCAACACCTGTGAGAAGGACGATGCAGTCACTGAGTGGACTCTTGCATTGATTCAATAATTAGCAAAGATATACAATACGATCGCCCGCACGGTAGATCATTGGATTGATCGCCTCTTGGCAGGATCCGTGACAGAATTTTCCATTGACCAATTTGTGACATACTTTGAAATAGAAAGAAGATTTTTCAAGGGTCCTAGAGCTAAGTTTCTACGCTCTTTAAAATTGTTGTTGAAGATGCTATTCTGTTAACAAAAATTTATATATGAACATATTGCTTGAATTCCGTGAAGAGTCCTGATTATGCAAAGTGGAAAATTTTACCGCGAAGATCCAAAAGGATTTATTTATAGCCCTCTAAAGCCTAGATCTGATAGTGAAGGTGAACCATAAATTTGTATCTCTAGTGACTTTGAAAAATAATTTTTATCAAACCAGAATAATCAGAGAACCTTGATCATGTTTCCAACCCCATCCACTCCACTTCTAAACTCATATCACAAAACATCCACTCTACCACGCAGTCCATCTCCAACTCCACCTCCACCTCCACCAGACAGAGATGTCGATGCATAGATGAAGCTACCTAATTTTAAAGGAATTGGAAATTAAGATACTAAGAATTTTTGGTTTGTGAATAATGTTTTATGGGAGTCTTACCATGTTAATAATGATAATATTAAGAAAGTGAAGTTAGCCACTCCTCTCCAAAATCGTGCATTAGATTGGTATATCATATATGTTCAATAAAACCCTAATGCCACTCTGGATCAAATAAAAGATTCCCTAAAAGAGCATTTCAAGAAGCCTAAGGCATATGCATTGTTGGCTACATAAATGAAAGAGACTCACCGAGAGGTAAACGAATCTATGTGGGAAGCATATAAGAGGTTCAAGCGCACTATGAAATATGGTGGATTTGTCATCGATGATACTCAACATAAGGAGTGTTGTATTGCTATGTTGCAACCACATCTACGCCAACCCTTGGGTCAGTGGAACATTTCTACAGAAGGTAAGGTTGTGGAGGTTGCAATGAAACTATAAGCTACCCCAACCCCTATTAAACTTGGAAATTAACAGATTCAGAATCAATTGGAAGCCATGCATTTATAGATTCAAATTCCGGAAAAATACAAAGGAAACGAAGTATGCGCAGAGGTCTGGTGCATAAAATTTAAAGTTGTTGGGCACCATAAGGATCAATGTCTCATCTTCAATAGTTATCTAAATGTTGGTGGATCTAGTCCACTGAAGCCAACAATATGGTGTACAATCTGTGAAGTTACGGTTTGCATGAAACATATTTCTATCCAAGAGTTGGGAAGTATCAACTTGAGCTGAAGTAATTGTTTTGGAGATTATGTTCATCATTGGGACATGATGAGAAACATTGTCACACTTATGATATTATGTTTGATAAATATGAAATCCATAGGATGCAGTTTGAACCTACCTCACCAGCATCCCCCTCTAGGCATGGTGGATTTTAGGGCAGAGGAAGAGGATGAGGAGGTGGATCAAATGGAAGAGGTAGGGGACAGGATATCTGCTACAATTGTAGAGATGTTGGTCACTAGGCGCGTGAATGTCCAAACCCTCCGCAACAATCATGCAAGTATTTTAGATAGTTTGATCATGTGACAGTACATTTCCTTGTTTTGATTGCTTAAATGCAAGAGAAAAAGACGTTGGCCCTAACGTAGAATCTTCAAATGGTTAGAGTAGAAACCTGTGAAGAATATCCTAGCATAAATGTGGTCACTAGGAGTGGTGTAGCCACTAATGAAGATAAATGGAAGAAACCGACTACTGACATATGGATTCGTAAGGCCCCTGAAGGTCAAGATGGATTTGATTTGTAGCGCGCAAAAGAAAACTTTGTTGAAGTGCATAAATAATTTGTAGAAGGAAGCTCCTTAACATCAGGTAGACCAATAAATGAAGTTAGACGGTATGAATAGATCAAACCATTCCTACAAGATTGCATTAATTTGCTACACAACCAAAATTTAGTAGAGAATATTGAGGCTTTGATAGATAATTTCATAGAGAAGGAACAAATAGAAAGGTGTGAAAATAATTTATAAGAATAAGAAGAGGACAAGTCGATAAATGCGTCTATCCACGCAGATTGGTGCTAATGAAATGGATCAATTTATTTTAGATTTGGGATCTATTGTGATTTTCCTACCTAAGAAAACATGGCAATGTATGGTATAACCCAAGCTGGAATGGTCTACCATTCAATTGTGCATGGAAAATCAATATAAAATCATTCCACGGGAAGGTTGTCATAGGTCGTAGTTATTATTGACGGTGTTAAGGTGATGGAAAAATTTGTAGTTATACAAAGTGTAGATGATAACAATCCTTATCCTATGCTATTAGGATTGGATTGAGCTATTGATATGGATGGTGTCATAAATCTGAAGAAGTGAAGAATGGAGTTTGAAAATAATTGAGCTAGAGTCATCATTTTCCTTCACCTTGCTGAAGGAAAAATATACACTAATAATGTATGCATTGAGGATGATGTTGTTTAGATATATAACTTGCCTCTAGGATAAGAAGATTGGATCAACCCAACGGGAGATGTAAATCTTAATTGGGAGAAGGAAAACTCTTTCTTCTCAGAATAAAATGAAGGCTTAGAAAACATGCAGAACAGGTTTCATGAAGTATCTGTGCAGCACTGTAATCGTGTGACTAGAGCTTTTCGATGCCTAACATCTAAGGTATGTGAATCAATGAATTGTGATGGTTTAACTGATGTAAACATGTTTTTAGGAGAGCTTTAAAGGATTGTTCCAAAAGGGCATAGGTTCCGTGCTTTAGAACTCAGATTACACACTACTATAGCAAGATGGTGCGAGACTCAAAGAAAACACGGGCAACTGGTATGAATGTGCGCACATGATGAGGTTGCGTTTTGAATTTCCAACCATCATAATGGAAGAATTATACTCTTGAAAGGATGATCCATGTAGAAATTTTTCTATATCGATTCAGGTATGGGGCGCAGAACAGAGACTTGATTGGGTCCATATGTTCATTCACACATTAGTAAAGGTACCTATTGATTGGTATTTGGAGACTAAGATGCACCGAGGTAATAGCTAATGGTCTGTAATGATGAAGAGATTCATTCTGACATTTAGCTTTGAAAGTGGGTTTGATAATATTGGAAAAGCCTTACATAATATTCAAGAAGAATCTTTGATGCAACTAACTCTGCAATCAAATGTGCACCACCATCATGGGATGCGCAGATGAAAGATATTGTGAATTGTAGGAATCTCACTATTGAAGAAAGTGAAGAGAATCCAATAAATATCCCAATCCCATAATCATATGGATAGTGCGCAATAGATGAACCCTCGATCACTTCATTAGAAGTGAAAAAACCTGTCAAGATTCGATAGGTGAATATTGGATCTGAAGAGAAACCAAATTTAGCAAATATTGGAGACTACCCGGATGATGATTGTTATCATTGGAAAATAGGAAAAGAAAATATGGCATTACTAAATGTCAGGCAAAAGGATTGACAGAGATGAGACATATTATAGGATATGAAAATTTTAAAAAATCCCTAAGGGCCAGAAGAAAAATCAAATTCCACACCAAGTACTCAGGAAAAATGTGCCATTGCGCACATTTTTCTTCGATAAGTGCGGCTTTGCGTGACTTTCTCTCGAAAATCCATGCAATCCTGGGAGTGGTGGAAGTCACTTTTCAGGACCACATGGAAAAATACAGGAAAATGATCCCACACTTGAGGCCGCCAAGGATAGCTGCCTAATCCTCCTTGGGACCTCAAGGGAGAACACAAAGGAATCAATTGGCACACAATGGAATAAACCTCCTCTCTTTGGTCACCATCCATAAATGTACCAAGAGAGGGAAGGAGAATTTGAATTCATCTATAAAAAACCACCAAGATATGAACAAAGGGAGAGCACATTGTTATGCAGGAAAAAATTGATTTGAAGCAATCCAACAGTGTGCAATCCAGAGCAGAAGTAGAGAGGGGATTCAGTTGTTGGCCATCCAACAACTTCAATCCTTTGGAGCATAGATACAGGCCTTGCACCAAGCAGCTAGAAGGTAAAAACATCCTTGGATCGGGTCTTCGAGCTCCATAGTTCTAAGGGCCACTTGCAAAGTGTGTAAATTTAGTATCTTTCTTCCTAATAGCAAGAAATAATAGGGTACATTGATGCCAACATTAGTATTATTGTTGTGTTTGAATATTTATGAGCTTTATTTTTTATGTTTAGTTTAGTATTTTTTTCTCTCTACATATGCATACTATATAATTAGTTAGTGTGTTTAATGTTTTATAGCATGTTCACTAACCTGCTAACTCTTTTATTTATCTGCTTGTGACCAAAGCATAGAGGTAGCAACCACTCCTCTTAAGAAGTTATGGATTGGTACACTTGTGAACCAAAACCACTACCACAATGATACAGTAGGAAAAGTGGTTGAGTTGCTGAAAAAATATTAGGATATGCTTCGTAAAAATTCTTAGAGTTGAAAGGAAAAATTCGGGAAATTGGAGTTATGAAGATCACTCTAAAACCTGATGTGCACTTGGTGAAGTAGTGCCCATACTGGCTGAATCCAAGATACACGAAGAAGGTGAAGGAAGAGTTGGATAAGATGGTTATTGTAGGCATCATAGAGCCCGTAGAAGAATCTGATTGGGTAAACCCCATGGTAGTACAAGATAATAAGACTAAGGGAGAAATTAGGATCTGTGTAGATCTGCGCAAATTGAATGATGCTTGTGTGCATGAGCCATTCCCAAATCCATTATCTGATGAAATAATGGATAATTTTGGAGACCAAGAAGCTTATTCATTCACATATGGATTTTCAGGATATCATCAGATCGAGATTTCATTATAGGATCACATTAAGACCACCTTTGCAACTGAATGGGGATCTTTCCAATATATGGCCATGCCCTTTGGATTGAAGAATTCACATGCTATCTTCTCACACATAGTAGTAGCTACCTTCAAAGAATTTATCCATAAGATCTTCGAGGTATATTTTGATGATTGGACTGTGTTTGGGCTATTGAAGAAGCATGTTTCCAATTTACTCCTAATGGTGGATACCTATATAAAGTATCAGATCTCATTGAACTTAAATAAGTGAATATTCTATGTGCCATTTGGGATAATTCTCAGACACATTGTATGTCAGCAAGGTTTGATGGTAGATCCTGCAAATATTTCATTAATTTTTAATCTGGTGATACCCAAGAATATCAAACAATTGCACTCAATATTGGGCCACACAGGTTATTATCGAAATTTCATTGAGGGTTATGCATTGATAACTATGGCCATGGAGAATCTGCTAAAAAAGGATGTGAAATTTTGTTGGGACAGGGAATGTCAGAAGAACTTTGAATTATTGATAGAGAATATGGTCACTGAGCCCATACTAGTTTTCCCGAATTGGTCGAAGGAGTTTCATGTACATGTTGATGCCTCATGTATCACGTTCGGAGCTATTTTAGCACAACTAGGATTTTGAGATATTGATTACCCTATTGCCTATGCAAGCCAAAAACTCTCAAGTGCAGAAAAAAATTACTCAACCATAGAAAGATAAGGACTAGCAATGGTGTATGCGTTGTAGAAATGCTGCCATTATCTGTTAGGAAGTCATTTCAAGATGTTTACTAGTAATTCTACTTTGAAGTACCTGTTCAATAACCCTATTTTTGGGGGGAAGATATGAAGGTGGTTGTTTTTATTCGAGGAATATGACTTTGATATTATTTTAAAACCTAGAAGACTGAATTTCAGGCCAAACCATCTGTCGTGCATTAAGACTGGTGAAGAACCTATGAACTGGGAGGATGGATTTCCAGATGCACAATTGTTTGGGATAAAAGTGGTTGATGATAATTTCCCTGATATTATTCAGTTTTTTACTATTGGACACGCACCTGACGAATATAGAATTCAGTAGAAGAAAGAGCTTGTGGTGTGCACAACATACTTCACCATTATTTTTGGACAATTATACAAAATGGGTGCAGATGAAGTTCTGCAAAGATACATTCTGGAGTAAGAAAGATGGGAAATCCTAGATGAAGCTCATGGAGGGGTTTCTAGTGCTCATTATGCAGGTAAGGAAACCACACAAAAGATTTCGCAAACTGGGTTAGGTCGTCCACATGACACAATGACGCTTATGTGCATTGTCGCGCATGTGATGTATGCCAGAGGACTAGAAAGCCATTGTGCAGAGATGAAATGGCCTTGCATCCACATATGGCACTATAAGAATTTCAAAAATGGGCTACGGAATTTTTTGGAACTATCAATACTCTATTAAATAATAGTAGTGAACATTACATTACCACCGTGATAGATTATATCACCAAATGGGATGAAGCTAAACCTAAGAAGGATTGCACTGTAGATATAATTTCGTAGTTCATATTTGAGAATATTGTAACTCGGTTTCAGTGTCCTAAGATTCTGATAAGTGATTGGGGTATAGATTTTGTGAATGACACCATTAAAACATTGAAAGAAGAGTTCAAGATGCATCATCATAAGAGCTCTCCCTATCATCCCTAGATGAATGGCACGGTTGAAGCATTCAATATGATATTGGAGACTACACTGACTGTGATGTGCAATGCTAACTGAAATGATTCAGATGAGTGACTACATGTAGTTCTCTAGGCATATTGAGCCACATGCAAGATGTTGACTAGAACGACACCTTTCAGGATGGTATATGGGAAATAATTTTTGTTTTAAATGGAATTCATTATCCCTAGTCCGTGCATTGCGACATTCACCAATATGGCCAAAGAAGATGCTATGGAAGAGATATTGTCACAGTTGGTTGTGCTAGAAGAAGATCGCTTTATTACTAATTATCACCAGCAAGTTCGTAAGCCATGCGAAAAGCATAACATGATATGCATAACGAGCAAAAGGTGTTTAACGAAGATGACTTAGTCTTGTTGTATGACAAAAATTTTTCACACCACCTATGGAAGTTGAAAATGCATTTTCTAGGGCCATATGTTGTTAAGGAAATCACTGACGAAGGTGTAGTGCACCTGGCCACATTAGGCGAATATTATCTCCCTAGGTGTGTCAATGGAAGCTGACTGAAGCCATACAGAGATGACCCTATTCATACCAAATGACTGTATCATCGAAGTATCAAATATGCATAGATAGGATGGTATATGCGCAAAAAGGTGTGACGCATGCACGGTAGCTGCGCGAGGAGGTTGACTGGGTCGCATAGGCACCAAAAACTAACTATTGGAATAGTGAATATAGAAAAGACAACTTTATTACCATTTATGGGAGTGTCTAGGTTGCATTTAATCAAGGGATTTTTCAAGATTTGGGACCGTTTTGTAATTTATGGAGACACATTAATGCAAAAAGAACCATTGAATCCATACCACAAGTATAAATATGACCTATGGGGTCGCAATAGTTCCCTTTTCTTTCTGAGTGAATTATTAGATTTAACCTCTCTAATTCCCACTGCATACTCTATGTCTATGTCTGGTTTGGATACGAGATTTGAGGAAGAGTTTTGTTGTGCAGGGTTGGTTACATAATTCCGCCCAGTATGATGACCACACGACCTAGAGATGACCCTGTTGTGCCCGAGGTCCCTGTTGTGCCAATGGCTGAAACACATGCAGCCATGAAGTCTAAGAAGGGGAAGACATTGGGTACCAAGAAATCCCTAAGAGAGAAAACTCCAAAACCCCACTCCACTATGGATGAGCATCTAAAAAGGGGAATGACAGAGCTCCCAGAAATAATTATTGAGGAAGAGAAGGATGTGGTCGAAGTGGCCCCATTCTCGTGGTTTCCGACCTATGTCGCACCATGCAAACTGACGCTTAGGATTCCCAAATAACTTAACAAAGTGCAAGGAAGCATCCAAATGTCTTTGATTCCTGAAAATGTCCCGATGAAAGGGGACACATTTGTCAAAGTACCACAAATCAAAATGGAGGATTGGGACATCGTGGATGTGTACAAATTTCCTTAATTCATGCCAGCACTCTACCTAGACCATGTCCAATATGAAGGGGTAATTTTTCACCTAGAACCAAAGAGATGGGTGTTGGGTTTCTACAAGGAATGCATGTTGAATCTATTGCAGATCCCTCCCTTTGGGTGCAACCCAATAAAAAACATCTGTATCTATAAATTTATCATGCTCATGCATCATTATTTACTATGGTTGGGAGAGTGCGTTCCAATTGATGTTGCGTTGGTCCTTAGTATCATTGGTTTACTTGCTAAAGGCGCAGATCAAATTATGGATTTTGTAGGAAAAGCACAAGAAAAATTGGTCGCAGAGAAAATCAAATCTAACTATCAAGTATCACAGAAAAGCTGAGGATTTATGGTGAGAAAGATTAATGATCCCACTATTCAATTTGGCATGATCATATTGTCCTACAAGTTGATGCACAAATGTAGAAAAAAGGATGTGCCCACACACGTGATATCTCTCGCAGGATGGTGCAAGAAAGGTGTAATTTACAATTGGTCCAATTATGTGTGCAAGGAGTTTCTAGAAAATATGCGTGAAGCATAGGAAGAAGGCAAGAAAATTAAATAAGCTTGGTTGTTCTTCTTTATTGCATTTATTAGGTGGAATACCTTTAAGGAAACCCAGTTTCGTGAGATCGAGCCATAAATGTGTGAGGCGGTACGCGACACTATGGAACTCATCAGATCCTATAGGTGCTAACGAAAATTATATTTTCTCGGTAATTTTTTCTGCCTCGATATATCATATCATGAAATATAAGCCAAGGCTGTCTCCAACATTATACGACCAATACAAGATGGTAGCTGATTTCAAGGCCACACTCCACAATATGCACACCCGCGCGAAAGGCGCTATGGAGGGAGTTTGGTGCGAGTGACCATACTTAGTTACGGAAGATGATATGATCTAAATTACTATAGAATGGCCACCAATGTAGTTGGAGGTTTCTATATCCACATCTATCACTAAAACACTGACGAATCCTTGCACTGGTACTTAACTAGAGAAAACAACAGAAAAGGTGACTGAGAAACCTATAGAGAAAGAAGCCACACCAACCACCACCAGCGAGATGAATGACTTGGAAAAATACATTAAACCAGAAAAAAAATGGTACTGTGCCAAAAGATACAATGGAGGAGGTAGAAGCACAGACTTCTAAAGGCACAAAGCACAGCTCCTAGGATGCTAGTGGATCAAGGAAGAAGAGGAAGGGATCTAAATATATGGAAGAGGAGGTCTTGATGCTAAATCATGATGATTTAAATGGGATTTCTAACATAGTCACATCTACGACTGAGGATTGCTGGTAATATATGGAACTATAGTATAATACTGCACTAGAAGTTATGCAAGTTGGGGTCCAAGAACTCAAAATTCAAGCAAGCCTAATCCAAGCGAGCATCACTTAGGCGAGCCAGACCTAGATTATCACACAGGTCACCAACGCATAGCCATTGGATATAAAATTATCAGCGACTAAGGATTATCCTCTTTTGCAAATCCCCACACTGGTCATCCATGTGGACACTAGCCAGCACGCCCAGGTCATAGGTGTAGGTGATATTAATATTAATTTTTCTATTTTACCCGTAGGAAAGTTACATCTGATGCACATGATGATTTTCGATGAACTTCAATCCCATGAGTTCATTTCTCACACATCTACTATTGAGTCAAATAATTAGGCTACAAAAGCCCAACAGAAACAACAAGTGGTAGAGGAAGCATGTCGCTCAACCGAATCCTAGCGCATAGCACTTGAAGCCAAAAGTCACCTAGTCTACAGTGAAGTTCCAGCGGTCCTAGCCATAGCTTCTTCCCCAGAATAAAAATTGAAAGGATTTTTTGTCATCATGAAAGCCTCAGGCATGGAAGTGTAGATCTGTGCCGAGTTCAAGAATCAAATCATTGATCTGCAATTGAAGTTGCAGCCCGAAAATCCACTTGAATTCCACACAAACCATGTTGATGAATTCAATCAAGCCATTAACAGTATTTTTTTGTAGCTAGTAAGTGTGAAAATCTTCTCAATGAGTGTATGGCCATATGGACATTCATTTAGAATGACCCTGTTGTACAGCATCTACGCAACGACTCCACCAGAAAGAGAAACAATTTTCCAGGATCTGAAAAGTGGACCCTTGTTCTTCCATAGCACCTCGACCAACTAGAAGAGGGCCAGATAATCCAAACAAATATCAAAGAAATATGCATCAAAAAAGATTTGTTGGAGGCATGCATGCAACCATGGGTTGAGGAGGCTCTTCAACTCTCGTGGACATTGGAAACTACCTTGAAGGTGAACCAACAGATGCAACGAAGTATTGAGCTGGCCACTAGAGGGCCCCCTACTGAGAAGTTGGTCCTGCAAGCACAAGGTGATGTTGCACAAAGTTTAGAAATGGTGCTCCCTCTTAAATATTTTGTCAGTGTGCTCCAATCTAATCTAAAGGAACAAATGCCACAGTGACTTGGCACGAGTCACATGTTTGCGTTGGGTCTTGTTGGAGCAGGTTCCCTAGGGTTACAATTTTTGGTATAATTTTGTAGAAGTTCTGTACATGCATGCTTTGCGAATGAGTCAGGGGGATTTGGGCCGAGTCAAAGTACCTATTTTTATGTAAAATGGTTTAAGGGTAAATTGTGGGCTTCAAACCATGGTTTGAGACCATAGTATCTTCGTGCTAGAATAATATAAATAGATAGATTGAGTCTAAGGAAGTAAGTTAAGTTAATGATTCATACTAAGATCAAAGTTTATGTGTCTGTAATAATTTTTGTCCGGGTTAATTATGGGTTAGGTAGAAAGGATCCTACTGGCTATGTGCATGGATACCTAGTCCTGGTTGTGTGCAGACTTTAATGGCTATGTGCGCGGAAGGGTAAATTGTAAGGGTAAAGTGAAAGGGTAAAGTATGATGTAATGAAGTGATCAGAATTAATACAAGGACTGATTTTGGAGGAACTCATTATGTTATCTCTCTACATTATTTATTTAATATTTTGTCTAAGCTCGCTTTACTTCTATTATGGTTATTTATATTTGCAAAGACATCTGTTATTTATGCATGAAGTTATAGTGATAATTGAATAGACGAATGAATCTGCTTAAGTAATTACGTGTTATATAGATATGGATCTGGTTCTGTTATATCTCCAACAAAGTGATATGTGTTTCTTTGGTATGATAAGTATTGTCTACTACTTGTGCACATATTTTCATCATCTATATATGTATGCATTCAATATGATTAGGGCCACTACATTATTTCCTTCCTTAGGGTGTGGAAGCTTAGTTTGATCACCCCCCCATACTACTTCGAGTGAGACCTTGATTTATGCGATCAGGTCATTGCCAAAAGGGCCAGTAGTTGGAGGGTTTTTTTGTTGTGCGATAAACTCTAAACCTATGTTAGGACCCATCAATAAAAAAAGTGAACTTGTTAAAGGGATATCTTTAACACATTTTGAGTCAAACTTTTCAACCATAGTGACAAGGTATTAAGGCATACATTTACATCAACAAATTTTCTTTACAAGTGTAACAATAATTCATATACATGAATCTAAATTATATATTTATGACAAGATGAAAAACCCCTTAAGACATCAAGAAGAAGTATTTGACCTATAATTAAAACTCCTTTCTCATGAAACGCATGAGGCAAGCATTACAAAATACATTTTATTATCTTTGTCTTCTTCATTACATAAATTCATAATTATAATTCATTATGAATAGCGAACCTAGTTACACTTTTCAACATAAGGAACCCTTCTTTATGAGAACACTATTCATTTTCCTTGCTTTGGAAATGTTGGTCCTCCTTATATGGCTACATTGTGATTACTTGTATTTAAAATAGGTTTACCGATATGGTTTTTTTCAACTTCATTGGCCTCAAATACTCAAATTTTCCCACCTCAACCAGATGCTTCACCTCAACCGACTTCACCATCTCAACATCACCAACCTCATGTTGAACCTTTACCTTCTTCACCTAACATTCTTCCTCTCTTTCTTCTTCTTCGCTTGGTAAAATCCCTAATGCTAGTAACCAGGTGGCTAAGAAGAAGAAGAAGTAAGATAAGGAAGAATTCAACCAACCAACCATGGTTGTAAGTATTGGTAATGGTGAGGAAACATCCAACATTCATCACAAGCCCAAATACCCTTGAAAATTTTGTAAGTCTTACCAATTCCTTATCAATTACCTTGGTATCCCTAAGGTCTTGGAAGTATGGTCATAAAATCATTATCAAATCACTATTGAGCCATCAACCAGTGATTGTTAGGTTTCATGGAAAAATGGTAAGGTTAGGGTTCCTTTCAAGTTATGCAAAGGGATTCATCATAGTCACATTTTCTTTCATATGGATGAAGCTTCAATTTTTTTGGAAAATATTATTGTTTCTCAACATCAACTTCCAACTGGTTACCATAAACGTTCTCCCAACCTATTTTTAGTTGACTAAGTGATTGATCTAATTCCAAGTACAGTCAATCCCACTCTTCCATTGGAGAGTGAAATACATATCACTCAGGTTTATGAACCATTGGTTAATAAAGTGGTCGACTCGATTCTGCATTCATTCGATCCCACTCTCCCAATACATATTTAAATTCATACCATTGAGGTTTTTTTTGTTACATCAAATTCTTCCACACAAGGGGGAATTTCACATGTTCCTCAAACCCCCTCCAAGTACTGAGGTTATTTCCTTTTATTAGATTAGACTAACAGAACCTCGTCTTCCTTCTTCTTCCCTTTTCCAAATAATTTTTAAGGCTTATGGTAAGAAGATGCATTTAAAAAATGTATATGAAGGTGCTTCTATTATTATTTTATCCTCAATTGTTTGGAAAGCTTTGGGTTCCCCTCAGTGTGTTCTTGTTACACAAAATATACTAGATTTTAATAGAACCATTAGTGAACATTTAGGGATCCATCCTATGTTTCATATTACCTTGGAAAGTAAAACTATCTATATTTATCTTATGTTAGTACAAAGCCCCTTCGATTTTAATTTTATCCTTGGGAGATATTATTTTTATGCAATGAAAGATGTCATTTCCACACTCTTTCGAGTAATGTCTTTCCCTCATAATGGAAACATTGTGACTATTGACGAAATTTTATTTTTTGGTCTTCATTCAACTACCAATCATCTGACACCCTTGAATTTTCCTTATATGGAAGTGTTATCTACCTTGCCACGGGTTTATTATGTGGAAACTTGTCCCATGCATTTAGTTACCGATGTAAGAGAGCCTCCTACTATTTGCTTGACATATTTTGATTTAAATCCTGTAATTGACATGGTGAACCCTATGGGTATATTTGAACATTATTTTATTATCCATATCAAGTCCTCTGACATGTGTTCCTTCCAAATAACTATTATTCCTTCTGATGAATACCCCTTGGAAGCCATGATCAAGATATGTCCTTGGAATGTGTTTCTTCATGTTTGAAGCCATGATAAAATCCCTATGAGAATGGTTATTTTACCATGTAAACCTCATTAAAAAATGAAACAAGTCATCCTAAGAATAGTTATTTTAATGTGTCAACCTCGTTAAAAAATTAAACAAATCATCCCATAATTGAGTCAAGTCTTTAACTAGATCTCGTAACTGTTAAGTCGAGTCTTTCATATGATCTCGTAAATGAAAATTAATTTCATAAAGCAATTAGTAACTAGTAGTCTACTTCGGTGAATGAAATGAAGCTTGGGGGCAATGTGCCCTTCCAAGTTCTGCATGGGGGCCATTGAAACTTATCTCAAGCACAATTTTTTCTCTGTTTCAAACTTGTGTAAAAATTAAACAAACCTATCTCAACCATAGTTTTCCTTTGTTTCAAGCATGTATAAAAATGAAACCCATCTCAAGTCCATTTCGATTATTATTTTCAAGACTCGTTAAACTCATGAAAAATTTCGAGCTTCTTTTGCTATATTTCATCCTCGTAAAACACATGAAAGCGCCAAGTTCTTTCCCTCTTTCCCTCCTCGAAAATTAAATTGAAAGTCAACCATATGAGTACACTTTTATCACTTTTTCACACTCGTTAAAGCTTATGAGAACTCAAAAACATGGAGTTATCTCTTAAGCCCTTTTTAGATCCTCTAAATATGAAAATCTTATTGAGCACTTGACTATTCAAACTCAAAAAAGTAATTGAACAGTCATTTATTCTGTATAATTTAACGCTTTTACGTAATAAACTAGACTATTTATGAAAAAGTTATGTGTTGACTAATGATGGTAAATAGAATTCTCTCCTGCATAATTTTACCTTTTTTCGGGTTTGAGAGACTAAATTTACAAAAAAGGACATCATGGAGTTTACTTATGTTTTTCTCTTGACTCCCTAAAACTAAAAAAAAACACTGAGCTTTAATTTCTCTGGGGTCATTAAAATTTACGTTTAAAGAGACAAATGAGATTTATTTTTTGTCTTTTCAAACTATTTAAACATGAAAATGACATCGAATTAACCTTATATTGGACTCATAAAATCTAAACAGTGCACGAATCGTCTATCATGACGAGACCAAACCACTCCTTCCTAGGGTTCGTTAAAAATAATCTGAAGGAGTCATCTAAAGGATGATATATAGGACCAGAACATGTCATCCTCCTAAATCTTGAAAAAAATAAAGAGGTAATTTCCAATAATGGTGGGTAGAAATTGAGAAATAACATTTGTTTTTGTATTTTAAAAGGATATACGCCACTTTTGAACATGAAACTCCATCACATTTGTGTCCGGGTTGGGAAATCCATTTTCTCACAGTTAATTGAACATCATTGAAAGTATTCAGTTTGTTTTGGCTATTATTGTTGATTCAAATGCTTTCAATTTTGAGTGTTGTGTCACCAATATCTTCAAGAGAAGTCCAAACTTAGTCAAATAACATTGCAATTCATAACCTTCAATCGCATTAGTAATACCTGAGTAAGTCTTGAATCAATCCAAAGTTTTTCTTCAAAACTTGATACATGTTTCATGTCATTGATGGGGGATACATCGAAGCCCTCATGCAATGGGTCTCTTCCTATTGATGTTAGCTCATTATGCATGAAGTTGACTTAGAGACCCCCTTTTGGTACCTTGAATCCTACATGCCTCAATGGCAGGGCTCTCACTTTCGAAGATAGGTTCCCATCATTAGCCTTCAATCAAATGATTCTATGAGTGTTCGACTTCAAAACATTTAATCAAACTTTCTAGATTGTACTAGGTTACCTTGAGAACCATTTCCATTATTGGTGGTTTCTCTCGCACCTATTAACGGTTTACATCATTGGCCATTAACTAGGTGGTTTCTACCCTATTCAACTTCATGAAATGTATTCACATGGTTATATCCATACTACGAATCGATATAGATGCAGATCAAGACCCTGTGTCTTCTGTTGACATGGATCTTCATATGTATTTCCATACTGATTCTTTGAGATAATTTACTCTGAGTATGGGAATGCCTACCTCGGTCATGTTTATATGAAAGCATGATATGGTAATCCTTGATTTTTTTCAATTCAGGTCCTGAACCAATTAATCTCTAATCTGAACCTTTGACATGATAAAGCGCTTCAACCTAGTTGTAAGCATGTTCTTCCTTTGAATTTGTTGTGAAACCAACTCCAAAAATAGAAGAAAATATACATCAGTGCCTTAGAAATCATCCACTTTGAGGGCGAAACCTCCAATACATTACATAAATGAACAATTCTTGGATGATACAAATGAAAAAACCTCATTTATATATATAGGAGTCCATGAGGCCATAATGTAATCCTAGTGGGGCCACAATGTAATCCTAGCAGACCGAACAATAATAATTTAAGGGAAAAATAATAACAATATGGGGGTTACAGGGGTACACCAATAACAATAAGGGGGTTACACTAACAACAATAAGGAACTATATTAGTAATATAGGGACCTAACATGCTTCTCTCCTTAAAAAAAGTGTTGTCCACAATGCTTAAGTAGCTCTGGGTTCTTTTGTATGAAATTATTTTCCTCCCATGTAGAATCTTCAGTGGGTAAGTTCTTCCATTTGATGAGATACTCTGAAATTGAAAAATTTCGTAGTTGTCGAGTTCTTGTTTCCATGATTGCTTCAGGTTCCAATATGGTTTTTCCTTCCTCATTAAGTTTTGGAAATATTGTTTGAATTGGAATTTTGTCTCCTATAACCTTTTTTAAACATGAAACATGGAAAATTGGATGCACTCACGAAGAAGCAGGAAGCTCCAATTTGTATTCCATAGTACCAATGTTTTGCAAATCCTTGTAAGGACCATAGTAATTTGGTGATAATTTATTATACTTCTTAGCTTTCTTGAGGGAAATTTGTTTGTATGGTTGTAGCCGTAAAAATACCCAGTCTCCCACATCAAAATGTCTCTCACTGCGATGTTAATCTACCTATTGTTTCATTCAATTTTGTGCCAAATTTAGGTTATCCTTTAAGAGTTGGAGAACTTCTTATTGATGCTCGATGTGATCCCCCACTGCTTGAACCCTAGAATTTCCCTTAAATAAGATGTGATGGATGGTGGATGATATCCATAAAGTTCCATAAATGGGGTCATTTTCGCTGCAGTATGGAAGGAAGTGTTATACAACCATTTAGTGAGAGGTAACCACTTGACCCATTGTGATTTCTTATCAGATAAAAAACAACGAAGATATCCTTCCAAACATTAATTCACTATCTCTGTTTGAACATCGGATTGAGAATGATAAGATGAGCTATGAGCTAGTTGAGTACCTAAACAAGAAAATAATTCCGTCCAAAAATTTCCTGTAAAAATTGGATCTCTATCACTTACAATAATCTTTGTGTTTCCATGTAGCTTTTGAATTGTTTCCATAAATGCAGTAGCAACTGTACTCACTTTAAATGGATGAGATAATGCACAAAAGGGTACATACTTGGTAATTCTATCAACTACCACCATGATGACACTCCTTCCTTCGGACTTAGGTAAACCTATGATAAAATCCATTGAAATCTCCTCCCAACGTTGACTTGGAATGGATAAAGGTTGTAGAAGGCCCGGTGTCCTAATTGTCTCTACTTTATTTTGCTAGCAAACCAAAAATTCCACCACAAACTTTTGAATATCAAATTTAAGGCCATCCCAAAAAAATTCTTTTTTCACCCTGTGGTTAATTTTTAAAAATCCTAAATGTCCTCCTAAAGGAGAAGTGTGCAATTCCACAATAATCTTTTGTTTTAATTAGGAATTCTTGCAAATATCTAAGTGTTCTTTGTACCATAAGGAATCATTTTTCCAACTAAATGTATCATATGTACTAGGATCTTGTTGCAAATTTTGAATGAGAGTCCATGCTTCTGCATCTTTATTACATTCATCCATTGCTTCGGTTATCCAATCTGGTTGGATAATTGAAATGGCACAAAGCAATGCTTCCACCTCTTAATCATTTCTTAAGAGTGCATCTGCAACAACATTTGGCTTCCCTTTTTTGTAGATGATTTGAAAGTCATAATCCAACATCTTTGTGACCCATGTTTGCTGCTCTTCTGAAGATAGTCTTTGTTCTGAAAAGTTTTTAAGACTATCATAATCATTTTTTACCTTGAAGTGTCTTCTCATTAGGTAAGGTCTCCATTTCTTTACTCCATGTAATATTGCCAACATTTCCTTCTGATAAATAGCCTTTTGTAAACACTTTCCTTTGATTGAACGACTTTAAAAATCAACAGGTCTTCCTTCTTGCATTAAAAAAACACCAATTCAATTTCCTAAGGCATCACATTCCACAATAAAGGTTTTGTGAAGTCTGGCGTAGCTAATACTGGTGCTAGGCACATTGCCTCTTTAAGATGTTAAAAGGCCTTAGTTCCTTTAGGAATCCATGAAAATGCATCTTTCTTCAATAATGTTTTTAGAGGTGCTGCTATTCTCCCATAATTCTTAACAAACTTGCAATAATACCCCGTTAACCCAAGAAATCTGCACAACTGCTTTATGGTTGTGGGGACTTTCCATTCCTTAATTGCTTTAATTTTATTAGGGTCTACCTTAACACCCTCGTGAGATACTATATGACCCAGATATTCCACCTCTTGTACTCTAAAGAAACATCTGGATGTTTTTTCATATAATTGTGTCTCCTCCAATAGTTTGAGCACCCTGTTAGCATGTTGAACATGATCCTTCCAAGACCTACTGTAGATTAGTATATCATAAAAAAATACTAGCACAAATTTTCTAAGGAAGGGTTTGAAAATGGAATTCATCAACCCTTGAAATGTAGAAGGTGAATTTGTAAGGCCAAAATAAATGACTAAAAATTAATAATGACCCTCACGAGTTCTAAATGATGTTTTTGGAATATCTTCAGTCTTCATTCTAATTTGATGATATCCTGAACGAAGATCGAACTTGGTAAAATAAATTCCTCCATGTAATTCATCTAATAATTCATCAATCACATCAATGGGAAATTTATCTTTAATAGTGAGCTTATTGATCTCCCTATAATCCGGACACATGTGCCATGATCCATCTTTCTTGAGCACCAATACTACTGGAGCAAAGAAATAACTTTGACTAGGTTAATTTATACCAGCCTCCAACATTTATGCAATTATATGTTCAATTTCTCTCTTTTGGACATAAAGATATCTGTAAGGCCTAATGTTTTGAGGAACACTTCCTGGAATCAAATGAATAGCATGATCATGATCAAGAACAGGTGGGAGTTCTTTGGGAGTATCAAACACCTTGGAATGATTGTCCAAGACTTTTTGGAGATCTGGAGAAATAGATGATTTTGATGTTGGAACTTCTAGCGAGCATAATTGTGCAATTACGCCCCATTGTTCTTTCTTTAGAAGCTTTTTCATGAAATTAGAACTTATTATCTTTCTTAGCTTCCCTATGATACCCCTTAATTCAATTTCCTTTCCTTACGAAAAAAATTTCCAAAAAATTTCTTGAAAATTAAAAGCTACTGTCCCCAAAGATTGTAGCCATTGTACTCCTAGTGCAACATCAACACCTCCCATTGGGATGGAAAGCATTGGACTATTCAATACATATTCCCCCATGGCTAGCTTGATATTATGGCATTTTTGAGAGAAATTTATAGCTCCTCCATTTGCAACCATCACTTGAGATTCTAGTGCTAGGTGTAGGAAACAATTCAATTCCTTCGCTACCTTACAATGAACAAAATTATGGGTACTACCCGAATCAATCAACACTATTACCTTTTTCTTCTTGATATGTCCTTCTATCTTGAGAGTTTAAGGAGTGGTAATTCCTGCCAATGCATTACATGATATGGTCAGACTCATTTCTTATCCTTCTAGGGTTTCTTCCTGGTGTATATCCTCTACTTTTGAAGTTTCTTCTTCATTTTATTCCTCCTCTTCACAATCTATGTAAAATAATTTGTTCTTAGTGCACTTATGACCTTTAGTGTATTTTCTATCACAACTGTAGCAAAGCCCTTTTCCTCTTTTTTCTTCCAATTCTTGTGGTGTCAAAATTGTAGGTTGTAGAAGTGTAGGAGTAGCAACACTTCCATATTTATAGATGTGAGTGGTAGGCTTCCTGGTCACCATAATTTTACATTCAATTTTTCTTTCCAACCTGAATGCCTTCTCAAATGAATCAGGTTCCCAAACGTGAATTTCATGTTGGATGTTATCCTTTAAAGTCCATATGAAGACATCAATCTTGTGTTCCTTTGGAATATCAGTTACCCTTATATTCAGTTTTTGGAAGTCCTCAATGTGCTCTGGCACTGAACCCTCTTGTTCGAGATTTATCAATTGGCTAAAGAAGGTGTTGCTCTTTGTATCCTCATAATGTGCTATCATTTCCTACGTAAAAATTGACCAAGTGACAATTTTTTTATGGGAACAAAGCCTTAAATAGCATACAAATGTATTTTTTTCTAAATGTAAGGTTGCAATGCATACCTTTTGTGTGTTTTGCACATTATTGAGATCAAAATAGTGCTCAATCTATAGTATCCATGTTACGGGATTCTTCCCATGAAACTTCCTCATATCCATGTTTGGAATATGGTGGTTCTTAAATCCAACATTAGAGTTTATGAAATCATGATTAACATTTATTTTGTTCTGATCATGAGTTTCCTGTACTATCTTTTCCCCATTAGGAAACATTTCTTGTATCGACTTTTTCAAACCCTCCATCTCTTATTTTATTTCATTCTTCATGTTTTCCATGTTGACTTTCATTTTTTCTTCCATGTCCTCCATCTTAGCTTCCATGCCATCCATATTATCTTCCACTCCTTTCTTCAAACCATCCATATTATTCTTCAAACCATCGATCCTCGCTTCCATGCTTTCCCTCAAAACTTCCATTTCATTTTTTGATGCTCTTTGTGAGAGCTAAATTTGGTGCACTTGCTCTTGTAATTTTGATAGATCATGTTGCAATTATTCATCTTCATGAGTCATAGTAGAGTATTTTTAGGGCTTAATGGGTGTTGAATTCTTTTTAGGAGGAATTTCAGAACCTAATACTAAAATATATGCTCAATAGGTCCTTGGAATCACTTCAAACTAATTTTTTTTACACAAGACTTATGCAATTTGGAAAAAAATACACACCATTTTCTTTCTTTTCAGAAGATTGATACTGAAACTGAATTATCCCTGTGATATAGGATCTTAAATATTTGAAATTTGGCCCTACAGTAGCCTTCTGAATCCTCTTTCAAATGCCATAGTTCTGACCTAATTTGGATTCCAATCTCCCACAATGACCTAATTATGGACTGGTTCAGTAGAGCGAACTTGTACGACTTGCCACATGTCACTGTTTCCTTCTTCGGCTCTCAAATTAATAGAAACTAAATTACATTCCATGTAATTGCATCCACTCTCTACATAATTCCAATTTTATGCTAAGGGAGAGAGTTATGAATATTTCGCCACAATCATCTCTTTGAGATGAAATTTGGGAGCCTAAAAAAGACCTAACTCCCACAGACCATATCTCCGAAAATGTTGCGAAAAAAGCTCTAAAATTTTGTGACGATTTTCCTTAGCATTTCGGCTTCACGCTCTAAAAAATTTGGCTTCTGACCCTTCACAGAAAAGACGTTATAGTGAAAATTCCACGATGACATGTTTTGGAGTAGTGAAACCCTAGAATCCAAAGCTCTGATACCAAATGTTGTGAAACCAACTCCAAAAATATAAGAAAAGAGAGATCAATGCCTTAGAAATCATCCACTTCAAGGGGGAAACCTCCAATACATTACATAAATGAATAATTCTTGGATGATACACATGAAAAAACCTCATTTCTATATATAGGAGTCCATGGGTCCATAATGTAATCCTAGTAGACCTAACAATAATAATTTAAGGGAAGAATAATAAAAATATGGGGGTTACAGGGGTACAACAATAACAATAAGGGGGTTACACTAACAACAATAAGGGACTATAATAGTAATATAGGGACCTAACAAAATTCAATACAAAGCAATTGTTCTTTCCTAATTTTGTTTATTTTGACGTTATTTGGGAGATTTCTTTGTCACTCGCATTGTTTATGACTTATTATTGATTCAATTATATGTTGTATTCTAGATTAGGGATCTTATTTACATTTTATTTTTATGCAATATGCTTTGATCCCTCTGAATGTTTTTGTCTATGAAGATCTCTTTTGGAGCATCATGGAGAAGCTTTGGAAAGCATTTGGAAAGATCTAAAGGATTGAGGGAAACCTGGCTATGGAAATCATTGAAAGGACTTATAAAATCACTTCGATAATAGGTAAGTGATTCTTCACATACTACATGTTTCATGTTTTAGTTATAAGCTAAAGAAAGGTAGCAATTACTTTCTTGTTTGTTGCTAGTTGTGTTGGTGAGGTAAATCCCCTCTATGGATAGAGGCGATCCCACTAGCCCTACAGTGGGTCTAGCCACAAATGAGACAAGCTATAATATTGATTCCTAGTTAACGAATGGATGGAGATTCGATAGATGACTTACTGGAGGTCCAACATTGTTATTTTCATCGGAAAGAGTGGCTGCCTCTCGCTCCTAGTTTGACAGATCAAGATCCACTCGCTTTCACGCTCGGATACCTGCACACATATAAGAAACAAAAATGGTATACAACATACTATTTCACATTCGTAACTATCAGTCAATCGAAGAAGACTAAATCAATTGCATCAATAATCAACATAAAAAAATGATGGAACCAACAACATACTCCAGTATATTAACGAAAGAAAGGAAGAGTAAAACCAATCTTCGACGTTGCAGTCTCCTCCAATAGGGTTCCAGTGGAGCATGTCTCACAAAGGTTGATCGGGAATTCGAACAGGGCTCTCTCTACGGAATTCTCCTTGGTTCTACCTTCTCAATAGAAATTACTCAGCTATAGTATCTCTTCTCCAAGTTCATCTTCTTGGTTATATGTTCAGCTAGCTTTCATAAAGGAAGAAGGCCTACTTATATAGAGGGAGAGGTAGAGGTTAGGATCCCTATAATCATGGAAGGGAGACCTATCTTCTAGGAGTGTTCCATGGGGGGAGGAAACTACTACCTAAAGAGGGAGATTCGTGGCTCATCAACTTAACCACTTCCTATGACTCATCCTTGAGGTGGTTAGAAGGAAACATCCACCTCTATTTGCTTAAAAAAATTCCTAAAACAGTTGGCGTGAGCACAACACTAAGACAGAGTGCCAGGTGGTGCGAGCTCTAGTGTAAATCCTCCACATTGGCGTGAGGGGTGAACTGGCTACCTGCGCCAAGGCCAAAAAATATGTTTTTGTGTGCTTTTTGAGGAAATTTTCAATAGGAGAAATGATGTCCTTATGTAGAAGGATGAAAAGAAGATGTTTGCAGAGTATGACACTTCTCACAGGTCATGGGAAATACCCTCCAACATGCGGGGCGAGGGATTGCAGGGACGGTGACAAATTCCATGTAACAAGTTGTCCTTAAGAATATAAGGAGATCACTATTGTCCACAAGAGGGATTTGTCTATATAGAAATACCTCCTTGGTGTGCATATATTAAAAAAACACCTCGGGGTTTTCTTTTCGGGAACAACACTGGGGTAGGGAAAAAAAATTTCAGACTTGGTGCTTTAATTTAAAATCACGGCTCTAATGCATATGATTTGAATAAAAGCATCAGTGCAATATTCATATAATAGGAGAAATGTTTCTGGTTTTTAAACTTCTGTGGTTATAGTTATTGTCATTAGAAACCGGATTATCCACGCTATCATGGAATACTGGTCAACGTTTCGAATCCCAACGGGGATCCATCATCAGGACAAGAAAGAATGAATGAAAAATGAAAGAAGGAAGTAGAGGGAACAAGGTATAAATAGTGAGGGCAAATGATGACAGGAGTCGACAGCAACTCAAAATAAAAACTTTATTTTATTAACTATACTTGTTAATTTTAATAATTCCCATCTAGAAGTTACTTAAAATTCTAATTAATAATATCAATTTATATCTAACATTTTTTACTAAATTATTAAATTATTAAAAAAAAATTAATATCATTATTCTAATAAATAATTTGAAAATCCTATTCTAATAATTTAAAATATTATAAAACTATACTAAAATAATAATGCTATTTAAATCCTAATTATAAAACTATATTAAAATAACAATCCCAATTAAATTCTAACTATAAAACTATATTAAAATAATAATCCTATTTAAATTCTAATAAATTTATAGACTAACACAAAAATTAAATTTTATAACTATCCTAAAAGATCTATCTCTAAAGATATTTTTTTTTTTGAATTAAAAATTATATTATTAGAAATTATAGTAGGGTTATTATTTTAATTTTAGTTTAAGAGTTATAGGCATTATCTTAATCAATTAGTAATTTTCTTTATATATAGTTTTATTAGGGTTTTTATTAATTATTAATTATTAGTTACTTAATTTTTAAGCTTAGTAGGTATATTTTAGAAATAGATCTTTTAGGGTTGTTATAAGATTTAGTTACCCTAGGTTTTGTTTGAGGTTTCTTTTTATATTAAAAATTATATAATTAGAAATTAAAATAAGGTTATTATTATTTTTAGTTTGAGGGTTAGAAGTATAAGGTTAATCATTTACTAATTTTGTTAATAAAAAGTCTTATTAGGTTTTTTAATTATTAATTATTATTTATTTAATTATTATTAAGCTTAGTTAGTAGGTACATTTTAGAGATAGATCTTTTAGGATAGTTATAAAATTTAATTTTTTGTGCTAGTCTATAAATTTATTAGAATTTAAATAGGATTATTATTTTAATATAGTTTTATAATATTTTAAATTATTAGAATAGGATTTTCAAATTATTTATTAGAAGAATGATATTAATATTTTTTTAATAATTTAATAATTTAGTAAAAAAATGTTAGACATAAATTGATATTATTAATTAGAATTTTAAGTAACTTCTAGATGGGAATTATTAAAATTAACAAGTATAGTTAATAAAATAAATTTTTTATCTTGAGTTGTTGTCGGCTCCTCTCATCATTTACCCTCACTATTTATACCTTGTTCCCTCTACTTCCTTCGTTCTTTTTTCATTCATTCTTTCTCGTCCTGATGATGGATCTCAGTTGGGATTCAAAATGTCGACCAATATTCTATGATACCAGGAGAAATGTTGTCAATTTGAATCATGCAACGGGGTTGGAAACAATATTATGTATCACTAGGTCATTAGTTCTATGAAACTATTGGTGCTTTAATAATTACAGTGCACTAGGGTGTTAAATAAATAAAAAACAATGCTCGAAGAATATAACACCACAATGTTGTCAATTAAAAAAAAGGAACCAACCATGCAAAAATATTGAAGTAATGGTGATTTTAGGTAAAATAGTACATTAGTGTGTGGTTATGTTATAGACGCACCAATATTTTGTATGAGATTTTTTTTTTTTAAACATCAACCTGTGAGAGTGCAATTATTGTGATTTTTTTAATTTGCTATTCATTGAAAAATAAACATATATCTTATAACAATATTTATATAAAATAAATTCATATTACTGCATTTATACATGATGTTTGTATTAATATGTTATATAATCATATTTCACATCTCTTCATTTTAATATTTAATCTTCCATATATTTAATCAATGGTTTAACATTTCACAGTGACATTGGATAACACAATAAAATAAATTAAAATTTATTTTATTATATATCAATAAGATACTCTTTGTCATAGAAAATAGGATAGTTATTGTTAACCCCTTGTCTTTCAATTGGGACATTATGACCACTACATTAAACAAAATGTCTTATTTTAACAGAAAAATATTTCAAAAAATACAACAACTTACATTGATATCCAAATAGTTCATCCCTCTTTTTTTGAATTGTTGTCAATGCTTGAGCTAATTCCATGACTTAGGTTATTTGGACCAATGTTTTATTGATTTCATCGATTTTTTCTTCTTCTTGATGATGTTTCATCTTCAAACATAAAATAAAAATTTAATGAGTGTATCTACATCGGTGAGAATAATGAAAATTGAAATAAATAATATACATCAATGTAAATTGAATAACAACGTACCGTAGCAATAAGTGACTCGTGAGATATACACATGATTTCAAAACCAAGTCTCATGCCTTGTTGCAACAAGTATTCTGTTGGCATAGTTCCATACTTTGTTTACTGCAAGTTTTTAACCACATTATAAATCATAGATTCAATATAAAGGATTTATTTGTTTTGTTAATTATAAAATCAGAGAAGTAGAACAAGATAGATACTTACAAATTCCACAATTAATTTTTTATATCCCAGCATATATTCACAACCATCATTTAATCCAATGTGAATAATTTTTCCGATGGATCTTCTTTGTATGTTAGAACCTATTCTAATACATTCAAGAATGGTTGATGTAAAAAAAATTAAAATATATAAAAATGAAACCTTGAATTGTTACAAGGAAATATTAATAATTACTCACAAGCTTTGATATCAAACCTTTTCTTCCTTGTCGTGTTGTTTTATGTGCTAAATGAGTTCCATTTTGTTTTCTTTTCTGTAAGAAAATACTTGAAAAATAATATTTAATTCTAAATTATTTGTTTATATGTACACATTCAATCACGATTACATAAATTTGAAGCATGTTGTTGTTGAGATGGCCCCTCTTGGGTTTCAATTATGTCCATTTCTTTGACCATCTCCTTGTAAACTTTTTTGGTCATTCCTGCTAACATGTTTCACTTATCAACTTGTTGATCCTTTGGTATTTTCATGATGTTCCTTAAGAAAGTAATAAACTAATTTTATATTTATATATGAAAACTAAATATAAAAAAATTGATATTAATAGATGAATGATTTGTAGTAATATATACATATAATTCTAGAAAATCATTTTAATAAGGAATATTACCTTTTGATTTATTTTTTGGTTGTATGCTTTTTCTATTGCAACTCTGATAGGTTCATTGACCATTGATTTGGAAATGCTTCATGTATTTTAGATATAATTTGGTTCTAAGAATCATTGGATTAATTTTTGTATTGTAAGTGAAAAGTACGTTTATACGTTCATTACACTATATCCCTCATAGTTTTGTAAAAAAATCCGCCCTTTCATTAACCTGTAACACCACTCCAAATGAGCTAAGGACCAATTCATCGTCATTTACATGTTCTATAATTTTTCTTTTCTTATAATGACATTGATGTTTTCCTTCATTGTTCCTCCCTATAGAAAATCAAACATATATGAATTAATATATTGTTTGAAACATGTATCTAATATTCTTAAGTATATTATCAATGAATGTTCAAAAAAAAAACTCATATTGAATTGTATTTTTTCATTCACTTGATTCATTAGTGTTCCACAAATTTTCAATCATGATTTTATGCTCTTTTTCATTTATATTAGAAATAATGTTATCGACCTAATTTATCTTTCAGCTCTGCATGCCACACACTAACCAATTCATATTAGTTAAACCTACATATATTTCAACATATTAATTTTGTAAATAATTTACAAATAAATTTATTTTTTAGTTTTTTTGGATGTGCTATGATTATGTCGATCAATAAATTTTCTACTTGACAACTTATACATTTTTATCCATATACAAGTTGTACCATTTAATATGAAATCCATTAAATATATTTTATACTTAAATAAAATAATTTACACCCAAAACGAGCTCTAGTAACTGATGCAGTTCTTTGGACGAAACGCCCTGATGCATTTAATCAATTAAAAGCATAGGGTGTTTAATTGTTCAGCGCCGATAGTGAAAATGATCTTTTTAAATAAATTTAAATTATGATTGTGTGATTTGTGACAATAAAAACATTGTCGTCATAGTAAAAAATGAACACATAAAAAATATTACATCAGGAGCGCTGCTAAAAAGAACTTGTTTTGTAAAAATAGATAGATATCACACAATTCAGTGCAATAGAAACACCACCAACACTGGTGCGTCAGATTACATAAGGTGCACCAGAAAATAGACTTCATTTTTAAAGGAAATGGAGAGGGATGACAAGGTTTGGATATAATTCAATAAGTAATCTCCGTACTTTACATGTCAAATTCCCTATATATATTAAGTACACAAATACATTAAATCTAAAATACCTAAAATGAAAAACCCTAATTTTGAAGTGGTAAAGAGAGCTAAACACTAAGGTGATATTTTGCACTCACAATATCAAAAGAAAGGGTTTAAGGTAAGTGTTCAATTTTTTTGTTGTTCTTCCTAAATTTTAATTAAATCTAAATACAAACATAGATCATAAAAGTTTTACTAGTAAAATGAATAGTAACTTTTTTATTATGTAGGGTTTTTAAATTTATTTATTTATTTTTTAATTTTCAATAAATCTAATAAAACTTGTAAGGAAAATTAATAGTAAAATCAACTTTAAATTTTAAAAATTTTTCTATGCATGGTTTCGATTGGATCCCCATACCTTTAAAATTTCAATCTTTCTATGGTTCCAAAATATTTTTTTGCCCCATAGTGTTCCTAATATGTCTCTTTTTCAAATGATATCTTTTTTAATTAAACCCTAACAAAAATTGTAAAATTCTATATTAGTAAAATCAACAATAAAATTATAATTATTTACCATGCAAGGTTTTTGAGTGAATTTCCATACCTTTAAAACTTCTGAACTTCTAAATAATTATGTTGCACCAAAGTATTCTATTACAGCATAGTGCTCCCGATATTTCTCTCCTACAAATATCTCCCTTCAATTTGGGAAAAATAATGAAATAGTGAATAACTTATTACTATTTATAAGACTTTATAAAATTAGATTCTAGAAAATGAATTGTTGCTCATTTTTCAATTTGAAAAAAAAATATTTCTTTTTTGGACTTAATCTGAACATTGGTGCATTTGATAGTAAAAATCACTAGTGTGTATACAAGTAAAGAACACCAACTAAAATAAAAGACCTGGTACGCCAATTGTTTAAATGCGCTGACATGATAAAATTCCTTTTATTTATTTATTTTTGAAATACTAAAAGAGTGGGTTAATATTTTAATGCAACGATGCAGTTTGTATATGAATGCATTCGTGTTGTAATTTTTATAAGAGAAAACATGGTAGAATTAACTTTTACATTCAAAATCTTGGAAACATGTGTGGATTGATGTTTTCATATTGAAACGAATCAGCGTTGTTTTTTACAAGAGCATCGATATGATAGATTTTTTTTTCTGAAATCAGTGTGATTATTAATTTAACTCCTCGGTGTTGTTAGTATGTAAATGCATCGATGCAGTCATTCCTAATAAGAGCACTGGTAGGGTTTAACATCCTAAAATTATATAAAATGGCATATTCATCTTAAGTTATCCTTTCGGATGTGTCCACATGAGTTATAGTAATTCATAGTATACATTTTCTACTTAAAGTCACCTTATTCTTGAAAAAATGTTTGAAAAATATATTGAAATTCAAATTTTGGTTATATGGTTCTCGAAATTAATTCTAGGTATGTAAAAAAAATTATTTCTATTTTTTCTTAAATGTAGGGAGAAAATATCATTATATCCAACAGTCAGTTCTTCAAATTCCAACTCATTCCATTTTTCTCAAATTCCTTCATGGATTTCTCCCTTTCCATCTCTAGTAAGTTCATAATTTATTTATATTTCGATTATCTAATTGATTTTTTTTATCCATGTAAATTTGAATAAAAATGTATCAAAATTTTCAGGATCATGATTCATAATAGCAGAAAAATATTCCTCTATTTCAAAAAAATTGGAAAATCTTATCAAGAGCAACATATCACAAGTCATTAGTATATGAAAATGAAGAGTCTCTTCACCTTGACAATTGGAACATGGAATCTTCCTGTTGCAATCCTAGGGCCAATGATGGAAATAATTGTTTGGAATAATTTAATTTCAAAACACTAATTTCATTTACGTGCTTACTAATATCATTGATGTACTAATGTTGAATATTGTTTTAAATTAGGAATCTATTGATGATGAGTGATTCACCTACTCTCTTCTGGTGCACCCCACTACAACATCAAATTGAGAGAAGGTTGCATCAAGAGAAATACTTGGAGAGTAAGCATACAAAGAATGGTTGAATCAACCACCTATTAAATTCCCACTATGCCAAGATTCACCAATTAGGAATGATTAAATAAATAGTATTTCTTCATCATAAGTTGGCAATGGAGGCAATCAAATAGAGGCTTGTATGGATAATTACTTATGGGATACAACTACCATAGAGGAGATTTTTTTAGATGCATTCCAAAATGATGAGCTAGGGGATGATGCGCATATCACCGATACCTTATTCGAAACTCTGAAATTTTCTTCCACCACCCCTCTCTTGGGAATTGGTGGAAAATGAAAGTCTACTCAGCTGGGGACAACGATGTTTGTGTACAACTTGAAAGAAAAAAATTTCATGTCGAATGCATGGTTATAAATAATATTGAGGTAATTGGCCTACATGATCGATCAATCCCCTTATATTTTTATAAATCATGCCACACAATCAACACTAAAAATGGTGCATTTTATGAAAGTTAAATATTGATATTTTACAATTATATTTCCCACCAATTGCAGGTTACTCAAAGATAAGGTTCTTCCGAGTGATAATGCCTTGTCATGTAGTTGCGAAGAGGCAAAGAAATTGTTGAAAATGTTGGTTGTTGAGTACATATCATATCATGCACGTCCTAATGATTATATTATATATATAGGAGAATATGTAGACAACTAGATATCTCTAAAATGTGTAAATGATAGGTACTATACATAATTAAAATGATTAAATCACATGGTTCTCCTCATAATATATTGAGGCACATTCTTATAATCCCAAGGATTCAAAGGCTCTTTCATTGCAAAAAACTAATTATGTTGTAGGGATGACATGCCTCAGACATAAGTGAGTTGGGAGTTATGAAAATCCCAAAAGATTCAATAGTCATGAATCATATAGTGGATACATGACCTGAAAAATTAAGGGATGAAGTACGAATTCTACGACTAACCATAGACATGGATGGTGTCAACGCATATTCCCTCCAAAATACCAACCATTCGGTTTGGCTTGTAGTAGTGATCAATAACAATATCCCCCTATGGTTGTTCGTGAAGAATGAAAATCATATATTTTCTCTCATAGTCTCTCATAGAAGACAAGTATATAATGCGGATGTCTACTTACAACCATTATTAGATAAATTGAAGTAATTATGGGAAGGGATACATGTATACAATGTATCAAGAACTGTTGCAATAGAGAGGAGATTCACGTTGTATGGAATATGTGCTTACACCCTACATGACTACCTAGGCCTAGGAGTTTTCTTTGGTAAATTAAAGTTTTATTGATTTGTTTATATACGTAACAATATTATTTTTTATATTAATTCAATTTGTTGCAATAATTATAATCTTCATGAACATTAGCGTATCATGTAGAGAATAATTTTGTAGGTCTTATAACAAAAGGGTATCATGGATGAAAATGTTGTGTACCTTCTCTAAAGGCTAGGTAGTACGACCACCTACGAAAGATAGTGTATGACTGCTCTATGGTATTCCTCCCAAAGAACACCCTTACATAGGAGAAACATTTTCTTTCAATTGTAAATGAGAGAGAAACCAAAGGTCTATAATAATGACACTAGATGAATGGGTTAGAGAATATGAGAGATATAGAGCAAGATTTTGTGGAAATGTTCGATTCAAATATGCATATATTTAAAATTTATTGATCTTCTTTATGGAGGAACTTATCATTGAAATAAAATGACACATTGGTTTTTAGGAGATATATTGTTTCTTAAAAATCTAAAAAGAAACAATGGCCAAGACAATGAACTAGAGTAGAGGTTGGTCACTCTTGGTCTTTCAAAGAAGATGACCTCCCATCAATTTTAAAGAAATATGATATTTCTTTAGCAAAGGAATTTATAAAGGGTGTGAGGGAGCCTTCTTTATATGGGTGTTCACTACAGTGTTTCTTCACTATGGAAGACCATTTTTTAGGGTCAAATCACACGACCATTTGAACCTTCTAGGAGTATGCATGCCAAAGTAATGATTTTATTAGTTGTTATTATTTTTATGTAATGGGATATCTTATAATTAATTTTTTTATAATGTATTATTTACTTTGTAGTGTAATTATCCTCTTCTCATGTGTGGTTGTGTGAACCATGACTTCCCCAAAGACCTAGATGTGCCATATCTAAATATCTTGCATTTGTACATTGGATCACATCAAATCATATTCCTATGGCTAACATTGCAAGGTGGCATCAAGATATGGCTAAGATTGTTTGTATATTTGAGAAGGAATTGTTGATGATTTTCATGAACTTGGAAATTCATATTATAATTCACCTAGTATATGATGTTGAATTCGTTTGGGTGGTTTCTTGTCATTCGATGTTATTATTAGAGAGGTACATGAAGAAATTGAAAGGTTTTGTTCGACAAAGGGAAAAACTAGAGGGGTCTATGACAGAGGGGTATATATCATATGAGTCTTTCTATTATGCCAGTAGTACATCAAGCAGATCGACAACACAATAGGTGTAGCAATTTGGAACGGTGAAAGGGATGAAGATAAAAAAGAAGGGAAGGATCTCCAAATGAATTAAAGGGGGCACATCAGAAAGAGTAGGTGACTTATCATTTTTCAAATTTATACATAGTAACTATTCACACTAAAATTCATATTAATGCATATTTTGTATCTCATACACACTCTAATTTTTGGTCTATTTTCATCAACAAATTCAGAAATTGAAGTCATCAATAAATTCATTCTTTATAATATGGAAGCGACACAATTGTGGGTCACATTTTATGAGCAAAAGAGAAGGAAATGGGACAAGGAAATGAAAGAATTCAAATGGTTGACTGGTAGAAGTGTTCCTTATCTTGGTCATTTAAAAGAAAATATGCCAATAACTTACCCTAACAGTTGGGTTGTTGATCAAGTGAGAGAGAAATACAGTGCATCTTGTCATTACCCGTGTGTTGAAGAGGATGTGTTAAACATAGGGATTGGGTGTAGCAACCTGGAAATAATTATTTCTATATATTTTCAACTTCATAATGCACCTTTGAATTGTAACATCTATATTTTATATTTTTAAATATGTTCGGGTTTTTAGACACATGAAACTATGATTTTTTTGCTTTTTTATAGGTGCGTTTTTTCCCATCTATGTGAACATATAGACATCATTTTTTCACAAAGGATGTTGATGATGGGTGCATGACACGAGACTATGGAGTGGAAGTCTAGCTCGAACTATATAGTTGTGATATCCACTATGTTCAAAACCTACAACAAGGATGTTAGGTTACATTGGAAAGATACAAGAGATCATTCAAGTGGACTTCTATTCATTCCAATGTGTTACTTTTAGGTGCAAGTGGTGGGATAACTTTGATCGGAATAATTCAAAGGAAGATCATGATAGTAGGTTAATATCAATAAAATCTAGAAATATTTGGCATGTAGCTAGGTAGCCTTATGTCTTCCCTAAACACTACAATTATATGTTGTTTTACCCAGATGTATTTCATATGGATTGGTGTCTCATATTAAGGCATGGTCCTAGATCAAAACATATTTTTTATAACAACAGTGTTATCATGTCAAGCAAGGAAGATAATCAGGGTGATGACAATCGAGAGTGATATGTACTTGTGTTATTTCATCATTTATATTATTCTTGTATGTTTTTTTTTTTAAATTTTATTTCGTTAATTACATTTTTTTTATTCGTCTTGTTGCAATTTTGTTGGGCGCACCCCAACTTGGTCGAATTTTCGTTAAAGACTCTGCATTTTGAGGATATGAGTGCATGATATCGTGAAGTTATATTTACCATGTGGGGCTTCATGGTGGGTCGAAGCCCCTCATTCCTTAATGGGTATTGGGGTTTTATTTGATTATTTTGTCAAGCCCATGGTATGTGGACCATGGTTATCTAGCTATGTAATGTATATAAATAAATTTAATTATTTTCTGAAGAGACATCACATCAAGAGGAAGATAGATATTGATGAGCACAAGTCATTGGATATTTCATTCTATGTTTTGGGCCTTAGGGAAAGGCTCCACAGCTGAGTGCGTGGAGACCTTGGAAGAGTCTACAACTTAGTGCATATACCACATGCAGCTGTGTAAGATGAATGTACTGAAAAAATTAATCTTAATAAAAAAGAAGAAGTTTTGGCCAATGATCTGTATTTATGTGTATTGTTATGATTTATTTCTATCTGTGGATGTGAAGTACTAATTTCCAGTAAATTTTATGGTATCACAATTTATATTGCTCTATAATATGTTAATGTTGAACTGAATATGAAAAATTAAGTAGTTAATTTATACAACGTAGTAGTGAAATGTATGCCAGAAGAATAAGTACAATACATAAAAGAAAAGTAAGCTCCACCTCACGTAATCCCTCAATGATGAAGAAATTTGTTTTTGCAATAACCCATAGCCACCTTGGGTGAGACTTTGATCTCCTTGCAATTTATTCCCAAAAGGGTCATTATCTGAGGCTTTTGTTGGTGCGATGTACAAGCTGAACTTGGGTTAAGACCAACAGAGCCAAAAAATGGTTCTGTTTCCAGGACTGGGACCTATTTGAGGGACATGTGGATGTGTAATCCATCAAAGAAGGAAATATAGGATTAGGTAAATCAGAAAGAATGACAATTCATAGCTCGGGAAAACAAAAATCCACGGTTAACGGTTAAAGCCTGGTTGCAAAGATATCGCTTCATAGAATAACATAAGATTTTATTCGTGCCCTTTGGTAATGAACTATATGAATGGATATCAAGGTTGACCTAGAGCAAGAATTGTTTTAAAAATGACAAACCTACCGTGTGGAGCCTTGAATTGATACAGCAACTCAAGGATACCAACAACAACATCTCAAGAGATATTAATTTTTGGATTCACAGTATCCTAGGAGGATTGATTATCGATTTCACAATAGACATTGTTGTATGTTACAATGAAGATGAGAAAGTATTCTTCAAGGGACCGTGAGGTCAGTGTTAAGCTCCAAAGATGTTCTTTCTTCCACCACATTCCACTCCATTTCCTTTGTCCATTATTAATCACAGGCTCAAATGATCAGTAGAATTAGCTAAAATTTCTTTAAGAATGAATATCATGACTAACTTGCTACGTTTTTATGATTTTGTCATTGTAGTACTTTTTTAACTAGATCTAGCTACAGAATGTAGACATTCTGTAGCTAGTTGCCGATTCTATAGTTGTCTTCATGTCTACGCAGGTTACATGTGTCATATCAAAGTAAAACGCATATGGTTGTATTCCACATCATTCCCTCATCATTTGTTGCTCTCCATAAAGTTTGAATGGAATTCTGTAGGCGGTTATGTACGTGGGAACTAAAACTAGGAGAGAGACTCCTAATACGACAAGGACAGTACAAATGTCCTTAATTATATTACATGACCACCATCAGAGTCCTAGTTTGGTTTTTATTTGGAAAGACAATTATCCCTATGTTATCTCAAGATAGTTATGTAATTTTGTTACAAATATGGCTCGGGAAACCGAGGGACAAGGTTAGATTTTGTGGTTGATTACTAGATTTCAGAAGTCCAAAAACACTCTATTTTTGAAGTAATTTCTCTTTAATGAAAGAAGCAGCACTTCCTTGAAAGTGTTGAGTCAATCTTGAAGTAGATTTTGTGCTACTCCGGTGCTAGAGGGCCCCTGCTACCTGAGCAGCCTTGTTTATACGGTTTAGATAAGTATTTTAGTCTCGTTTTTCATTTCTAGCTTAAGTAGGTTTCTGAATTTTATGTTTCATGTTTGTTTACATTAATCATTACAGCTAGACTTACTCTTATAAACTCTTCCAAAATATCATCACGATGAATAAGGCATAGCTATGGTGTTGTAGATTTTAGTTGCATTTCCTTTCGAATTTTATGATTTATGTTTGTTTACACTAAGTTTCATAGTCGGTCTTACTCTTACAAACTCTTCCAAAACATCATTAACAAAGAATAAGAAACATCTTTGGTGTCTTAGATTCTAGTTGTATTTGCTTTCAATCTTATGTTTATGTTCAATTGCATGGAATAATACAGCCAGAATTGTTTTACAAACTCTTCCAAAATATCATTCCTATTGAATGAGATGTGATGTAGAATTCCATAGACTAGTTGCATGTTAATTTAGTTATAGCACTCCGGAGGTTGATTGCATTTAGTTCAGCTCTGTCACGACATTCCCAGTTTGATAATGGCATTTTAGTTTAACTATGTTCACTGTACTTCAAGTAGATTAGAAGCACTCTAGTTCAGTCTCAGCTCATTTTTGTTTCAATAAATTATTAATGGCATTTTAATTTAGTTGTAGTCACTGTCTTTTAAGATTGATAGATCACGTTCTAGCTTAGTGTGATCCATTGTATTTTAAGTAGTGCTAGTTGTCAAAGTTAATCTCTCTGCCTTCATTATTTACAACTTACTTTTGTTCTGAACCTATATTGATATATCATCACATGAACAGGGGTTAGTCATATTAGTTTAAGGCTTTGATCACTCTACAAATCTTTTACAAACCCACTTGTAGCCTTTTTCCCAAGCATCATTTTAGAAAATCCTAAAACTTATGAATAAGGCCTAGAAGTGATAAGTCAAGTTGTAGAATAGGGTAACTTCAACATCATAGGTTAATCTAGAATAGAAACCTTACTGTGTTACAAATAATCATTTTGTAATATTGTGAGTTGATTGTTTATTTAGGAAAACTTCATTTACACTTAACTTGTCCATTTCTCAAGCTCTTCCAACACACTTTTAATGAATTAATTGGATAAGTTCAAGCTCATGTTGTGATTTATTTTCTTGCAATGAAGTCATTATCAAGCTTTGCATTTGTTGCTTGTCATCCATAGTTTAGGCTTTGTTCTGTTTTGTGCCAATGACACACTGCAAGCATAGTTCTTTCTTTTCAAACATAGACCCTTGACAACAAAACATCATAAACACTGACCTTTTATTTTAGTAGAAACAAATACACAGGCACATATAATTTTCCCTTGACGTTGCTGTGCTTGGTTGACAATTAATGAACTCAATTTGGGAAGTTCTTAGGGTTGGTGAAACATTTGAATGCGTTATTAGGAAGTGTAACTAGGTAGCCTTGTTTCTTAACTCCCAAAAACAATGATATTCATAGAGAGAGAGACTCAAGGGGTAGATTCATAAGAAGCAGAAGTTTGATTCCTAGAACACCACTTGTTTCACCTAGACAAAGAGCCAGTACACCTCCAAATCAGACCCACATTCCATCCTTTACTGATCCTAGATTTCCAGAAGAGTTAAGATCAGATATTCCATTAGAAAGACCTTCCACTTCATCCATTGAACCTATCTTAGGAGAATATTCAAGGACCCTTGCTAGAGATACAAACTTTTCCACTTCCATGGAAGAATCAACTATGGCAGAAGAAGGGGGAGGAGGAGTCTTTAATGGAGAACACACATTATTTGGAGAGGGTAGAGGTAGAGGTAGAGGAGAAGGAGGTAGAGGTGTAGAAGGAGAAGGAAGTAGAGGAAGAGGTAGAAGAGAAATGGGAAACTCTTTTAGGTTTCCAATAGTAGATGAAGAAACCAATACAGCTATGAAAAACATTTCACCCTCTGTCCTTCCAAACTTCTATGGAATTAAAAATGAAGATCCTGAAACCTTCCTATTTGAATTTGAAGTCCTATGTAGAACTTATGACTACTTACAATATGCTCAAAAACTTAAACTATTTCCTTCAACATTGAAAGGAGCAGCATTGAAGTGGTTTATGAGTTTGATCAACACTTCTATTAGGACATGGGAAGACATGAAACAAGCATTTATAGAGAGGTATTTGGATTATTGTATGCCAATCAATCATAAGGAGGAAGTGTTTAAGATGATACAAAAAGAAGATGAAAACCTGGAAGATTTGTTGGAGAGATTTCATTACAACATCAAAAGACCAAAAATGGAGAACTTAGACCAAGACACATAAAGCTACTTTGTTGAAGACAGTGGATAAATGGTTGGATATCCTTAACATGATGCAGAAAGGTATCTCGGCTCACATTACCCAAATATGGATTGTATCATGCTTTGAGGAAATCTGACGCCAAGGTCCAAGAGACCCTGCTCTTGCAAGGGTAAGCAAGTCTGCTTCTGGGACAGTAAGTAGGGCAAAGATAGGGCATATGCTTGATGAATTCAAATCCGACATCCTAGGGAGTATTAGTGAACAAATAGACACCCTTATGTTACAAAACAAGCAAAAAGCTGAATCTGATGCCTTAGCAATCTTTTGTATGAGATGTAGAAAGAAGCATGTCCTGAGAGAATGTCCTTTGGATGAAAAATTTGTACAGACCTATGTCATTTGTTTAGAAAAACATGAGACCAAGAGTTTTCCTTCACTTCTTGGTCTCAAAGTTGTCTTTCAAGAAGAAATTCCTACAAGTTCCATAGAATCTCTCAATTTTGTCTCTAGAAGACCTTGGCAAGGACCTCAAACACAAGGATTTCATGATCAAATGTATAATCAACCTCCACCAAATTGGAATTCTTTGTAGCAACCTTGGCCCCAATTTCAAAATCAATCTCAAGCTTGGGCACAAGGGGCACAAAATCCCTATGGAAGAATTCTCTAGGTACTATAATTAATAATGCTGTCCTATACCATACCACATTTCTTCTCCCTCCAAGTCCTCAAATCCTTGACAAAATCACCAGACCCTGACATCAACATCAATGACACCACATGCCAATTCCTGGAAATCCGAATCGATTGCCTACTCAGCCCATACCAAACTAACAAACTGCACGTCACTGTAATACTTTCGCTGAAGAAGCCAGGTTTCCAATCCCTATGCAAAGTCACTCCTACGACCTTATTGATGCTCGACTTAGGTACGGAAGAATACTTGAAAAGGAAGCAGCACGTGAGAATGGATGATGGACTCATACAAGAACAAGATAACTTTGAGGAAGATTCTCTACGGGTGAATAAAAGTCTTGAGGAAGACACATATTTTCAAGACCCAAACATTGAAAAATCAAAGCAAAAAGAACCAATAATTTCAACTCCTTTATTAGAGCAGCCATCAACATCTACTTCTACACCTCACTTTCTAGAAAGATTACAAATTGATAGAGGTGTAGAAAAACAAATTATGCTGCCTAATTATGATTTTCTAGATGAGCTGAGAAATGTTTGCATTAAGATTCCATTATTACAAGCCATCAAGGAAATTCCAATTTTAGCCAAAACAATAAAGGAGATGAGCACGAAGAAAATAAGAAAAAGAATAAGAGAGACAAAGAAAGAGATTATTTGGCAGGAAAAATATGGAATATCATGATGGTAAGTTGGTATTCAAAGTATCTAGACCTTGGGAAATCCAGTTGTTAGAATTCCCATCAATGGAATTGAGATCCAAAACACACTCATTGATTTACAGTGTGATCAACTTCATGATGAAAAAATCATGGATAAACTGAAACTTCCTAATCTTCTTTTTACACCCACATTATTACAACTAGCAGACAAATCTGTGATCAAACCTGATGGGGTAATAGAAGATATTTTAATGTCTCTAGATTCTTGGGAGTACCCTGTGGATTTCAGGGTCCTAACTCCTAAGAATAATCTAGGAGGGCATCCTATTATATTAGGAAGACCTTGGTTAGCTATAGTTGATGCTTTCATTAGTTGTAGATCCGGTGATATGTACATCTCTGATGGTAGTTCAATTAAGAAATTCACTTTGTATCCTCCAGCTAGGACAATTACAGATTTAGATGATACTTAATGGATAGAGGATGAAGAAGATTTACAACCTCTCTTCACAATTTCAGAAATTAGTGAAGATAATCAAATTCTGAATACTCTAGAAAACTTTGAATCCTCTTCAGAATACAAACATGAACCATTTCAAGAAAGATCCAAAATTGATTTTTTGTCATCAAGATAGATGTCTCTTCCGTGCCTTGGATAATTTGATATACAGTGAGATATTTCAAGGAAAAACTTTAAACATCCGCAGAACTAGAAAATGTCAATGAGGAAGAGCTATTCAAGATGCTACAAAGACATTCATACATATGCATGGGAGTACACTAATATGAAAGGGATAAGCCCCAAGACTTGCACTCAATACATCTACGTAGAGGAAAATTGCAATTAATCAAACAACCTCAAGATGGATGAATCCAATCTTAAAGGAGTTATTAATAGACTTGCGAGGTAACAGATATGACATATCTGTCCTATTTAAATTAATTAATTAGGTTTTCTCCTTTGGTAATTGTGCCAAATAAAAATGGTAAATGGAGGTTATGTATTGACTACCGAGAATTAAACAAAGCTACTCTTAAAGATCATTTTCCCCTACCTTTCATAGATCAAGTGTTAGATACCTTAGTTGGGAAAAAGTACTTCTCATTTCTAGATGGGTTTAGTGGTTATAATAAAATTCAAGTAGCACTTGGAGATCAAGACAAGACCACATTTACCTATCCTTGGGATTTCTTGTATGCAGTTATTTTCCATTTTGAGTTGTTGTTTTACCTACAGCATTTCAAAGACGGTATTTGACTCTTTTTCAGATCTAATACATGATTGTGTAGAGGTATATATGGATGATTTCATAGTTTATGGAAACACATTTGAAGAAGCCTTAGCAAACTTGGAAAAAGTTTTAAAAAGATGTAAAGAAGAAAATATTTCACTTAGTCACGAAAAGTGTTTTATGATGTTTACTGAAGGAATTGTTTTAGGACATCACATTTCAGGGGATGGGATTAGAGTTGATGAGTCAAAAGTTGAAGTCATCTCTAACTTATCTATTCCAAGTTGTCAAAAAGATGTTAGGAGTTTTCTAGGATTTACAAGATATTATCGAAGGTTTATAGAAAACTTCACCAAGATAGCATCTCCATTTTTCAAATTACTTACCAAAGACTGTGAATTCAAGTGGAATCCTGATTTCTAGTTAGCCTTTGAGACCCTGAAAACAAAATTCTCTGGAGCACCTATTTTAAGAGGACCTAACTGGAAGTTACCTTTTCATATTTCAACATATGCCTCAGATACAGCTCTAGGAGCAGTATTAGGACAAAAAACACCGTTCTTGCCTTGTCCACTGCTCTGACTACAACAGCTCCTAACGAGAGTTAAACTATACTGTAACTGAAAAAGAGTTTTTAGCTGTTGTTCATGCCATAAACAAATTCAGACACTATATAACAGGCTATGAAACTTTTGGTCACACAGATCATTTTGCAATTAGATACTTAATGAAAAAATCAATTACAAATGGCAGATTCATAAGATGGTTATTAATTTTACAAGAATTCAACATTACCATTCTAGATAGGCCTAGAAAACAAAACAAAGTAGCTGATTTCCTATCTAGACTCCAAAACATAAAAGATGACACTCCAGTTGAAGATCAATTTCTTGATGAATATATTTTTGCAATTTCTACCCAAACTCATTGGTTTGCTGACATTGCTAATTATTTAGTTTCAGGAAAATTTCCTTCAATAATGACAGTGAAAAATATTCATGGGTTGCTAATGAGTTGTACAAGACAGGTCCAGATTTTATCATTAGGAGATGTGTTCTGGAAGATGAGATGCCTGAGATTCTCAAAGCATGTCATGATGAACCTTGTGGCAGACACTTTGAGTAAGGAGCGACACATAGGTTGTTAATTTGGATACTATTGTTCCAGCAAAAGTTTTAAAGATGCTGAGTATCGGGGTGTCAACGCGAAGGGTAGGGAAACCTTCTCCTTCAGGTGAGATGCCATTACAACCTCAGGTACATATTGAACCTTTTGAAAATGGGCTTTGGATTTTGTAGGACCTATTAGTCCTCCATCAAGACAAAAGAAATATATATTAGTTTGCACTGATTATGTTACTAAGTGGGTAGAAGCTAAACCATTACTTGTTGCTAATGAAGCATCTGTAGTTACTTTTCTTTTTGAGGATTTTTTACTCGTTTTGGTGTCCCAAGGGAAATTGTTACGGATCGAGGAGCTCATTCACACCAATTTGATGGAACAAATGATGGAGAGGTACAAAATCGGTCTGGAAAATCATCTTCCTATATTCTGACGATAGTGGTGGAATCTACTAATAAGGTCATTGAATGGATCCTAACAAAGACTGTTCATTTACATAGAAGAGATTGGGCAGATAGGCTTCCTGAAGCCTTGCGGGCCTATAGAACTACATGGAGAAGCACAATAGTTCATATTCCTTATGAACTTGTTTATGGAAAGAAAGTTTTGTTTCCCATAGAGTTTCAGATTCAAACTTTCAAAATGGAAGTTCAACTAGGACTTAATCTAACAGAGGCACAAAAGGATAGATTGGAGCAAACTAATGAATTGGATGAGATCAGACAAGATGCAGTTCAGAAAACAAGTATAGTCCAGCAGCAAAGGACTAGATGGCATGATAAGTACATCAAGGAAAAGAAGTTCAAAGAAGGTGACTAGGCTCTCTTGTTTGATTCAAATTTCAAAGATTTTCAAGGTAAATTCCAAACACATTGGCTTGGGCCATATGAAATTGTGAAATTTTTTGACAATGGAGCAATAAAAATTAGGACAATAGATGAATAAGAGGTCACTTTTCTTGTAAATGGTCATATATTGAAGCTGTATCATAAGCCACTTTCAAGAGAAGAATTTGTCAAGAAGTTCTAGGAAAACAGTGATGTGAATTTAATGAAGAAGAATATTTCTTCTTCATCAACTTAATTGAATTTTCTGAAGTCATTTTATTGAAAAAGATAAAAAATAAAAAATAAAGTATAAACATGAAAACTAATCACTGATTAGCATGTTTATACAGAAAAGGTAGAGTGAAAATCAAAATCTTTCTGACACTTTAGCTTTTCAAATTTGTTTTTCTGCAAGCAGTTGTTACAATATCATAAGTGACGATCCATTTCACTTATGGTCCATTTCATTTCATTCATCCATACTTCATTTCATTCATTCATCCATACTCCATTTCATTCATTCATCCACATTTCATTTATTTCACTCCATGTTCCACCTCATTTCCATTCCAGATTTTTAAAGTTTGATGTCTTTTTGCAATTGAATAATACATATCATGAATTGCAGGCCACTTCTCATACTTCACTCCATTTCATAAGTTGTGATCCATTCCACTCCATTATTTACTTCATTCATATTCCATTACACCATGTTTCATTATCCATATTCACTCATTCCATACAACATTCCACTTATTCTCCAAACCATTCCATTTCATGTTTCAAGCTCTCTACAGGCACATTCTGCAATCAGTCAGACATTATGTAGCTAGTCAGACATTCTGCAGCCAGACAGACATTCTGCAGCTAGAGATTCTGAAGGCATTGTCTAGTAATCACCTGATCTGCAATAAAATGATCTTGCATATCCATGACAACAAGCAAAATCAAGAAGGTTATGAAGACTCAAAAATTAATGATTTCCAGGAGAAAACAAAGTGTATGAAGAACACAAAAAAATCAGAAGAAAGGAAAAGGTAAAAGTTCTGATTATAATGACATATCATGAAAGATTTTAGTATAGTTAAGTTATGAATAATTCAAAAAGTTGTTTTAATTAATTTTGTTGATCATGCCTAAAAAACCTCCCGCAAAAAATTTGGATAAAACTCCTTCTATTCCACCATTTCAAATCCCATATCCGATCATCATTTAAAAATCTAAATGGTTAAAGTGCTGAAGTGATTGGATTAGTCACGTCACTAGACCAAAGTATTTAATGATGATTTTGAATTCGTTACAAAATATCTCTGTGTTATTTTCTTATGTGATATCTTTTAACTCATATACATCACCCTCACCTCATTATATTCATTCTATAACCACTCCATATCACTCTTTCCCGTAGCCAATTTTTAACCATTCTGGTCTGTGAAATAGAGGCATCTCTGTAACAACCATTGTCACCGTGAACAGAGGAGCAACAATTTGAAGGCTGGAAAGAGGAGTTATGGGTCTTATAGTGAGGACTGAACCGATTGGCACTAAGTACTTCAAACGTTATCCTCAAGTCAGAGAAATGTTACAACAAGCAGGGTGGTTGCAATTCTTTGAAAAATTCAGTGAGTTTCACAAAGAGGTGACCAAAATTTTTGGGAGATCCTTCAATGGAGCTGAGGTCGAGATAGGAGATACTAAATTCACCATTACAGAAGCTTCCATTGCAGAAGCAACCAAATTTCCCAGACAAGGAGAAAGGTGGTTCAAGAATAGAGAATTTCATAACGAAGCATGGAAGCAGATACTCAAGTCACCAAGTATGGATGTTACCATTTTTAAAAAAAGCGTATCCCTAGCTCTGCACTAAAGAACAAATGGAGGAACATGTTGCTTATCTTGCAAAAATTCATCACTTGTGAAGAAAGATATGGTACTTTCTATGTCTATCATATTCGGTTGATAATTCATTTCCTAGAAGAAGAACTCAATTTGCCCTTTTTCTTGCTTCATAGTTTAAATAAAATGGCCTCAAGTGTTCAAAAGAGAATTCAATTTCTAGAAACAACCTTATACCACCATGGTTTAGTCAAAATTTTGATTGAACATCATTTGAGCAAAATGGGAGATAATTGGGAAGAGTTCTTAGTGAGAAATCACTTTGAAGAACCTAAGGAACCTCCACCTGAAGGCAAACCTAACAAAAGAAGCAGAAGATGGAAAACCTCCAAAACTGAAACTGGTAAAACAATACAAGAAATCAGTGAAGAAATGATTTCTGAGAAATTGGCTCAGATTAAGAAGCAGCTCAAGAAAGAGAGGACAATAAGAAAATTTTCCAGAGAGAAAGGAGAAGGGCCATCTCAACCGAGAAGGAGCCACAGACTTAGAGGGATACTAAAGAAAAAAAAGGTTAAACAAACTGGAGTCATAAACATAGAGGACGAAAAACACCTACTGAGAAGGATTTTGATGAAGGAGCTCCTAAAATAGACCCTGCACAGTAACAAATTTACAACTATGTTGAAACATTAGAGAAAAGAGCTTCAGAAGGAAGAGACAGAACTCCTAGTCTACCAAAATCTACAGTTGATATCCTAAGGAGGGATAAATATGAATTATAAATACTCAAAAAACATATCAAGAATGAGAATGAAATTCTGAGAGAGTAAGTTTAACTTAAAATTGATATGAATTGAACTCTATCTTTACAAATGCAAAAGTTACACAAGGCGAGTGAAAAATTGAAGAAGAGAAAAAAAAACTTAACCAGGGCACTCAAAAATTTGAGATTCAAGTTAGTCATAAGGAAGCCCAGAAGGCCTTTGACTGCCAGGCAAAGTAGAAGAAGATGGTTGGATGTCCTTGCAGAGGTCTCAGAGTTCATGGAATAGTTGCATGAAGACATGCAAGAATCTAGCAGTGGGGGTATGTTGAGCTCCAAAGATGTTCTTTCTTCCACCACATTCCACTCCATTTCCTTTGTCCATTATTAATCACAGGCTCAAATGATCAGTAGAATTAGTTAAAATTTCTTTAAGAGTGAATATCATGATTAACTTGCTATGTTTTTATGATTTTGTCATTGTAGTACTTTTTGAACTAGATCTAGCTACAGAATGAAGACATTCTGTAGCTAGTTGCCGATTCTACAGCTGTCTTCATGTCTACGTAGGTTCCAAGTGTCATCTCAAAGGAAAACACATATGGTCATATTCCACATCATGCCCTCATCATTTTTTTCTCTCCACGAAGTTTGAACAGAATTCTGTAGGCAGTTATGTACGTGGGAACTCAAACTAGGAGAGAGACTCCTAATAGGACAAGGACAGTCCAGATGTCCTTAATTATATTACGTGACCACCATCAGAGTCCTAGTTTGTTTTTTATTTGGAAATAAAATTATCCTTAGGTTAGCTCAAGACAGTTATGTAATTTTGTTACAAATATGGCTCGGGAAACCGACTGACAAGGTTAGATTTTGTGGTTGATTACTAGATTTCAGAAGTCCGAAAACACTCTGTTTTTGAAGCAATTTCTCTTTAATGAAAGAAGCACCACTTCCTTCAAAACGTTGAGTCAATATTGAAGTATATTTCATGCTACTCCAATTGTAGAGGGCCCCTGCTACCTAAGCAGCCTTGTTTATACGGTTTAGATAAGTATTTTAGTCTCATTTTTCATTTCTAGCTTAAGTAGGTTTCTGAATTTTATGTTTCATGCTTGTTTACATTAATCATCACAGCTAGACTTACTCTTATAAACTCCTCCAAAATATCATCACGATGAATAAGGCATAGCTATGGTGTTGTAGATTTTAGTTGCATTTCCTTTCGAATTTTATGATTTATGCTTATTTACACTAAGTGTCACAGTCGGTCTTACTCTTACAAACTCTTCCAAAACATCATTAACAATGAATAAGAAACAGTTTTGGTGTCTTAGATTCTAGTTGTATTTGCTTTCAATCTTATGTTTATGTTCAATTGCATGGAATAATAGAGCTAGACTTGTTTTACAAACTCTTCCAAAATATCATTCCTATTGAACGAGATGGGTTGTAGAATTCCATAGACTAGTTGCATGTTAATTTAGTTATAGCACTCTGGAGGTTGATTGCATTTAGTTCAGCTCTGTCACTACATTCCCAGTTTGATAATGGAATTTTAGTTTAAATCTGTTCACTGTACTTCAAGTAGATTAGAAGCACTCTAGTTCAGTCTCAGTTCATTTTTGTTTCAAGAAAAAATTAATGGCATTTTAATTTAGTTGTAGTCACTGTCTTTTAAGATTGATATATCACGTTCTAGCTTAGTGTGATCCAATGTATTTTAAGTAGTGCTAGTTGTCAAAGTTAATCTCTCGGCCTTCATTATTTACAACTTACTTTTGTTCTGAATCTATATTGATATATCATCACATGAACAAGGGTTAGTCATATTAGTTTAAGGCTTTGATCACTCTACAAATCTTTTACAAAATCACTTATAGCCTTTTTCCCAAGCATCATTTTAGAAAATCTCAAAACTTATGAATAAGGCCTAGAAGTGATAAGTCAAGTTGTAGAATAGGGTAACTTCAACATCATAGGTTAATCTAGAATAGAAACCTTACTGTGTTACAAATAATCATTTTGTAATATTGTGAGTTGATTGTTTATTTAGGAGAACTTCATTTACACTTAACTTGTCCATTTCTCAAGCTCTTCCAACACACCTTTAATGAATGAATTGGATAAGTTCAAGCTCATGTTGTGATTTATATTCTTGCAATGAGGTCATTATCAAGCTTTGCATTTGTTGTTTGTCATCCATAGTTTAGGCTTTGTTTTGTTTTAAGTAACCAATAGCTTCTTTTCACCAGCACTTAGTTCTTTCCCTTTTCAAACATAAAACCATAAAACCAAAAACATCATAAAACACTAAACACAACATAGTGAGAAAAAAATACCTAGGCACATATAGTGCACCACACTTTAGCAGTTTACCAACCCTGGTTGACAATTAATGAACTCAATTTAGGAACACTAGGTTGAGCACAAACAGTAAGCATCTAAATTATTTGAAGTTGTGGATTTAAATTATTTTTTGTGAAAAGGGTGTGCTATGAATTCTTTCAGATTAATGTTCATATGAAGAGGGAATAAGTCTCAATGAGGAACTGGGTCTACGTGAAGTGGAAAGTGATATAGAGTAGATTGCGAACTGAAGAAAAATATTGAGAATGACTATAGTCCCTTTTGAGGTGAATACGAGATTGAATAATAAGGAAGTAACCCTGCGATATAGGACCCCCACCCCCCCACCCTGAAGGTATGCTGAAGTTAGAAGCTGAGAATAATCAGGGAATATTTTGGTTTCCCCATCCCTCTACTCCCCTTACCCCCATCCCTCTCCCCTCACCCCCCAAGAAGAAACATGATCGATCACATTAAGCTACCTATTTTTAGGGGAATCGGATGAGAGGATCTTGAGCAATTTTGGTTTGTAGTTGATGGGTATGGAAAGCAAGAAATATTAGTGATGAAGATGTAAAGAAGGTGTAACTCATCATGATGTTGAGAGAAAGAGAACCGATATGGTTCATGAAGTATTTTCCGTCTCATTAGTCTTATTCATTGGATGATATTAAGAAAGTGCTAGTAGCATAATTTAAGAAGTCGATTTCTGAATCACAGTGCATTACTGAGTTGAAGGAAATCAAACATATGAATAATGAATATGTTTAGGATTTGGATCAAACATTTAATGTCTTAATGGGATAGGTAAGCTTTAACATACCCCTATAGTAGCATAAAGAATCATTTATAGTTGCATTGGTGCCCCATATCGGGTTACCCTTGATGCAAAAAAAAATATCAATTCAAGCTAAAGCTCTGGAAATTGCAATCAACTTGGAAGCTTCGCCGATAGGAGATAATAATTTAGGAGTACAACATATTCAGAGTCAGATAAAAATTTTTACCTTGGAATTTCAATATCTCAAGAAAGGAAAATAAGTTAGACAGGAAGTGTGGTATATAAAGTGCAAAGCAGAGGGCCATTGTAAGGAACAATACCATGTGTTCAAATATTACTTGGCTATTGGAGCACCTAATCGACTAAATGAATGATCAATCTTGTGGTGCGAGATATGTAAAAATAGGGGCAAACATTTGGATGAATATTTATATTTATTATAAAAATATGTGCAGACGCCAAGGAAGTTGTTTTGTAACTTTTGTAAATCAGTAGGAGATGATGATAAAAAAATTTGAATTTATGAATCGATGATGAAATGCAGTGATAACCATGATAGAATGCAAGTTGAAGTATATGAAAATGAGGATAAAAAAAACATGTTGGTCATGGAGGTTTCCAAGGATGAGGATGAAGAGGAGGATTTGGTTGAGGACGTGGCCAAGTTATCTATTACAATTGTGGACATACAAGACACTTCAAAAGAGACTGTCATAATCCTACTACAACCTATAAGTACTACAAATATTTTTTTGATGTGATTTAGCAATGTCTAGTCCTTATGAAGAAGATGTGGGAGAAAAGGAACCAGCAACTCACACAAAATATGCAAATGATGACAGTTGAATCGATGGAGGATGAGGTGCACATCAAAATCATAACAAGGATTGGAGTTGGGATGATCGTTGATAAAACATAAGGTAAGAATAAAATGGAGGATACATGGGTAAGAAATACCATAGAAAAATCCCCTTGGTTCAATATTCATAAGGAAAAAGAAACGTTCATGGAGGGGAAGAGAAGCTTCATGGATGTTTGATCTTCAACATCTAGTGTGCAACCGAAGCTAATTCCAAAGAAAGACTGTGCTAAAGTATCTACTCCAATGTAAGAATTAGATCCAAGTCTCTTGAGGTCATTCTTATAGACTTCCAGGAAGTTGTTGATGAATCATAGGGTTATCGAATGACTCTAGAAGATGATAGAGTCTTGCACTGATAAATAAGTGCCACGAAGAGATTTGTTTATAGTAAACAATTTACATCGACATAAGAAAATAATGGGGAAAGATATGAGACTAACTGCACATATCGGGGAATATAATGTGGAAAAGGTAATCCTAGATTTAGGATTCCATGCCAACATGTTACCTAAGAAAACTTGGGAGTTAATGGGAATACCAAAGTTGCAATGGTCATCGATCCAGTTGAGGATTGCCAACCAACAGAATATCCTCCCTCTAGAAAGGTTACCATGAATTTTAGTAGATATTGAAGGTGTGTGCACTATTGCAGACTTCGAGGTGATTGAAATTGTAGATGATAAAAACCACTATCTAGCACTGCCTGCATTAGAGTAGGATTTTGATACTTTGGCAATAATAAATTTTAAGAAAAGACAAACGGTATTCGAAAAAGACAATATAAGGGTCATTTTTCCTTTAGAACCTTCAAAAGGAGTGTGCTATATAAAACCTGTCTGGGATGAGTACTATGACGAAGATGTCGACAATATTTTTCAAATAAAAAACAATGAGGAAGATTGGATTAATCCCATTGCATAGGGTAGCTTAGGTTTGGAAAATTGGTAGAATAGGTTATTGGAAGTATCTACCAGAAAATGTGCTAGAATCAAAAAATAACTTTGATGCATAAATTAGGAGGTACGTAATATGCCTTATTATGATGGGATATGATATGTAAGCATTTTTATTGATTAATATGAAAGAGAAATACAAAAATAATAGAGGCTTCAAACTTTGGATGTAGCCCTAAGGTCTACACCTGCTAGATGGTGGGGTACTCATAAAATGAATATAGGAAGTTGGGAGGAGTATCGAAGGCTGATGTGGGTCAGATTTGGGCCAGAAAATACATGAGTCGAAGTAGATTATGATGGTGAGTTTGATCCCCAAGATAATATTCATCACTACACTTCAGTTTGGAAAGACGTTTTATAACAAGAGTGGCTATATGGTGTTGGTGCATTAAGATGAATATTTAAAATAAATCCTAATACCTACATTAATTATCAACCCAGGGTAAGTCTGTTTATTTCAAGAGTGTTTAGAAAATTATATTCAAGTGAAATCAGAGGTTAACAATTCTACATCGTTGCAAGAGGTAAAATCTAATTCTCAAATTTTAATCAAGGCCAGTCTGCAAACGGATCTAAAATAACTTTAGCCAATTACCTTAACTGAATTCTAATCAATCCTATGTAGAAAACAATCTGAAATTCAAGAATTAAAGAATTCACATTTAACCAGAATCACTAATTAATATCTATGGAAATCCATCTAATCATAAAGGGAATATTGTAGCAATTGAATAGTGAGTAACTTATTCATGCTCTGCAAATGAAATTATCAATGAATTATTAACCAAATAAATCACTCATAAGGAACAACAACCAAAACGGTTAAATAACTCAGGTAAAGGAAAGAATAACATGTGTGCAGAAAGTAAAAACAATTAAGACTTCAAATCAATGGAAACGCAAACCACTCAATGTTGATGATAATTAAATCAATTTTGATTCTACAAAACATGGAAATGATAAATTACATAAAGGGAAAATAATAATATAACACAGAGAAGTAGTAGAGCTCCTAGTGGTCGAGCTTAGAGCCTCAAGAAGTCTCTGCCATAAGATATTCAGAACACTATTACGAAGGAACCGTTATCTCTTTAATTAAATTCAATATTCAAGGTACAACATCGCTGAAAGCATAAACTCTGTCTTGAATAATATAAAATTAAAACATACAGGTAAAAGTCTCTCCCATTATATTTCATCTATCAGTCTTTTATAACCTATGGAAAAACAAAACAGATAATACTGAATCCTCAAGATCAGGAGATCATGAGGATTCACAGTTGTCCAACAAATTGAATTATGAAATAGGCATGATTCTCCTCATATTTTGCTGGTTCACATGAAGAGGATAAGATTTTTCCTTTTCTTGGTCTTTCTTGTTTAGTCGCTTGAACATCAGTTATTTGGTTTAGATTTCTTGCACATAAAAAAAACGAAAGTTAGTTTTTATTCCAATTATCACAAAGTTAGTTAATAATTAGTTTTACCCTTTATTTACATTTAATTATTCTAGATTTATTTCCAAACTGAAGGTAAACATATGAAAGTTAGTAATAAATCGAACTAATTATGAGGGTAAAAATTACGTTTTTCATGGCCCAACATAATCCCCTTCTTACCTTGTTGCATGTCCTCATGAAATGAGATGGTTGAGGTGTAACAATGTAAAGGAATAAGTAGGATATACTTCATCCTTGTAAAATCGAAAACCATGTTTATGTTTGACCTTTGCAAAAGCATGATTTACATGACCCTCTGGAAGATCATAGTCATGGTGATAGCCTTCAGGAGGGTACCATATAATAGGGAATCGGTAGTGGTACCATATCCATGTAGGACCCATGAACAAAATTATCTTGTTGTATGTGTTAAAACAAACAGCAACAAGTTTAAAGTTCCTCTAACTAAATGGTTCTCGATTCTTAACGTTGCTAGTGGAAGCCTACCATATTTTCTTAGTTGCTGACAAAGAGCATTCCGTGATCTCCTGAAAGTAATCTCTCCCTGACTGTAGAATTTATTTTTGGAGTGGCCCCAATTTAGCTATAACCCCTTCCTGTTTCTAATATTTCTACTTAGCCTAAGCTAAGAGGAATATTCATTTTTTATTATTTTCTGTTGCAATAATAAATGAATAAAGGACATGTAAAACTCCTGAAAAGACTGAATAAATCAATGCCCATGTGAACAAAGATAAATCAAGGCCATGTAAATAATCACTTGCAGGTGTGAAAGGGGTTTGAGCTATAAGACAACGAGCAACATCAGTCCATGGACCCATGTTGCTCTCCGTTTTCCCAAAAAACGTCGTTTAGGGCCTCAAAACGGCTCCGGAAGTTTAGGACCCGAAAAACTGCTAAAAATAGTAAACTGTGCCGAAACTGAAAAACTCAAATAGACAATGGTGGAGCCCCAAGTGGAATAGGCGGGTGACCACCAATATCCACCTGGATCACTGGGTCAACATTGACCAAATCTACCGCGCTGTCTAGGTTCAATGCATCTCCAAAAGGGACAGCGTAGTTCTAGAAGGAGGCCCCTCATGTGAAAGGAGCCAACTCATCCAAGTGGTTTAGGGTTTTCAAAGGCTTTCATATTATAAAAGGAAGGGAATAGCAGTAAGGGAAAGTTTTTGATTGATCATATTTCTGAGTGTCTTTTTTTCTTAGACAAATACTATTCTTTGATGTTTAGTAGAGAATTGTGCTGCTTAGCACCTGGAGTTTCTATGCATGGATTTCACCTCTTCCTTTGAGGATTCTTGGAGGAGTATTTGTTCACTTGATCCACTATCAGGCTTGAGGCCAAGCTTTAATTCCAATTGCAGCGTAGATCCAGTGAGGGTTTGTCTACTTTTTCAAGCTGCAGCAAGTGGGATTCTAGATCTGTAGAGATCTAACTTGTTTTGGGAGCCTCTTCTCATGGAGTGTGCCTTTTAACCTCTTGGAAGAGTGCCTCTCCTATTTTCACTTTAGATCTGTAACTTGGAAGTGGTCCATCTATGTCATTTGAGCTACAACGATTTTTCCATTAAGGAACTATGTTATTTTGATATGAGATTCATCATGGTGTTTTGATCACAGTTTGGATGAGAGATCTCTGGTGTTGGGCTTTGCCTTCCACTTTGGTGATCCATGGATTACCTTGCTAATCCATGTTCTATTTAGATATGATCTATTTTCATGTAATGTTATATTTAGAAATTACTGTAGCATTTTATAGATCTGCAACTTGAAACTCAGATCTACTCTTATTTATGCATGATTTTGTCAAAACCCCAAAGGGATCTTGTAATGAAAACTATCTAGTTTCCAGATCTGAAATAGATCTGATGTTTTCTCCATAGATTTTTCCTAGATATAATTTGTAATATTCATCTCCTATAGCTCCTTAACATAACACTGTTGAGCCATTTCTGCATTTATATATGTGTTGCAGCTCTCTTTTCTAAGGATTTATTGCTCTATTGCCTCATGTATTCTACTGTATATTGAAAGAGCTTCATTATAATTCTGATTTTTTGCTGTACATTCATAAGTTAACCATATTTGATGCCATCCTTCTCATAATTTCCAAGACTGCGTTATTTCAGAAGCAGTTTGTTATGCATAGCTATAGATCCTCTTGTAGGGTGTTTTTCAGTTAGACTAGGCTGTGGGAGATCTATTTACCACACCTAGTTTGATTTGTTTTTTCTCCCCTTGTGTATATTGACTCCAGATCTGCAGATATAAGGGATCAAAGGGTTTAAAACTCATTTCTATACATAAATCTCCCAGGAGTGCGTTATTTCAGCAGGCTTGCTGTGCTATTCTAGATCTAGGATATTACAGTGGTATCAGAGCTCCTTACTTGGCACAGCTTGTGCTTTCCTTGGAGCATCACAACCATGTTGCATTAAGAATAAGATGAACCTCTTACTAAGAGGGAGAAGAGGTATCAGAATAGAAGTCACAAGAAGTATGATTATACTACTGAAGATAAGGACAAGGGTAAAGCCGCTGAGACTACAAGTGACAAAGAAGGGGAAGAGTTTGCAAGAACTCTGATGGTGGCCATGCAAAATATTTCTAGAGAGATCAAGGAGATGAGGATGGATGGAATGAGGGAATCTAGGAGGCCTAGGAGATTTCAGTGAGGCTTTGATATGTCTCATCATGGAATTTGGGCAACCAATGAATGCATACAAGCTCCACAAGCCTCACAATGCTCCACTATGCCTACTTTCTTAGGTTGTGGAGAATGAAGGACCACGAAACAAGACTCCTTGAAGGTTAATTTATGAAGTATGACTCTTAGAGTCACGGATTCAAGGATAACTTGAGTTTTCAAGATTTTTGTCACCTCAAGGATAGAAGAAGGCCAAGGTAGCGATTATAAAGATGGTGGATTCTTTCATGATAGACACCACTCTATGGCCATATTATTTTTTCCCCAAGTTTGATGAATCATCCTCCAATACGCGAGTCATGGTGAAAATCTAGATATTTATTTTTAGTTGAACGAAGTCGAGAGGTTGAAGCCATCAAGATTGCGGCGCTACACTTTGATGGTGAAGCACACAATTGGTGGTTCCATGGGTCCTCTACATTGGGACACATCAATGCTTGACTACCTATTACCAATTTACAAGAATACTAGTGGAGAGGTTTGACAGGAAGGATCCTAAAGCACCCTTCATAAGCCTTACAAAGCTAAAGCAGTCAAAAGATGTAGAGACTTGTATCTCTACATTTTACGAGGTTACCAGTCATGGTTCCCGATCTATCTATAACAAGGAAATTCTACATGTTCATCGATGGCCTAGAGGAATCTTTGCATGGGTTGGTTAAATCTACCAAGCCCATCACTTTACATGATGCCATTGAGAGGGCTAGATACCTTCAAGATGCCTTGCCACAAGCAATGGCAACTTTCCAAAGCAAGGCCCCTAAATTTTCTAAGAGGAAGGAAGGAAAAGCTCCTCCTCCCAAGGAGATCTATTTGAAGAAACCTCTTGATGTTGATCATAGGATGGAATTGAGGAAGAAGATACTGTGCTTCACTTGCCAAGAGTCATGGGCACCAGGACATAGATGTGCTGCTGGAAAAGCCCACTACATAGAAGTATTCTTATATTTTGAGGAGAAAGATGAAGGTGATGAACCTAGCAGGGATCACAATGCTAATGATGATGATGAGGGAGATCAAACACCATCCAGAGGTGGGAAGGGAGCCGTTTCTCCAACAAGTGGGACTCTTTCCTCTTTGAGAGGAGTGCCTAAGTACTTGACCCTAAGAGTAGAAGGTTCAGTCATGAATCAGAGTGTATCTGTCCTGATTGACAGTGGGGCAACCCACAACTTTATTGATGCTCACCTTGTGCAAAAAAGAGGAATCCCCACTAATAATTTTGAGGGAATTTCTATTTTGGTCCTAGGATATAGGACCATGCAATACATGCAATATGTTCCATCACTCTCTGTCACTATGGGATCCTACAGTTTGGTGGATCACTTATTTGTAGTTGACATACCAAAAACCAACATCATCTTGAGTTTCCAATGGTTTATTACCTTGGGGAAGGTTACCACTGATTGGAAAGCCTTGCAAATGGAGTGGGTGGACTTGAAGAGTGGGGAAACACAAATGATTCAAGGCATGCACACTTATCCTTCACCTAATGTTTCCACAAAAACAACAAAGATGGATTTGCACAGTGGACGCAGGGATCTCACAGTTCCTTCTCTCATGTTCATGAGGATGCTACAAGGGATATTATTATCTCATGGCAAGCCACCTGGAATGCCATCATATTCAGATCTTTTAGGGAAAGCCTCACAGAGTTCTGCTCCAAATCTAGATCCAAGAAGGATTGGAGAAATGAAAGAGAAAGCTACAACGCTGTGGGAGGAGAAGAATGGGAGGATCAACCATCCAACAAACAATTTTGGCATGTGTAATTTCAAAATGAAAATCAAAACATGACAAGCACTTCCATGGATGTATCAGCAATGCCATCATTATTGAGCATTGTGGATCTTTATTGGAAATCTCAACTGCTTGTAGAGTATGCCAAATATCTCCACACCGGTATGATACTAGATGTTGTGCAGCAAGAAGAGGCCTATTTATTCCAAGGGGGAGTCATATATTATCATGGTAAGCTCTTCTTTGCTAGAGCCTCCAAGCTCAAGCAGAAGATCCTGCAAGGAGCATATGAAGAATTCTTCCTTAGCCATATGTATTCAATGAGGATCTATTTCTTGATCATGAAGAGTTTTGATTGGGAAGGTATGAGAGAGGACTTACATAAGCACTTTCAAGATTGCAATAGATGTGGAGGATTGGGGCAGCCAATGGACTATTTGAAAGAGTCATCTCAGCCATCTCTTCCTTTGCCTGAGAGGAGGGGAATGCTCATGCACAACTCCATGTGTGTGAAGGACTATGATGGTAAAGGATTTGGACATGACAAGAAAGTTGCATTTTCTGATCTATTACATTCCTTTGCCATGTTTTTACAGGATATGACTCCTAAAGGGAGTGAGAGATCATTTGGATCTCATAGCTTGTTGGGGGCCAATGGAAATTCTGAACTTGGCCACTCCCTTGATGTGCAAAAGGAGATTCATTTTCATGATGGTTTCTTCCCAAAGGCACCAAACTTATGTAACACCTTCAGCCATGTTAAGGTGACTCATGCAGCAAAAGTGTGGTGGGAATGCCATTTTCCACACTTGATGAAGAAAAGAGGTGCACTGTGTTGGCATCACATGTGGGATTTTGACCCACCTCCTCAAGCTGAAATTTCAGTTTGCATATATGTAGTCCTGCTTCCATACCTTGATGATATAGTTGTATTGCTTATGGGGCTGTATGGACAGAGGATGGGTAGTGTGCATGTACCACATGGTTTGGAACTTCCACCTGTACTTCATGATACATGTTTTAGATGTAGCATAGCTCCAACTATGTTTATTTTTGTTGAGTTTCTCACTCATGAAGGGATGGACTATGCACATATTATGTTCTCCTTCGAGGAACAATTCATGATGTATCGGCTTGTTGAGCACTTGGCTTATGATGAGGACTTGATCCTTGATGATTCCATCAATGAAGGAGGAGAAGTACTACAGATATTACCCTATTAGTTGCTTGAGGACAAGCAACATTTAGGAGGGGAGGATTGTAATATTCCTACTTAGCCTAAGCTAAGAGGAATATTCATTTTTGTTTTATTTTTTGTTGCATGAATAAATGAATAAAGGAGGACATGTAAAACTCATGAAAATATTGAATAAATCAATGCCCATGTGAACAAAGATAAATTAGGACCATTTAAATAATCACTTGCAGGTGTGAAAGGGGTTTGAGCTGTAAGATTGGGTCAACCTTGACCAAATCTATAGCATTGTCTAGGTTCAATGCATCTCCAAAAGGGACAGCGCAGTTCTAGAAGGAGGCCCCTCATGTGAAAGGAGCCAACTCATCAAGGTGGTTTATGGTTTGAAAAGGCTTTCATCTTATAAAGGAAGGGAATAGCAGCAAGAGAAGGTTTTTGATTGATCATATTTCTGAGTATCTTGTATGCTTAGACAAATACTATTCTCTACTGTTTAGTAGAGAATTGTGCTGCTTACCACTTGGAGTTCCTATGAAAGGATTTCAACTCTTCCTTTGAGGATTCTTGGAGGATTATTTTCTGATTTGATCCACTATCAGGCTCGAGGCCAAGATGTACTTCCAATTGTAGCGCAGATCCACTGAGGATTTGTCTGCTTTTGCAAGTTGTAGCAAGTGGGATTCTATATCTACATAGATCTAGCTTGTTTTTGGAGCCTCTTCTCATGGAGTGTGTCTTTTAACCTCCTGGAAGAGTGCCTCTCCTATTTTCACTTCATATCTGTAACTTGGCAGTGGGCCATCTATGTCATTTGAGCTACAACGTTGTTTCCATTAAGGAACTGCGTTTTTTTTATATGAGATTCTTCCTGGTGTTCTGATCACAATTTAGATGAGAGATCTATGGTGGTGAGCTTTGCCTTCTACTTTGGTGATCCATGGATTAGCTTGCTGATACATTTTCTATTTAGATATGATCTATTTTCATGTAATGTTATATTCAAAAAATTGCGGTAGCATTTTCATATCGGCAACTTGAAACTCAGATCTACTCTTATTTGTGCATGATTTTTTCAAAACCCCAAAGGGATCTTGTAAAGAAAACTATCTAGTTTCCAAATCTGAAATAGATCTGATGTTTTGTCCACAGATATATCCTAGATCTGAGTTTTAATATTCAGCTGCTGCAGCTCCTTAAAATAACGTTTTTGAGCCATTTCTGCATTTATATATGTGTTGTAGCTCTCTTTTCTGAGGATTTCTTACTCTATTGCCTCATGTATTCTACTGTATATTGAAAGAGCTTCATTATAATTCTGATTTTCTATTGTAAATTCATAATTTAACCATATTTTATTCCTTCATGCTCATACTGTCCAAGACTCCTCTATTTCTGAAGCAGTTTTTTGTGCATAGCTGCAGCCCCTCTTGCAGGGTGTTTTTCAGCTCGACTAGGTTGTGGGAGATCTATTTACCACACCTAGTTTGATTTGTTTTTTCTCCCCTTGTGGATCTAGAATCCAGATCTGCTAATATAAGTGATCCAAGGGTTGAAAAATCATTTCTGTACATCAATCTCCCAGTAGTGCCTTATTTCAGCAGGCTTGTTGTGCTATTCCAGATCTAGGATATTACAGTGGTATCAGAGCTCCTTTCTTGGCATAGCCTATGCTTTCCTTGGAGCATCACATCCATGTTGAATTTAGAATAAGATGAACCTCTTACTGAGAGGGAGAAGATGTATCAGAACAGAAGTTAGAAGAAGTATGATTATACTACTGAAGATAAAGACAAGGATAAGTCCCTGAGACAACAAGTGAAAAATAAGGGGAAGAGTTTGTAAGAACTCTGTTGGTGGCCATGCAAGATCTTGCCAAAGAGATCAAGGAGATTAGGATGGATAGAATGAGGGAATATCCTGGGAGGTTTCATCTAGGAGAAAGCTCTAATATGTCTCATGATGGGGCTGGGAAACCAGTGCATCTACCACAAGCCCCACAAGCCTCACAATGCTCCACTATGCCTACTTTCTTGGCTGTGGAGAATGAAGGACCACAAGATAAAACCTCCCTTGAAGGTTACTTTGTGGAGTATGACTCTCAGAGTTAGAGATTCGAGGATAACTTGAGTTTCCAAGATTTGTGTCACCTCAAGGACAGAAGAATACCAAGGCAGCAGTATAGAGATGGTGGATTCTTTCATGATAGACACCACTCTATGGGAAGGTTCCTTTTTCCCAAGTTTTATAGATCATCCTCTAGCTCTACCAAGGCATGGGTAGCAAAGCTAGATATTTATTTTCAGTTGAACAAAGTCCCTGAGGTTGAAGCCATCAAGATTGCAGCGATGCACTTTGAAGGTGAAGCACACAATTGGTGGTTCCATGGGTCGTCTACATTGGGACACATCAATGTGACTACCTATTCTGAATTTACTAGAATACTGGTGGAGAGGTTTGATAGGAAGGATCTTGAAGCACCCTTCATAAGCCTAGCAAAGATGAAGCATTCAGGAGATGCAGAGACTTATATATCTTAGTTTCTGAGGTTATCAGTCATGGTCCATGATCTATCTGTAGCAAGGAGAGTCTACATGTTGATCGATGGCCTGGAGGAACCTTTGCATGGGTTGGTTAAATATACCAATTTCATCACTTTGCATGATGCCATTGAGAGGGCTAGAGACCTCCAAGATGCGTTCCCAAAAGCAAAGGCAACTTCCCAAAGCAAGGCCCCTCACTTTTCTAAGGGGATGGAAGGAAAAGATACTCCTCCCAAGGACAACTGTTTGAAGAAACCTCTTGATGTTGATCACAGGAGAGAATTAAGGAATAATATACTATGCTTAAATTTCCAAGAGTCATGGGCACCTGGACATAGATGTGCTGCTAGAAAAGCACACTACATAGAAGTCTTCTTAGATTTTGAGGAGGAAGATGAAGGTGATGAACCTAGGAGGGGTCACAATGTTGATGATGATAATGAGGGAGATCAAACAACATCCAGATATGGCAAGGGATCCTTTGCTCCAATAAGTGAGACTCTTGCCTCTTTGAGAGGAGTGCCTATGTAATTGACCCTAAGAGTACAAGATTCAATCATGAATCAGAGAGTATCTATCCTGACTGACAGTGGGGCAACCCACAACTTTATTGATGCCCACCTTGTGCGAAAAAGAGGAATCCCCACTGATAATTTTGAGGTATTTTCTGTTTTGGTCCCAGGAGATAGGGCCATGCAATGCATGCAATATGCTCCATCACTCTCTGTCACTATGGGATCCTACACTTTTGTCAATCACTTCTTTGTAGTTGACATACCAGACACCAACATCATCTTGGGTGTCCAATGGTTGACTACCTTGGGGAAGGTTACCACTGATTGGAAAGCCTTGCAAATGGAGTGGGTGGACTTGAAGAGTGGGGAACCATAAATGATTCAAGGCATGCACACTTATCCTTCACCTAATGTTTCCACACAAACAACAGAGATGGATTTGTGCAGTGGAGGCAGTTATCTCACAGTTCCTTCTCTCATGTTCATGAGGATGTTGCAAGGGACATTATTATCTCATGGCAAGCCACCTAGAATGCCATTAGATTCAGATTTTGTGGGGAAAGCCTGACAAATTTCTGCTCCAAATCTAGATCCAGGAAGGATTGGAGCATTGAAAGATCAAGCTACAGTGCTGTGGGAGGAGAAGAATGGGAGTATTAGCCTTCCAAAAAACAATTTTGGCATGTGTAATGTCAAAAGGGAAGTCAAAAACATGACAAGCACTTCCATGGATGTATCAACAGCACTGTCATTGTTGAGTAGTGTGGATCTTTATTGGAAATATCAACTACTTGTATAATATTCCAAAGATCTCCACACAGGTATGATACTAGATGGCATGTAGCAAGAAGAGGGCTACTTAGTCCAAGGGGGAGTCATCTATTATCATGGTAAGCTCTTCTTATCTATAGCCTCCAAGCTCAAGTAGATGATCCTGCAAGGAGCATATGAATAATTCTTCCTCAGCCATATGTATTTAATGAAGATCTATTTCTTGATCATGAAGATTTTTGATTTGGAAGGCATGAGAGAGGACTTAAATTAGCACTTTCAAGAGCGCAATAGCTTTGGAGGATTGGGGAAGCTAATGGACTATTTGCAAGAGTCATCTCAGCCAGCTCTTCCTTTGCTTGAGAGGAGGGGAATGCTCATGCACAACTCCATGTGTGTGAAGGACTATGATGGTATAGGATTTGATCATGACAAGAAAGTTGTATTTATTGATCTATTACATTCCTTTGACATGTTTTTGTAGGATATGACTCCTAAAGCGAGTGAGAGATCATGTGGATCTCATAGTTTGTTGGGGGCCAATGGAAATTCTCAACTTGGCCACTCCCTTGATGTGCAAAGCAAGATTCATTTTCATGATGGGTGCTTCCCAAAGGCACCAAACTTATGTAACACCTTCAGCCATGTTAAGGTGACTCATGCAGCAAAAGTATGGTGGTAATGCCATTTGCCACACCTAGATCTAATGAAGACAATATGTGCACTACACTGGCATCACATGTGGTATTTTCACCCACTTCCTCAAGCTCAGATTTCAGTTTGCATATATGTAGTCGTGCTTCCATACCTTGATGATATAGTTGTATTGTTTATGGGGCTGTATGGACAGAGGATGGGCAGTGTGTATGTACCACATTGTTTGTAACTTCTACCTGTACTTCATGATACATGTTTTAGATGTAGCATAGCTCCAACTATGTTTATTTTTGTTCATTTTTTCACTCCTGAAGGGATGGCATATGTACATATTATGTTTCCCTTCGAGGAAAAATTCATGATGTATTGGCTTGTTGAGCACTTGGCTTATGATGAGGACTTGATCCTTGATGATGCCATCAATGAAGGAGGAGAAGTACTGTAGCTCCTACCCTATCAGTTGCTTGAGGACAAGCAACATTTTGGAGGGGAGGACTGTAATATTCCTACTTAGCCTAAGCTAAGAGGAATATTCATTTTTGTTTTATTTTCTGTTGCATGAATAAATTAATAAAGGAGGACATGTAAAAATCCTGAAAATACTGAATAAATCAATGCCCATGTGAACAAATATAAATTAGGGCCATGAAAATAATCACTTGCAGGTGTGAAAGGGGTTTGAGTTGTAAGACTGGGTCAACCTTGACCAAATCTATAGTGTTGTCTAGGATCAATGCATCTCCAAAAGGGACAGCAGAGTTCTAGAAGGAAGCCCCTCATGTGAAAGGTGCCAACTCATCAAGGTGGTTTAGGGTTTGCAAAGACTTTCATCTTATAAAAGGAAGGGAAGGGCATCAAGAGAAGGTTTTTGATTGATCATATTTCTGAGTATCTTGTCTACTTACACAAATAATATTATCTATTGTTTAGTAGAGAATTGGGTTGCTTAGCTATTGTCTAACCAGCTCCAAAAATAGAATAAAAGAGATATCAAGGCCTTATAAATAAGCCACTTCAAGGGGGCAACCTCCAATACATTACATAAATGAACAATTCTTGGATGATACAATTTACAAAACCTCCTTTCTATATATAGGAGTCCATGGGGCCATAATGTAATCCTAGTGGGGCCACAATGTAATCCTAACCCGACTGGCTAATAATAATTTAAGGGCACAATAATAAAAATATGGGGGTTACAAGGGTACAATAATAACAATAAACGAGTTACACTAACAACAATAATGGACTATGCTAGTAATATAGGGACCTAACATGCCCCTCTCCTTCAAAAAAGTGTTGTCCTCGATGCTTGAGTAGCTCTGGGTGCTTTTGTATAAAATTCTCATCCTCCCATGTAGAATCTTCGGTGGGTAAGTTTTTCACTTCGTTTTGTTGTTCGTTGCGAGAGCGAAATTTGCTCTTGTAATTTTGATATGTCATGTTGCCATTCTTCATCTTCATGAGTCATAGTAGAGCCTTCTGAAGGCTTAATGGGTGTTGAATTCTTTTTAGGGGCCATTTTAGAATCCAATACTGATATCTATTCTACAATATGCCATTGGGATCAATTTAACTTGATTATTCAAACAAGTCTTGTGCAATTTGAAAAAAATACACACCTTTTTCTTGCTTTTGAGGAGCTCGATACGGTGGATTGTCTTTGTGATTGCGGCTGCCAATGTTGGTTGAATGTGATGTATCCCTGCGGGTTCTCGTTCGAATTCCAAAGGTTTGACCTGATTTGGATTCTCCAAGACAAATTTGTGTCCAATCTCCCACAATGACCTAATTATGGATTGGTTCAGTAGAGAGAATTTGTATGATTTGCCACGTGTCACTGTTTCATCCTTCAGCTCTAAAATTTATAGCCAATAAACTACAGTTCGTGTAATTTCTACCAATTTTTACGACACTCCAATCTGATGCTCAGAGAGAGAGTTATGAATCTTTTCCCACGATGACCTCTTTGAGATGAAATTCGGGAGCCTGAAAAGGCACTACCTTTCACAGATCATATCTCTGAAAATATTGCGAACCAAGCTCTGAAATGTTTCAACGAGTTTCCTCAGGATTTTAGCTTCGTACCCTAAAAATTTCAGATTTTGAACCTTCATAGAAAAAACATTATAGAGAAAATTCCACGATGACCTGTTTAGAGAAATGAAACTCTAGAATCCAAACCTCTGATACCAAATGTTGTGTAACCAACTCCAAAAATAGAAGAAAAGAGATATCAACACCTTATAAATAAGCCACTTTGAGGGGAAAACCTCCAATACATTACATAAATGAATAATTCTTGGATGATACAATTTACAAAACCTCCTTTCTATATATAGGAGTCCATGGGGCCATAATGTAATCCTAGTGGGGCCACAACGTAATCCTATCTAACCTAACAATAATAATTTAAGGGCACAATAATAGCAATATGGGGGTTACAAGGGTAAAATAATAACAATAATAGGGTTACACTAACAACAATAAGGAACTATACTAGTAATATAGGGACCTAACATTAACACCTGCAATTCCTATGCAGGGATTTCACCTCTTTCTTTGAGGATTATTGGAGGAGTATTTGTTGATTTGATCCACTATCAGGCTTGAGGCCAAGATCTACATCCAATTTTAACATAGATCCAATGAGTTTTTGTCTGCTTTTGCAAGCTGCAGCAAGTGGGATTCTAGATTTGCAGAGATCTAGCTTGTTTTGGGAGCCTCTTCTCATGGAGTGTGTCTTTTAACCTCCTGGAAGAGTGCCTCTCCTGTTTGCACTTCAGATTTGTAACTTGGTAGTGGGCCATCATTTCATTTGAGCTACAACATTGTTTCCATTAAGGAACTAAATTATTTTGATATGAGATTCTTCATGGTGTTTTGATCAGAGTTTGGATGAGAGATCACTGGTGTTGGGCTTTGCCTTCCACTTTGGTGATCCATGGATTAGCTTTTTGATCCATGTTCTTCTTAGGTCTGATATATTTTCATGTAATTTTATATTCAAAAATTACTGTAGCATTTTATAGATCTGCAACTCGAAACTCAGATCTACTCTTATTTATGCATGATTTTGTCAAAACCCCAAAGGGATCTTGTAAAGAAAAATATCTAGTTTCCGGATCTGAAATAGATTTGATGTTTTGTCCATAGATCTATCCTAGATCTGAGTTGTAATATTCAGCTGCTACAAATCCTTAAAATAATGCTCTTGAGCCATTTCTGCATTTATACATGTGTTGCAGCTCTCTTTTCTGAGGATTTCTTGCTCCGTTGCCTCATGTATTCTACTGTATATTGAAAGAGCTTCATTATAGTTATGATTTGTTGTTGTACATTCATAAGTTACCATATTTTATGCCCTCCTACTCATACTATCCAAGACTGCATTATTTCTAAATCAGTTTGTTGTGCATAGTTGCAGCCCCTCTTGTAGGGTGTTTTTCAGCTAGACTAGGCTGTGGGAGATCTATTTACCACACATAGATTGATTTTTTTTTGCTCCCCTTGTGGATCTAGACTCCATATCTGCTAATATAAGGGATCCAAGGGTTGAAAACTCATTTTTGTACATCAATCTCCCAAGAGTGCATTATTTCAGCAGGCTTGTTGTGCTATTCCATATCTGGGATATTACATTGTTTCATGAATCTCTTATGTTGGGTGAAGATATGTAGGGGTTTTGTGGGTTCTCCTCTAACCCAAATATCCAAACCATGTTCCATTCTTTGAAAAGTGTTATAGGTCTTAACCCATTTAATCTCATTATTAGAAAATGAAGGAAACCATGAAATTGGATATCCCCAATGAAGGGACTAGGGTTACTATCTCACTCATCTTCTCAAAATAAATCGTGTAAATACAATTCACATAGGAGGCATTGAACCTTCTCATTATGTTCCCCACAACACTTGATAAATTCTATAGTGGTCTTAAATTTAGTAGCCTTTACGGCTCTAATGGTTTTCACTTTAAGAAGTAGATATCTCTCTAGTAAAAACAAGGCATAATTAGTAGCAGGTGATCTGCAAGATAAAACATCTGATTAAATAAAGAAAATAGTATATGTTTGCTTCAAGGCTACCTCTAGCTGAGCTTGTGCTTTATTTACCTTCTTCTTCTCACCTTTGAATTTGGAAAAAGTTTCATCTTCGGTTGGAGCAAGCTTGTTGAGTTTCTCTAACAACTCCTGGTGTACTTGTAAGGGCACCACTTCCTTCTTATAGTTGGCGAACTCTTCCTAGGTCTGTGTCAATTCATGTTTAAGCCTTGGAATAAAATATTATTTTACCAAAGGAGTATAACAAGGTATTTCGTCTGTCTGTGTTTCCAAGTCCGTTTGGGTTTCAACAACATATGTTTCTATTTTAGGCTTACAGGCCTTATCTGCCTCTTTTAACCATTCCCTTAATTTCTTCATTGTTTTTTTCAATTTCTTGTATTCTTGCAAAACTTTCTCAACTTACTATTAACTAATTTGTTCTTCATTATAGGGTTTTTTTTAGAAGAGGGAACAATATCTTTTTTAGGCACAGGAGGATCTTTGTCAATTTCTGGGCCATGATCTAGTGGGCCAATGTTTTCTTCAGGCACCAGAGGGGTTGTGCCTACATCAATATCCTGGTCCATTGGGAAAGTAGCTTCTTCAGGCACCAGAGGAGTTGTGCCTATATCGGTATCCTGGTCCAATGGGACAGTATCTCCTGACAGGTTCTCAGATTCAAGGGCTTTCTATTTATATGTTTCTTCTTCCAAATATTCATTACCAAAGGGAGTTGAATCTCTTGAATCCTGCAATTCTTCAGTAGAAGGAAAAATATTAGTGTGGCTAGAACTTCCAACAAAGGTAGCTTGGTCATTTTTTCCTAGCTTTCTTTGGAACCGATTTCTCTACTCTGAGCTACTCAATTTCTTTGTTATCAGGGTTTTCCTCAGGTGGGGTTAGGATAGGATTTACAAATTTATCCAAATTTAGCTGATTCTTGGTCAATTCATGAATAATAATCAGCTTTATCAGATCATGATGGCTGATAAATGTATGCAGATTCTTAGCCCTCCTAACCTGACTAGAAATTTTATGTAACAAGGAATTAAAAAAGAATGGAAAATTAACTAAAATGTTTCTATTTGAGTATGGCTATAAGTTGAAGTTGTCAGGGTTTTACCATGTCTTGACGTCCATTACACTTGATATACTTCTGAATGGTGATTTCTAGTTCTTTCCAAGGTTCCTTCAAAGGTGCAGAGTGAATCCCTTTCCTTTGCATACCAATTTCTCGTCTGGGTCCTGAACATTGCAATTGTTTCGTGTAGGAGGATGTGCTTATAATTCCACCTGTCCTTGCTACCAGAATTCCAGATACCTTAGCTATTATAGCTTCCAATACTACTATTTTTCTTCCCTTTACAATTTTATGTCCATCCTGCAGGTTTTGTAGGAATTCTAATGCTATCTCAGAGTGAAATCCCTGTAATTTGTCTAGATATGGAAGACAGGCACTGCACTGAAGAATAATGAGAGCCTGTTCTGTGATATTGAGTACTGTGGGTTCATTGCAGAAAGAACTCCCACCCATATTTTTTGTGCTTAAAATGTTGAATTCACACTTTTCCATTCAATTCTCATGAATTCGTTAATTTGGAACATCACAAATATTGCATGTAATAACTTGAATATGTTGTTAAAAAAATGAAAATGAAATAATATATGTTTTTTGCATTAGTAGGTTTCGACGGATTTTAATCATTAGCTCGCATGCTTGCTCATAATGTACACCTTTCCCCATCCAATTATAGATGGGTTTCCATGCCCTTAGAGCATATAAAAAGAGGAAAGATGTTGAGGATCATAAATGCAGTGAAATAATAATCATAGCGACGTACATTTTGGCAGAAATTAGTCAAATCAGCATTAATCATAAAAAAAGTGGGGAAATGACCAAAAAGGAGAAAAATGGAGAAATAATTATTATTAGAAAATATTGTTACTTTGATGGAAAGATGTGACAGAAACATGACAAGTAAATACTGATAACAACTGATCAGGCATAATTAATTTAATTCATATGAAAGTATTGGTCACCATGCATATTGGTTAATATAAAGATAACTATGTTCAAATGGTAAATTCATGTTTGGAAATTATTCAATAGGAAATAAGTGAATATAGAATGAAAGGATATTATCATGGAACTTCAATACCACAAGCAGGGCCACTACTGCTAGCAGGCATCCATATCCTCGACAGGGTTTCTTTTTAACCCCAAAAATGAGCCAGAATCCTCTGCTTAGAACTTAGATAATTTTTTTACTCCTATAGAAATACCATTGTGATGGCATGGTACCCATATGGCATCAGTGCCATTCACAAGGGTTTAGCAAAGTGATCAAGCCAACTCGTGATGAGACCTCTTGTCCTTCAGGCATGTAATATTTCCAAATAGGGAAACTAGGAATATAGTGCATAAACATGGAAAATAGTAGTGAATAAAAAAATAGGCCATTACATGAGACAAATGTACATCCATATTATTAAACATATCAACAAATAATAGGCCAAATATCTTGAGGATCAAGTCACTGAAACAATACAAAACAAGCCTATACTATGCAAATATGTCAATACATGAGAAATAGCTACTATACAAGTGCCATGAGCTAGGACAACACAATTTTAGGGCATAAATGGTATGGGAAAGATATAAAAATATGTATCTATTGTTATATAGCTCAAATAATGCTGGGAGTGAAGATCTAGACTCCCAAACAATTTTCCTAGAGAACCCAGAAAGGGTTTCCAGAAATACCCAAAACACAAAAATGTCGGAATGCAACCCTAGGGCTGAATTGCAGCTACAACTGAATAACTGGATGGATGTGGCTAAAAATGATGTATAAATGTATATATCTCCTCCAATAGGTCCTTCAAGTGAAAGGCTTATCCCAACACTAAAGATCTCACCCTCCAAATCAAGCACCGAAACCTCCACTGCAAATGCTCACTAGAATAACAGAGTCAAAGAGGGAATCTGCACTATAGATGATGGAAATAGGTCAGCCTGGTGCCAAGATATGAAATAAATCTCAAGAACCTTCCTTTCTGATCTCCCAATGGGAAGAATTATTCCTCCACTCAAAAACTAGCTCAGAAAGTGGGTTTCTCAACCATCCACTGCAACACCCTACAACACAACACAAATCTGAACATAAATTGTGTTGTAGATGAAGATTGAAGCTTGGCCAGAATGCCAGAATGTGGAAATTTGATGAAATACTCTTCCTATAGGCTCCTAAAGGAAAGAGGTGGGATTCTCTCTTGGTAACATGCTGTGCTAAACAACACAGCAATCTCAGCTAAACAACTGGAGAGTGCAAGAAGTCATACATACCACAAAATCAATAATCAATAACATAACCATATATGGCCACCTTTCCCTCCTTATAAACAATGCAAGCCTTTTCACCTTGGTTCCTACTCATTAAAGTCACTACTATCATGGATAATTTCTCCCATTCACAGTGTGTTGTATCTTGTTGGTGATCCACTCCCTCGTTTTTGATTTGGTCAAACTTGACCTTGTCGACATGAATTAGCCCTTTTTTACACATGAAGGTGCTTTATCCATCTATTAATATTATCCCTATTCACATTAAGAGGGTTTTTATTCCTACTAAAGAGATTTATGGGTCTCCCTACCCACTTATTCATCTATCTAAATGACAAAAGAAAAAATTAATATTCCAATTAGCTACATGGTAATTTAGGAATATTACAGTCCTCCCCTCCCAAATTTTTCTTGTCCTCAAGAAACTACAAGGATGGAACTGAAGAGACTCCTCTCCTCCTCCTTTATAATCCTCATATGATAAGACCCTTCAATGAACAAGATGATGTCTCATGAATAAGTCTCCAAGTTGCTCCTCCCAAGTGTCCAAGTTAGCTTTTGGTGACAAATCCAAATATCTATCATCATGAAGAAGTGGAATATCCATGGAGGAAAAAATATGTTTTCTAGAGGCCTTATTGAGGCATGGAATCTGAAATATATTTGGAATCATCATTCTCATGTGAAGCTCCCATCCCTAAGCTATCATCCACACAAAATGAGTCTCCCTCCAAAATGGTAACTCATGGAAAAAATCCTCCACCTTTGGCTCCTGGAATGTAGGTGGGACGCATATATGAACATGATAGACTAAATGGCCTACCCCACACTGTCTTTCTCTCCACTTATCGAAAGTGTAGAGCTGTTGTTGAATTTGGGCTGCAATATTGTTGCCCTCAAGAGACAAAAGGACAACTAGATCTTCAAAGACCCCTTCTGTAGTATCATGAACATTGCTAGCCCAAGCCATCTCATACAAAGTGAATAGCACATCATCACCATATGGAATCCAATTCAGAAATATGATTTTTGTTATGTGTAATGATTTATGGTACCAATGGTTTCTCCAGTGGATAGAGCGCAGTTTTTCTAATTGTTATTTCAGAACATCATGTGGCAAGTTGTCCTCCATCAATTTGCTAGTTGTGCATGTTTTCTCATATGCTAAGAAGTAGTAAATGGTATTATATATCAGCTGAGCATAACAATAATAGAATAACGCATGCCCAAATTCATCCAAGAAAGGACTTCCTCCATCATTGGTATTGTTCTTAGAAAGACCATGTAGCAAAAATAGAAACTTTCCCTTTTGTGGAGAAATGCACTGTACATATATGGCAAGAGAATGAAAATATTTTTTTAGATGAAAAATAAGTACAAACATACCATTTTTACCATGCATTGTGAGTAGGAAAAAGATGAGGTCTACAGATGAGCCTTCCCATGAGAATCTCGTCATAATGGTTTGAAATGTAAAGTCATACATACTCCCATTGGAACACTCCATCAATAGATGCATACTACCAAGTAACACCATTTTTGTCCTTAGTGATAAGGCCCTTGTCACCCCATGACTCCATTCTTTGACATGCCACATGCCAAAGTCATCTACCTTGGTTGGGAGATTCCTCCTTATGTGGGAGCACCTCCTGATTTTTCAAAACTAAGGAGTAGCCCCTTTGCACCATGATTGTGCCCCATCTACTCCTCTAATATCATTCAAAGTATGGGATAAAATCAGCCCATACTCTCCCAAGAGAAACCAAAGAAACAATAGCTCTTGCTTCCTCCCCACATCTCCATTATATAGACCATGGAGTGCAAGCTTTATGATTGACAAAAAATTGTCACATCACCCCAATGCAACTGAACTCCTTGCTTCCATATAATGAAAATTTCATGCTAAGTCCCAACCACTCACACACCCTCAAATATAGGATATGTTACATGATGGCCAAACTCATTCAAGAGTAGCCAACGCAACCATGCCTCCTACTGCCCTATGTCATAGATATGCAAGTGGCTCACCAACCTCATGCTTACCATCCACACTCCCTGATCCAAATGTGGGTGCCTCATTCCATGCTCAACATTTTTATCCCTCCAATATAGAATACAAACCTCCCAAATAAAAAAAATGTCTCTACACTTCATGGGATGTTGAAGTGCAGCCTCCTGGAGATATCCATATGAAGACCACTCATCAATGACAATGTTGAATCCATAAGGATCCAGGTATACTGAAGGAAATTTTTTCTCATTGAGCTGTGAAGTGCTCATCAAGAAGGATCCATCATAATAATGGGAGATAATATGTCTCTCATCGACCATCTGCCTATCCCTTGTTACACATGTATAATTGTCATTGGAATTCCCCAATAATGGTTGGGCCCCCAACTCATCACTACTGCTCAATGACAGCACCACTAATCTCCATGATGGTACATATGGTTTCTCTAGATCATGCCCAATGTTGAACATATACTTCTACATAATTTTTTTTAGGAAAATGCTCATCCTATCCTCCAAAATCTACACTCCAACCCCAAGAGTTGTTTGCAACTCATCAATGAGATACTAGGATGAATTTATATCTCCTCCTTGAAGGGTCCCCTACGCAGTGATAGTCTGTTGCTCCAAATCACCAGTGTATCCTGACCCTAGTTCATGCAATGGTATACTCCCACAACTTTCCATAAGATGTGCTGAAGTAATAGAAAGTGGAAACATTTTCATACATTAGTTTTTCTTCGGAACATCTTGTACTACTACAAGGGTTCCTCCCACCGGTGTGATGAGTTCCCCTACTCATAATGATGGCTGCTCTTCTATGGCTACATCAGCACTGGTATAAGTCTCCTCCTCATACATCTCCTGAATAATGCATGGGACTCTAAATGTCAAGAGATTAAGACCACTTTGCAAAGGTGCAAGTGTTCTTTCTCTTGATGTAAGTGCTCCTGCAACAAGTGGTGGTGTAGGTTTCTTCTCCTCTGATTTCTTCTTGTCAAACCTCTTGATCAACATTTGAGTAACATTTGCATATGTAGTCATTTTGGCATGACTCAAATGTCTAAACAACCAAATGTTTGCTTCACCCTCAAGGTGCAGCACTGCAATCTCAAAAGCTTCTCTTTCTACCATTGGGTGTAGCAGGAAGATTGCATCCAACCTCATTCCCAAAATCTTTCTTGTGCATGTGGATGACCCATAAAATGTAGACAATAGAAATCTAATGTGCTTTCTCCTTCCATATCTACGAGGGATCCTTTCTTCTTTAAGTAGAATGAATTGTGGGAGAGTTAGATTCTTCTTGAAAACTTTTGATTGAGATTTGTATTCTGCAAGATACTAAATTAGAATCTCATGATCTAAGTGTCCTCCATATCCATGCCTTTTACCTTCTTCTTCCAAAGAAAAGGGAATAGCATATTCCTGTGGAGCTCTATGCAATACTGGTTCTTCCTTCTATTGATAAGAAGTACATGGGCCTTGCTCATCTTGAAACCCTCTAGAGGTCTCATTGCATCTCTCCTTTTTCCTCTAGTTGACCTCCTTGGAGAGGTTCTTCATAGATCTAAAAAGTGATGAGACAAAGCTCATTCCTTCCATCATTTTATATCTCTTCTTCTTCTCTTCTTCTACTTATAGCATATTGGCTGAAACTCAAAGGCTGAGCCAAGATTATGCTCTGATACAACTTTAATATTCCCAAATAGGGAAAGTAAGAATATAGTGCATAAACATGGAAAATAGTAGTGAATACATAAATATACCATTACATGAGAAAAATTTACAACCATCTTATTAAACATATCAACAAATAATAGGCACAATATCTTGAGGATCAAGTCACTCAACAAATAAATAAAAAAGCCTCTATTAAGGAAATATGTCAATACATGAGAAATAGCTGCTATACAAGTGCCATGAGCTAGGAAAACACAGTTTTAAGGCATAAATTCTACAAAAAATGTATAAAAATATGGATCTACTGTTATATAGCTCAAATAATGCTGGGAGTGAAGATCTAGACTCCCAAACAATTTTCCTACACAACCTAGAAAGGGTTTCCTGAAATACCCAAAACACAAAAATGTCAGAATGAAACCCTAGGGCTGAATTGCAGATACAACTCAATAACTAGATGGATGTGGCTGAAATTTATTTAGAAATGTATATATCTCCTCCAATAGATCCTTCAAGTTAAAGTTTGATCCCAACACTGAAGATCTCACCCTCCAAAATCAAGCACTGGAACCTCCACTGCAAATGCTCACTAGAATAATGCATTAAAATAGGGAATCTACATTTTAGATGATGGAAATAGGTTGGCCTGGTGCCAAGATATGAAATAAAGCTCAAGAAACTTCCTTTCTAATCTTGCAATGGGAAGAATGCTTCCTCCACTGAAAAACTAGCTCAGAAAGTGGTTTTCTCAACCCTCCACTGCAACACCCTGTAACACAACACAACTATGAATAGAAATTGCACTGTAGATGAAGACTAAAGCTTGGAAAGAATGTCAGAACGTGGAAATGTGATGCAATAATCTTCCTAGAGGCTCCTCAAGGAAAGAGGTGGGATTCCCGCTCAGGAACACCCTGTGCTAAAAAACACATCAATCTTAGCTAAACAATTGGAGAGTGCAAGAAGTCATACAGACCACAAAATCAATAATCAACAACATAATCATCTATGGCTTCCTTTCCCTCCTTATAAAAAATGTGAGCCTTCTCACCTTGGGTCCCAGTCATTAAATTCACTACTATCATGGAGACTTTCTCCCATTCACATTGCGTTGTCTCTCATTGATGATCCACTCCTCGCATACCAGTGCTATTGATTTTGTCAAACTTGACCTTGTCCACATGCATTAGCCCATGTTCACACATGAGGGTGCTTTATCCATATATTAAGATGATCCATATTCACATTAAGAGTGTTTTATTTCTACTAAAGATATTATTGGTCTCCATACCCACTTATTCATCTACCTAAATGAAAAAATAAAAAATTAATATTCCAATTAGCTCCATGCCAATTTATGAATATTATAAGGAAGTTTTTACTTGTTTACAAGGTGATTTCCCTAGTGTGGTAGTCATTATGGGAATTTCACTTGTTACATCCTTATGATCATTGTAGGTTGGCTCGCGTTGAGACCCCCTATCCTTTCTAAGAATATTTTCATATTATTTTATTTTTTTCTCATCATAAATGGAGGGGGTCTCATTAAATCCTTAAGAGTTAGGGATGGTGTGAGAAGTAAAAAAAATTCCAATAAGAGTTATGCCCTTATTCCTAAGGCATGATGCCAAAGAGAATAATCCATTGATAGTGTAAAAAGATAAATCGACATGGTATTAAAATAATGAATTATTTATAATATGTCTGAAGCAGAGATATCCAACAAGCCATTATATAGATGAACCATATCAATTTCTGAAAATAAAGAAACCCATCAAGGATTAAAAAAAATCATAATGGTATTTTTATAGTTGTTTTTCTCTTTCCTAGGTACACATTCCCCATGCAACAAGATTATTTTCATGACAGAATGTATGAAGAAAGTGTTTAAATGGCAACAAAATCAGAAAAAATTATTTTATTGAACAACTTATTTATTACATATAAAAAAGCAGTTGCTTATTTGATCAAACAACTGTTGATTAATTGATTGAAAAACAACTGTTCAATTGTTTGAACAACAAATAAACACACAAAAACTTGGTTGTTCATTTGATCGAAAAACAACTGTTCAATCGATTGAACGACAACTGTTCAATCGATTGAACAACAACTGTTCAGTTGATTGAATAGAAAAAACAAAAAAATAAAAATGGACTATTCGTTTGATCGAACAACAACTACTCAATCGATTGAAAAAAAAAACACACAAAAGAAAATCGCTTGTTTGTTTTATTGAACAACAATTTTTCAATCAATTGAACAACAATTGCTCAATTGATTTAACAGCGAAAACACACAAAAGAAAATCGGATGTTCGTTTGATCAAACAATAGTTGTTCAATTGATTGAACAAAAAAAACACACAAAAGCAAATCGGTTGTTCATTTGATCGAATAACAGTTGTTCAATTGATTGAAAAATAGTTGTTCAACTGATTGAACAAAAAAAACAAACAAAAGAAAATCATATGTTTGTTTGATCAAACAGCAGTTGTTCAATTAATTGAACAACAAAAACATACCAAACGAAAGAAGAAACGAAAGGAAAACAAGGGGTTCTTTTCCATTTGTATAGTGATGCAAATTACAATCAAATTTAAGAGGAAATATATATATATATATACAAACTGAATGGAAACATATTTTTATGAAAGTAAAGTTGTTGGGTCATTACTCCCTGCAGCTAAAATTTGCATAGCGGGGTCATCAAGTACCTGTTGGAAAAAATAATCCTTTGTGAGTGTTTTATGATAAAGACATACCCGATGTCCATTTTCTCGGAAGGGAGAGCTAGACCCATCTATGGTGACCAAAGTGAGAGTGCCATTGTTATGAACCTCTTGAATTTCATATGGGCTGAGCCATCTTGTTTGTAATTTTCCCGGGAAGTCTTTAAATATGGAATCATCGAGGAGTGTCGAGTCTCCTTCTTGAAATGTATTCTTCTTGATAAGGCTACCATGCCACTTAGCCCGTTGCTTTGGAATTATTGTGGTATGTTGTAGGGCAAGTAACTAGGCTTCGTCTAATTCGTTTATCTCTTGAAGTATTTTAGTTTGAGCCTCCGTCAAGTCCAACCCCACTTCTTAAGTTGTTCTAAGAGTCTTTATTTCAAATTCCATAGTAAAAATAGGTTCCTTTCCAAATAAAAGTTGGTACGGAGAATATCTAATAGTATTTTTCCAAGTTGTGCAATAAGCCCACAAGGCCTCTGGAAGTCTAGTAGCCCAGTCCCATCGAGGTGTTGAAACTATCTTAGTCTAAATTGCTTCAATGACCTTATTGTTACTTTCGACCTGCTCGTTCGCCTATGAGTGATACAAATAAGTGATTCTATGCGTGATGTGGTGGTTCTGTGGAGTGGATGTAATCTTGTGTCCTATGAATTGTGCCCCTCCGTATGTTATCATTGCCCTGGGTAAACCATATTGTAGAAATATCTCAAAACGAAAATTAATAACAGTTTCTTCTGTAGCTCTTGGCAAAGATATTGTTTCAAACCATTTTGTTACATAGTCTGTAGCAACCAGTATGTAGGCTTTTTGGTTTGATGGCAGATTGAATGGGCCAAAAAAATCCAACACCCACTGTTGAAAAGGTTCTATTACCAGTTGTGGTTGTACCGAAATTTGTTCAGATTGACTAGGGTGGTCTATCCTTTGGCAGCTATCACAGGCCTGCACATATTTCTTAGCATATTTAATAAGAGTGGGCCAATAATAACCCATTTGTAATACTTTGTGCCCAGTTCTACAGTCTGTGAAGTGTCCACCACAAGGTTGGTCATGGCAAGCCTTCATGATGTCGTATATTTCATATTCTCAAATTCATGTGCGTATGTTCATATCAGCCCCTATGTGGAAAATATATCCACTAATCCAAGAAAATTGGGTGCTGCGCTGGACAGTCGACTTCCTTTCTTTTGTTGTTAAATGCCTGGGAAATTTTCCTACTACAAGGTAATTTTCTACATCTGCGTACCATGGCGTTTTCACTGCTACGACAAAAAAATGCTCATCAGAAAACTAATCATCTACTACTAGCAGATCATTTATCTTTGGAACTCAAGACAGAAAATCTACGACTGGGTTCTACTTCCCTGGATGATTTTAATAGTGATGTCAAACTCCTACAAAAGTAACAGCCAACGAGTCACTTGCCCATTTGTAATTGGTTTATTATCTAACTATGTAATGGTGGAATGATCAGTATACAGAAATACTTGATAGCCAGTTATGTAATGTATAAATTTATTTATGGCATATATGATGGCTTAAAATTCCTTTTCTGTTACTATATAATTTTGTTTAGTAGGGATGAGATTTTTTCTGATATAGTAAATAGTGTAGGGCTTTTTGTCCTCTTCTTGACTAAGAACAACACCTATCGCTAAATCTGATGCGTTCAATGAAATATGAAATGGTAGTTCCCATTTGGGACCATGAAATACTGGTGCATTCAAGACTAATTTATTCAAATCTCTAAAATCAGTGTCACATTTATCAGACCATTTAAATTCAACATTTCTAGTTAAAGCATATTGTAATATTCCCAAATGGAGAATGTAGCAATATGATGAAGAATGATAGGAAAAAGACGTAGATCATATTTTATATAGAAAGAGGCCAATATGGAGACCTTTCATTTTTTATTACAGCAGCAAAATATGTTGAAGAATTGGCCCATAAGATGCATAACAAGAAAAGAAATCTTCCATTGAAAGAAATCGCTCAAAATGAGGTGTTGCAACCATATATAAAGACTAAAATAGCCTTAAATCATTATTTTATTGGCTCTGTAATAGCTGTAGATTAAACATTAGATATAGAGCTGATATGTGCATAAAAATTCAAATGTATATCAGATCCATGAACTATACAAGCTCCTCTAAAGAACCCCCTTGGGGTTTTCAACAAAACACCAGGTACAAGATGTAGATATGAGATCTAAGACTGCAGATCTACTGAAATATTTAGATCTGGAAAGTGTGGCTAAACTTATATATGCAATAGAATAGCCTCCTCCAATAGATCTCCAAAGTGAAGGGCAGATCCCCAACACTTAATAAATCAACTCTCCAAATGGTGTGTTGAACCACCCTGCAACTGCACCTACAGAAATAACACAGATATGGATCTATACTACATTGTAGGGATCAAAACATGGTTGGAAAAATGAAAATATCTAAAAAATGAGGCTCAAATCCTTCAATACTATGCTCCCAATGAAGTAGAAACCTCATCTACTGAAAATGAGCACTAAAATGGCCTAGATCTGAAATATCTAGTCTCCACTTGCTGCAACTTGCAAACACAACCAAAACCTCGGCAGGATCTATGTTGTAGTTGAAAGAAGAAGCTTTGCCCTAAGCCAGATAGTGGACAATTAAATACAAACTCTCCCAAGAGATACTCAATGAGAAGAGGTGAGATTCCCGATCAGGAACACCCAATGCTAAACAACATTCAATCTCAGCTAGATAGCAAGGGAAAGATATATGTCTAAATAGACCATATATTCAGAAAATATGATAAAAATCAACAACCCCCAAATGTTGCCATCCCCTACATTTTATAAGGCAAGGGCTTCCAAACCCTAAACCACTTCCAATGAGATTAATTCTTTCATACAAGGCACTTCCATCTAAAACTGTGTTATGCCTCATTGATGGCCACTCCTCCATGACAACGCTATATATTTGGTCAAGGTTCACCCAGGAAAAATGTCCAGCCCCTTTCACACCTAAGGGTGCTTTATTTAATAGCCAAGATTTAGCCTTTTCATATTTGGAATTGATTTATTCATTATTAAGGAGTTTTATCGACCCCCCTTTTCTCTTTTATTCTTTAGACAAAGTAATAAAACAAAAATTGATATTCTAATTAGCTCATGACTAATTGGGAATATTACAGTCCTCCCTTCCCAAACATTGCTTTTCCTCAAACAAGGTGAGTGCTGCAACTCCTTCCCTCCTCCTTTGGTGACACCAACATGTGATAAGCTTCTTTCATAAGCTAAGTGTTCACCAATCCATCCCTCCATGAATTGCTCCTCCAAATTTCTCACGAGATGAAAATAATCCATCCCATAAGGAGACAATAATTCAAATGAAACAAACATGGCTTGCCCAATGTTCTCCCTGTAACATGTAGCATAATTTACATGGATAATTTCCATCCCATAGGGCACATACATACCTCCCATCCTCCCTCCATACATTCCCATAAAAATTATAAGTACATCATCACTGTATGGGATCAAAATTACATACATACAAAAATAAATTTGTCCATATGGAGGTGGGTCATAGTCACACATGTGGAACCACCACAGTGCATCTCCAGACTACATTATATCATTATGTGGTAAGTGGTTTCCCCACCACTTACTTGCTGCCCAAGTTATCTCACCAAGGCTTAAAGTGTGAGATATGTTTGGTGCGTTTGGAGTGTACCCATCATGAAACAAAATCTCCCTTTGTCCTCCAACGGAGTGGCCATGTTCATAAATTTTTGTGGCCCAAATTTGGCCATGAATTTTGTAAGGTACAATTTTTTTTCTTGGATTTATAGCCTTCATATACATGGTGAAATAATGCAAACAATAATCAAATGAAACATTATTTTCATGAGCATATTCTTCACCAAAATTCCTCCTCAGACAAATTGAGTGGTGCATAGATCTATCTCCTTTCTCACAGGAAGACAGAGATGGCTAGATTAACTCTCTTATATAGTCATGTTTCTGTCCCAAATCCACATGGTTGATGCATCTCTAAAAATGCTGATGTAGTTCTCCTTCAAATCCCTTCCAAGTGTAGCTTCTCATGACGATGTTGTAGTATCTCATGGAATATGTGTGGATGAAAAAGAACTCTTCCTTGGCTCTTTGTAGTAACTTCTCCTTGAGATGCGAGGCTCTAGATAAGAATATCCTATCATGATAATAGATGACTCCCTCTTGCACTGAATAGCCCTCTTGATGTAGCTGGTCATCAAGTATTGTGCATGTGTGAAGATCATTGGAATAATTCCCCAACGGTTGGGATTTCCAGTATCGATCTAAACTCCCCAACAATGATAGCATTGATGATCTATCAACTAAAATGTCTGCCATGTGTTTTCTCTCCTCCTTGACATATCCCATGCCTAAGGTACATGTTGGAAGGTCATTCCTTCCATGGTTCTCCTCCCACAGCACAAAATCTAAAATGAGAGTGGGTAATGATGATATTGGAAGAATATCTTTCTCCTCCTTGAGCCCACCCAAGACTCCTAGTGTTGTGTCATTTTCTTCCAATGCTCCCATCCCTCCTAGATCTAAGCTTGGAGCATCATGTTGTGAGATATCTCCCACCAAATCTGAATCAAGTGGCCTCCTAGGTGGTTTTCCACTAGATAAAAGTGTCCCATTTAACAATATCATAAGCATAATAGATGGGACTGTAAGGTCCTTACTCCCACTGCACAAATCCACCTCTAATTTCTATGTGGAATTTGTAAATGAGGGATATGTAGGCATGAATTTGATCATTTGATTACTACCACTCTTCTTATCCACCCATTCCATTAGCAATGTCTCCCAATTAGTGGTGACTTTCCCCAAAGTAATGAACCATTGAACAATCAATATCACATTGATGTCTGGTATGTCAACCACAAAGAAGTGATCAACGAATTTCTATGTTCCCATGGTGACTAATAGTGATGGGACATAATGCATGCATTTCATTGTTCTATCTCCTGGGACCAAAACAGAGAATCCCTCAAAAGCATCAGTGAGTATTGCCCTCCTTTGCACTAGTTTGGCATCAATAAAATTGTGGGTAGCCCCATTATCAACCAAGATGGAAACCCTATGATTCAAGATGGAACCCTGAAATCCTAAGGTCATGTACTTAGGTACTCCTCCCAAATATTCATGTGCTTGAAACCCTTCATTTCCCATAGCCAAAAAGGTAGGCATAGTAGAGCTTTGGGAAACTTGTGGTTGATGTACTAGTTGATCATTCCAGTGATGAGACATGCCAAATCCTTCTCCATGATGAAATACTTTAGGGGATTACTTATATCTATCAATTCTCATGTCTTTTATCTCTCTAGAAAGGTCTTTCATAGCTCTAAGAAGGATATTAGGGAAGTCCTTCTCTTCATGTTCTTCTCTAGATATAAGGGTTTTACCCTTGTCTTCATTATTAGTTGTATAATCAAAATTTTTGTGCCTTATATTTTGATACCACTTTTCTCTTTCAGTAAGAGGCTCTCCTTCTTCAGAAGACATATTGACTTTACAATGCACAGGCTATGCCAAGCTGATGCTTTGATACCACTGTAATATTCCCAAATCGGGAATGTAACAATATGATGCATAATGATAGGAAAATAACGCAGATCATATTTTATATTGAAATAGGCCAATATAGAGACCTTTAATTTTTTATTGCAGCAACAAAATATGTTAAAGAAGTGGCCCATAAGATGCATAACAAGAAAAGAAAGCCTCCAATGAAATAAATCCCTCAAAATGAGGTGCTGCAACCAAATATATAGACTGAAATAGCCTTACAGTGTTATTTTATTGGCTTTGCAATAGCTGTAGATTAAAAATCAGATCTAGAGCTTCTATGTACATAAAAATTCATATCTATATCAAATCCATGCACTATACAAGCTCCTCTAAAGAACCCCCTTCGGGTTTTCAGCAAAACACCAAGTACAAAATGTAGATATGATACCTAAGACTGCAGATCTATTGAAATATTCAGATCTAGAAAGTGTGGCTAAACTGATATATGCAATATAATAGCCTCCTCTAATATATCTCCAAATTGAAGGGCAGATCCCCAACACTTATAAAATCAGCTCTCCCAATGGTGTGTTGAACCACCTTACAACTGCACCTAGAGAAATAACTCAGATCTGGATCTATACTTTGTCGTAGGGATCAAAAAATGGTTGGCATGATGCCATGATCTGAAAATGAGGCTCAATGAATTCAATATTGTCCTCCCAATGAAGTAGAAAACTTCTCCACTGAAAAGGAGCACTGAAATGGCCTAGATCTAAAAGATCTAGTCTCCACTTGCTGCAGCTTGCAAAAACAACCAAACCCTCAATAGGATATACGTTGTAGTTGAAAGAAGAAACTTGGCCCTAAGCTAGATAATGGACAATGCAATGCAAAATTTCGCAAGAGCTACTCAATGGGAAGAGGTGGGATTCCCAATGAGGAACACCTAATGCTAAACAACATTCAATCTGAGCTAAATAGCAAGAGAAAGATATATTTCTAAACAGACCATATATTCAAAAAATATGATAAACATCAACAACCCCCTAATGCTACCATCCCCTTCCTTTTATAAGGCAAGATCTTGCAAACCCTAAACCACTTCCAATGAGATTACTTCTTTCATACAAGGCACCTCCATCTAAAACTGCAATGTGCCTCATTGATGGCCACTCCTCCATGATAGCACTATAGATTTGGTCAAGGTTGACCCAGTCAAAATTTCCAGCCCCTTTCCACCTAAGGGTGCTTGATTTAGCATCCAAGATTTATCCTTTTCATATTTGGAATTTATTTATTCATTATTAAGGAGTTTTATGGACCCCCTCTGCTCTTTTATTATTTAAACAAAGTAATAAAAAAAATGAATATTCAAATTAGCTCATGACGAATTGGGAATATTACACATACAAAGCCACAACAATTTGTGAAATTTTTTTATGAACCTAAGATAATATCCTGCATATTTGAGGAAGCTACATATCTCTGTCTGAGTACAAGGTGTATATAGTAAGAGAATTACCTCTATCTTTGTCGAATCTACCTATATTCCAGCTGTAAAAATGTAGTGTCCTAGGATTACGCCTTCCATCATCATCATGTGACACTTTTCGTTACTCAAAAATAACCTATTGGTGATACACCATTCCAACACTTTTTCCAATATTTTCATTCCTTGTTCAAAATCGTCCCCATATGGAGTGAAGTTGTCCATATAAACTTCAAGTCCTTCATTTATCAGATCGGAGAAAATGTTGAGTATGGCCCTCTAAAATCTAGCTGGGGTGTTACATAAGCCGAAAGGTAATACTTTGTACGCAAATTTACCCCATGCGTAGGTGAAGGTAGTTTTGTCTTAGTATTCAGGGAAATTTGGATCTAATTATAGCCCCTGAAGCCATCAAGAAAGGAAAAGAATCACCTTCTTGCCAATGTATCAAGGACTTGATCAGTAAATGGAAGAGGGAAGTGGTCCTTCTGTGTGGCTTTGATCAATTCCCTGTAATATACACAGATTCGCCACTTTCCATTCTTCTTAGGGACAACTACCAGCAAAGAGACCAATTTTCTATTTTAAATAGGATAAATGAAATTTACATCTAGCAAATTTTGTAATTCTTCTTTTACGATGTCTTTAAGGTGCAGTTTTAGTCTTCGTTGAGTTTTTTTGATGGGTCAAGCATATTTTTTGATGTAAATATGATGTTTACACAGTTGTGGATCTATGCCCTTCATGTCAGGATAGTCCCAAGAAAAGGCCCCTTTATATTTTTGTAAAACTTTAATGAGCTTCTGCTGTTGGTCACTGTCCATATTTTCATTGATGCTTAAAATGTTTCCTCGTTCAATTTTAATAGGTATTGTATTATGAACGACGGTGGTGGGTATAAGTTGGTAATCATTATATTTTAAAGGATCTTCCTAGGACTCATTGCCAAGAATTGCTCTTAACATTTCGAATTTTTCATTTTCCACAGCAGCTCGTTGATTAATAAAATTATTAATTATATCATCTTTAGTCTAATTTTTGAATTGGAGTGCTTTTTCTTTTGTAAGTGGTGAATGGATATTTTCTTCTAGGTATGTGGGCATATTTTTATGAATTTTTACAATGGGAAGACTCGGTTTAGCGGGGGGATATAGAACAAGTATTTTTACAACATCTGCCTTAGAAATGGTCATGTTGCCTATATGATAGCCTATGTAAGCATCGGTTGTTTTAACCATGGTCAACCCAAAATTAAGGGGTGTCCATCTAGTTGAATTTTCGGATTAATAACTGGAAAATCCACCGAGTACTCCCATGAGTCAACAGAAACCATGATATCATGTAAAATTCCTTCTGGTTTAACAACTGATCAATCAGCAAGTTCTAGTAGGGTAGTGGTTGGTTCCAAAGTTGTGATACAAAGTGCTTTATAGGTTTCAATAGTCAAAATATTAAATGGTTGCTCCCAAGTCGAATAATTTATTCGGAAAGGAGCGGCCATATATTTGGGTTGTAAATATGGGACTTCATGGATATTCCTATTTTACTGGTGTTTCTCGGCCCAATAGTAAATCAGACACGATCCCTACGACACGGATAGTTGGTGAAATTTTTGTTTTCCTCACAGGTTTTTTTTCACACAATTCTTTAATTTTCTTAGCATAGATAGTGATATCTTGAATGGCCTAGAGGAGAGGATCAAATTTTGGATATACAATTGGTTTATGTATCAGTAATATTTCAGGGAATAGGGGAGAAGTTTTGATAAGTTTTCTAGGATCCTTTTGTTCAACGGTGTCTTCTCCCTATTTTATTTCTGTGTTGATCACAGTTGATGGATTGATTACAGTTGGGGTATCTAATTTGTCCTGTTGTGAGTTTTCATTTTCCCCAGGGCCAATAAAGTGTCCAATTCTCAGCCTAAGTTCACTGCATTCTTTCTGTTCAATTTCAAGTTCTGGATTTTCGACGATCTATATCAATTAAACTGATCTATTATTGGGATTTGGATTCAGTCGAGCTTGCAGTTGAGGGTCTATAAGAGGCTGAGAATTCTATGGTAGCGTATATGGAGCTGGTAATGTGGGTTGAGGTTGAGGAACCATCCCCATAGGTGAATTGGTTATTCCTAAGGGTTGTTGCTAGTTTTGGGACCGGTTTGGATTTTGTGAACTAGATGCAGACCACTAGGAGGAGTATGGATTATTCTACCAAAATGGAGGAGAGAAAGAATAATTTTCCCAACCACTACATAGAATGGATTGAGTTTTCCAATGGGGCACAGAGAATGGCTGGGATGGCCAAGTGGAAAAAGGTGATTGGCCTTGCCATTCAATTCCAGAGTTTTTTTGTTGATTGAATTATGAAGAAGGAAAGAACTTAGATGGGTCTTATGACATACCTAAAGATCGGGCTTGCGACTGTAAACCTTGATTCATTAGATATACTCGTTCTGTTTCTTCTTCTACTCCCTTAAATACTGCTTTAAACCCTGAAAGTGATGGGCACTATTTAGTGGTGTGGTCTATAGTGGATATGGCACACGTTTGGACCATGTCGAATGGACATTCCCACTGGTTGTGATTCTTTTGACAACATGGGAAAAAAATGGCCAGTTTTTATTCTGTAAATGCTTGTTTTTTCTTGGCCTGCAGGACATCTAATTCTGTTTTGAAGGTGCCCAAGATATCAGTCTTGAAATATTCCAAGAGATTTTTTATTTCTGTTCGTGTCACACTACCACTTGAAGTCTTATTATGCCTAGTAGTCGAATCCCATCCTATTGGCAGAATGTGCATGCTACCTCTAGAGCACCTGACACACAATGAAATAATATTGTCATAATTTTCCTCATAGACATCTCCTTTCCCCATTAGATTTAACGTTTATATCCAGTCATCTTTCATTTCTTTATCGTAGTTGCTTTTAGCACATCTTTAGATAATGTAGCATAAGGATACCTTTGTATATTATATTGAAACCGTTCAACATATTCTTCTAGTGTTTCATTATCTTTGTAGTCATGTTGAAGATTTCATCTTTTAATTCCCTAGTCTTGTAGTAATATTGGTATTTAGAAAAGAAGTAGTTTTTCTTTTGATCCCAGGAAATAATAGTCCCTCCACTAAGTCTCATAAACAAGTGCAAAGGTTCTCCTTTTAATGTAGAGGGGAACAATTTTAATTTATGCGAGTCAGTGGTGTAATTGTATCCCCTACAAAATAGCTTCAAATTAAAACAAGAAAGCATTTGGGTCTTTAGAAGTTAATCCATGGAAAATAGGGATGTTTTTCAACAGAATAGATTTCATGGTAGCATTAGTGACAAGGTTAATAATAGGGTACTCCAATGTGGATTTTTTTCCCTGGGGTTGATTGTGTGCCATCTGGTCAAATATGTGCCAATAAACTTCAGGAATTTCCTGGTCTGGGAAATTAATTCAGACTGGACTAGAAGAAATCTTTCGAAAAGGTCTTATAGTACTACCACAATCTGGGATGTCAAGTGTATTTTCTTCAACCAAGATTTCAGGAGATCTAGGTTCTAGAGATTGTGAGTTTTTTTTACATCACTGGTTTCTCCCTCTCCTTCTTGCAAATTGCAAGAATTTCCCTCTTGTGAAGGGCTAGTACTCAAGTGTTCTATGACCTGAAAGCTTTGTTCAACCAATTTTTTTTCCATACGGATCTCAACCTATGCTGCATATGGTGAGCCTACTGCCTGAGGGATTATAGTAGGAATTTTTTCGGAGATGATCATGGGTCCTACAGACACCAAAGATACAACTTTTATTATGATTTTGTCTATGAATTTTGTTCTTCCAAGGGTCACCGATCCCTTGGATTTCGCAGATTTGGATGATGGGTTGAGATTTATTTGTATATTTTTCTCTCTAGTCATTCATAAAAAACACATATTCCTATTTGACCTTTATGTTTTTGGTGAAAAGCGGGCTAATGGGCAAGCGTTTTACTTTTCGGCACATATGTTCTTACATTCCTTTTTCAATACCCATATTTTTTTCAACAAAAATAAAATGAAAGGACATCAATTGTAAACACTCTCCCTAGAAACGACACCAAAATATAAGATGATTATTTAAAATCAATCCTAATACCTACATTATTTATCAACCCAGGGTAAGTCTTTTTATTTCAAGAATGTTCAGCAAATTTTATGCAAGTGAAATTAGAGGTTAACAATTCTAAATTGTTCCAAGAGGTAAAATCTAATTCTTGAAGTTCAATCAATGCCAATTTGCAAAAAACTTAAAATAACTTCAACAAATTAAGTTAACTAAATTCTAATCAATCCTATGCAGAAAACAATATAAAATTAAATAATTGAAGAATTTACACTTAACCAGAATCACTAATTAATATGTATTGCAATATATTTAATCAGAAAGGGAATATTGCAGCAATTGAACAGTGAGTAACTTATTCGTGGTCTGCAATTGAAATTATCAATGAATGATTAACCAAACAACATCTCTCATCAAGAACAACAATCGAAATGCTTAAATAACTTAGGTAAATGAAAGAATAAAGTAAATGGAAACACAAACCACTCAATGTTGATGATAATTCGCCACCATATGGGGTTCTATGCAGTCGATGATCATATGGTGTGGAACGAAGCTTGCTGTTAATTATAACAAGTAAGTTGGAAAGAAGGAAGTAGGTAGGATACGGGAGGAATTATAAGACCAGTGAGGCAACAAACCCATAACCATCTCACAACCACGAGATTAGGTTTCTGTACGGTGCCTTTGCTCAACCATGGGAATGGTGCATTTCTATTCTATTTCTTTTTGTTAGGCAAGTGCTGATCTTTTTGAAGCTATTCTGCAGATGCCAAGTCTTGCGTCGACCTCTTTAGATCAACTGTGATTCTACAAAAGATGGAAATGACTAATTTTAGAAAGGGAAAATAAGAATATAACACAATGAAGTCGTAGAGCTCCTAGTGGTCAGGCCCAAAGCCTCTAGAAGTCTCTTCCAAAAGATATTCAGAACACGATTATGAAGGAAATGTTATATCTTTCATTAAATTAAATATTCAAGGTACAACATCACTGAAAGCGGAAACTTTGTCTTGAATAATATAAAATTACAACATATGAGTAAAATTCTCTCCCATTCTATTTCACCTATCGATATTTTATAGCCTATGGAAAAACAAAACGGATAATAGAGAATCCTGAGGATCAGGAGATCCCGAGGATTCACAGCTGTCCAATAGATTCCATTATGAAATAGCCATGATTCTCCTCATCTTTCGCTCATTCGCATGAATAGGATATGAATTTTCCTTTTCTTGGACATTTTTTTTCAGTCATTTGAACAAGATTTATTTGGTTTAGATCTCCTGTACATAGAAACATTTAAAGTTATTTTTTATGCCAATTATCACATATTTGTTTCATAATTACTTTTATCCTTTGTTTACATTTAATTTTTCTAGATTTATTTCCAAAGTGAATGTGAACATATGAAATTTAGTAATAAATGGAGCTAATTATGATGGTAAAACACACCTTTTTCATGGCCTAACACATGGGTTTATCCAGAAACGATTCCTATGAATATTTGTCTTGAGACAAAATTTCGACATGGAAGTATGAATTAGAGATATTTGGTTGAAGGTTTCATACTAACATTTTGTTTTGAAGATGATTTCCCATGGATAGACTCATCCCTTCAGAAAGTCATAGAAATGGGCTTTAAGAACACAACTTCGCTAACATGGAAGTAGCCATATTGGACTGCATAGTTCGAGCAGGCCCTGGAGTGTTATAATGTGATTGCATAAGAAGATGATAATGAGCCATGCCATATTGACATCGCAGAATCAGAAGGACACTGCGAAATTGTTGGATGAGAACCTGAAATACTCAATATAGTGAAGCCCGCAAAAAGGAAGAAGGTGAATACATTAGGGGAATTTTGAGGTCTAATATGGGCCTCCTAAGGAAATTATAAAATAATAGTGGAAATAATAGAGTAATTTTAGATGAAATCATTAAATTTTAGAGGGAAAAAAGAAAAAAATACTTTTTCAACCTGTATTTTCAACTTATCTTCCTATGGGTTTACCGAAATTTTGAGTGGGAACACTTGTTGGATACATAATTTGATTCCTCATCCAAGGAGTACCCATGTTGCATACTTTCGATGGACCCTGCTACATGAAAAATTAGAAACACATGAAATACGTGATTGCAATCACATTTTTTCATGTATTTCTCAGTTTTCTTGTAGTGGGGTACATCGGAAGTATGCAAGCTGGGTACTCCTTTGATGAGGAATTAAAATTTACATCCAACGAGTAGTCCCACTCAAAATTTGAGCAAAACCTTAGGAAGATAAGTTGAAAATACAAGTTGAAAAAGTAGTTTTATTATTTTATTATTTTTTAATCTTTTTAATTTTTCACCCCAAAAATGGTGAATCATCCCCCATGGTTGACATCATCATCTTGAATCCTATTGGTTCCTATAAATTTTATTTTGGTTGTACATTTTTCTTAGGAGGCGCATTTTAGACCTCAAAAGTTGTCTAATGTCAGATAGGAAAAAGAACCAAAATTTGCAATGATTGGAGATTATTAGGATGAAGACATAGTTAGAAAAATTATAGAGTTGTTGCAAGAGTATTAGGAGATCTTCTCCACAAATTTCTCTGAATTTAAGGGCATATTAGGGGACCCAGTAGTTATGAAGAATCCCATGAAACCTGAAGAAAATCTAGTAAAGAAAATACCTAATAGGTTGAATTTTAAATACAAGGAAAAAGTGAAGGAGGAGTTAGATAAAATGATCAAAGTCGGGATCATCAAACTAGTCAAAGAGTTTGAATGGGTAAGTCCATGGTAGTTCAGGAAAAGAACGTAAAGAAAAAGATCAAGATATGCCTATACCTAAAAAATTTGAATGATACATGCTTACATGATCCTTTTCCCACACCCATTACAAACGAAGTATTGGAAAATGTAGGAGGACAAGAGGCCTATTATTTCACAGATGGGATTTTAGGTTACCATCACATCAGAATTGTGCCAAAAGGTAGACATAAGACAACTTTTTCTACAAAGTGGGGCTCTTACATGCACCCAGTGATGCATTTTAGCTTGAAGATTGCTCCTGCCATATTTTCTAGAGTTGTAATTGGAACTTTCAAAGAATATATAAATACTTTTTTGGAAGTTTAATTTGACGACTGGACAGTCTTGAGCTTGTTGAAAAGTAATGTTTCAGGCTTGAGATTGATTTTGGATACATGTAGGAAATTCCAAATATCATTAAATTTGAAGAAGTGTATCTTTTGCGTAAAATTTGGCATATTGTTGGGCCATGTGGTTCATAAGAAGGGATTAATGGTGGATCCCATGAATATAGTAGTGATTTTGAACTTGCGAGTGCCAAAAACAATGAGACAACTATGCATGACACTTGGATGCACTGGCTATTAAAAAAAAAATTATAAAGGGGCATGCATAGATAACTGTGCCAATGGAGAATTTATTGAAGAAATATGTAACTTTTCAATGGGATGAAGAATTCCAGAAGAGAATCGACATACTAAAAGAAAAAATGGTGACTGCACCTATTTTGGTTTTTCCAGACTAGAATAAGGAATTTCATGTACTTGTCGATGCACCTTGCATAGCATTGGGTATAGTACTGGCATAGCCAGGAGCAGGAGAAATTAATCACCACGTAGCTTTTTCAAGAAGAAAGTTGTCCAAGGTGGAAAAGAACTATACTATGGTAGAAATAAAAGGGTTAGCTATGGTCTATGCATTACATAAGTTCAGGCACTACTTTTTGGGAGCGCATTTCAAGATCTTTACTTATCACTTTACACTGAAATATTTGGTGAATAAGCCTTTTTTAGGAACAAAAATTTGTCGATGGTTGTTGCTGTTCCAGGAGTATGACCTGAAGGTTGTAGTAAAAGTAGGAAGAATTAATGTCAGGCTTGATCATCTGTCGAGGTTGGAGACATGAGAAGAACCCATAAGTATCGAGGATAACCTGCCTCACGGGAAATTATTCACAATCGAGGTCGTGGATGATCACTTTGTGGAGATTATTCAGTTTTCAGCCACATGAATGGTGCGTGTGGAGTATACTACATATAAAAACAAGCAGTTGGTACTCAAAGTATCCAATTTCTCGTTTATTGTAGGACACTGAGATAAAATGGGACCAGATGAAATACTATGCACATACATCCTTGAGCATGAAAGGAAGAGTATTCTAGATGAATCTCATGAAGCAGTCGCAGGTGGACATTATGAAGGAAAGGCCACTACACAGAAAATATTGAGAGTTGGGTTATGGTGTCCCACAATATATAAAGATGCCAAATATTTTTATCAAGCATGTGATGTATTCCAAAGAATAGGAAATCCATCTAGAAGAGACGAAATTCCATTAAGTACATAGATGATGATGCAAGAATTCAAAAAATGGGCTATTGAATTTATTTCCCCTATTAATCCACCAAGAAAGAAGATCCGTGCAAGGTACATACTCACTGAAACTAATTATTTAATGAGGTGGGCCAAGGCATGGGTAGTCAAGGATTGCAGTGTAGATACCGCCATGAAGTTCATATTTGAATATATTTTTTCCATGTTGGTTGTCCAAATGTATTAAAGAGTGACTATGGTTCACATTTCTTGCATAAGACTATTGAGGAAGTAACTGAAAAGTTCCAAGTATACCATTAGAAACATACCTCGTATTCTCCTCAAGAAAATGGAATAGTTGAATCCTTCAATAAGATTATGGAGAACGCACTCACAAATGTGTGCAATGTGAACATAAATTCTTAGGATCTAAGGATTCCAACGGTTTTGTGGGCATATAGGATAACATGCAAGAAAATGACAATACAAACACCTTTTAGGTTGCTATATGTATAAGAAGAAATCATTCCTATGGATTACTTTGTGCCAAGTTTGAGAATTGTAGCCTTCACAGATATGGAATATTGATATAATGGAAGAAAGGATGACACGGTTTCTTTCTCTGGAAGAAGATATGTTTATATCATGTTTTCATCAACAAGTGAAAAAAGCAAGGGAGAAAGCCTCAAATGACAAGTACATCGAGCAGAAGACATTCCATGAAAGAGATCTTTCACTTTTGTACAATATCAAATTCGCAAATTTCTCAAGAAAATTTTAAAACACATTGGTTAGGACCATATATTATCAAGCACATCTATGATGGTGTTGTATTTCATCTTTTGAAGTTAAATGGTCAGTTGAATCCAAAACGAGTGAATGGTAGCAGATTGAAGGTATATATGGATGAATCTATCCCTATAGCTTCACCCTAAAATATGAAAGGAGAAGAATCTTAGTGCCACATGCAATTGAAAGTAGGGACTAGAATATAAACTACTCTACATAAGGGAAATTTTCCAAAGGGAGATTATTGTGTGATATTCATAAATATGTCGGAGTATGAAAGAAACTGGATGAAGGAAGAATTGTTTTGACACAGAAAGGGATAGGTCAAAGATAACCATAAATATGACCATTGGAAGAAAAATGTTGTCGTTAAAAGAAATTTGTCATTTAAAGATGTGGGAGAAACAAATTTATGAAGCATATTTGGTCGGATCTCGCACCATATCTGTATCAAATGAACAAGATCTAAGTTATCATCAGGATCAAAATTAAAATTCATAATAAAAGCTATGTCCCACTCCACATTTTATTGTTTTCTAACTGGAGAATTTAGTTTGAGAATTCACGACCAAGTTTGGGACAGGAGTGTTGATGTATTTCTCAGAGAAGTTTCGAAGAAATTGTTGGGCCATGAAATTGTCATTATTATTACCACTTTTTAATGTCTATTTCATCACTTTCTACCATTCATTATTACATTATTTATCACAATTTATCATTTAGTTCCATTTCATAATTATTTGTGCTCTTATGGACAAGTAATACCTATTATCCTTTACTTTTAATAAATTGATAATTATTATGAATGATTTTTCAAATATATTTTATTGATCTGTTATAACATCACTCATGCTTTTAGCCTCCAATATCTCTTCCATATTGGAAATTTGATCTCCAACTATTTCAACTCAGAAATTCGCTGGGATAAAAAGTGACAGTTTTGCGTTGGTGATTTCGGACAAATGAAGATTAATCTTGAAACTCTCAGACATAGATTTTGTACATAATGGACCAATTCAGTTTTCTAATGCGAAGTTTTCTAAAATTCAGCTTGGATTGAGAGAAACAAAAGGTTATCTATTGGAACGGGGCCTCGTAACAAGCTGCGAAACTGGTCCATTTTGATTAATTTTGGTTATATCTAGTATAGCTGTAGGTTTTAACCCTGAACAGAAATTATCTACACATGAATCTTATAAAAGAAAATAACCAATAGTGAGAGCATAAAACATAAAATAGATAAACACAAAGATTTTCCCCTGGATCCTAAATTGGGATGACCGGCTTGATTTTTCATTATATTCTTTTTAGTGTTACAACACATATATATACATGCCGAAGCATACATAAACCCCAATTCATTAACCCTGGATTAGAACATAACCATAGTTCCCTTGACCGGATCTACAAAATACCAGGGGCCGAAAACCATCATACCCCAAAACCATGTGCAAAATCATGCAAAAAACATGGGTGGGTCCGCCTATGAGTGGGTCCGCACACCAAAAAAAATTTTGTCGGGGCGCTGCCTCAGACCCCAACAATGGGGGCTGCCTCCCCCCTTGTGACTCCCCTGTTGTGCCCGGCGCAACGTATAGCGTGCGGGGCTAGTCGTGGAAAGAATATAACACATACCCAACATTCTCCCACTTGTTGTTTTCTTTCCACAGGGGGCAACAGGAGAGCTTAGTCATTGGGCCAATTCTTCAACACCCATTGTTTCTCTACACCAAGAGAACTTCTAAGTGCTCATAGACTTCGTCAATTCATCTGCAACATTCTTCAAAGTGTCCACCTTTACCAGCAACACCCTTTTAGCCTCAACCATATCTCTAACAAAGTGATATTGAACATCAATGTGCTTTGTCTTTGAATGGTAAGTAGGGTTCTTAGCCAAGAAAATTACACTTTGGCTATCACAGTCTATCCTTATAGCTTGCTTACCAACCCCATACTTGAACACAATATTTACAACCAGACTGCTTCCTTGCTTGCATGAGTGGCTGCTATGTATTCTGCCTCTGTAGTTGAAAGAGCCACTACAGACTGTCTTTTACTCATCCAACTGACTGCGCCTCCAAATAGGCTTAAACATATACCCACTTGTAGATCTTCTTTGGTCCAGATCTCCAGCCCAGTCTACATCAACAAAACCACGAATGTCCAACATTCTTTCCAATCCTGGTCTTCCCTGGTAGCACAAGCCATAATCACTAGTGCCACGTAAATATTTGAAAACCTGCTTCACTGTTGTCCAATGCTCCTTCCCTGGGTTTGACATAAACCTACTCAATACTCCCACTGCATGTGCAATGTCTAATCTAGTATAGACCATTGCATTCATCAGGCTACCCACTACACTTGCATATGGAACATGGGACATATCCTCCTCTTCTTCTTGTGTCTTGGGACACTGTTCGGCAGATAGCTTTACACCTACAGGAATAGGACCATTCACTGGTTTACTATCCTGCATATTGAACCTCTGCAATATAGTCTCGAAATACTTCCTATGGTTTAACTAGAGCTTCCTCTTTACCCGATCTCTCTTAATTTCCATGCCCAAAATATAGTTTGCAGCACCAAGATCCTTCATGTCGAATTTGGAGAATAGCTGGGTCTTCAAATATTGGATAATTTCTTTGTCATTTCCTATCAACAACATATCATCCACATACAAGACCAAATAAATAACATGGTCACCAATTAATTTAAAATAAACACAATGATCCTCCTTGCTTCTGGTGAAGCCAAGTCCCTGTATATAGGTATCAAATTTCTGATACCACATCCTTGGTGACTGTTTTAACCCATACAAAGACTTCTTTAACCTGCACACCAGTTCTTTCTTACCCTTCACCATAAATCCTTCAAGTTGCTTCATGTAAATATCCTCTTCTAGATCCCCATGAAGAAATTTTGTCTTCACATCCATGTGTTCTATCTCAAAATCAAATGCAGCAGCAATAGATAAAAGTAATATAATAGAAGTAACTTTTGCAACAGGAGAAAAAATATCACCAAGATCAATTCTCGGCACCTAGGAATAACCTTTTGCTACCAACCGAGCTTTGTATTTCTCCACCTTGCCTTCTACATTCATCTTCTTTTTAAGCACCCATTTTCTCTTGATGGGCTTCCTTCCAGTCGGCAACTCCACCAGATCCCATGCCTCATTTTTTTGCAAGGATGCCATTTCATCAACCATGGCATCCTTCCATAGTTTTCCATCCTCTGAATCTACTTCCTCCCTGACAGTTATTGGATCATCATCAGTTATAGTTAAGGAAAAACCTGAACAAAAAGCATATGGACTATACCTTTCTGGTTTCTTTCTTTCCCGAGTTGATATTCTCACAGCTGGAGTTTGTGGCTCTTCCTCTTCTAAGTCTTCTTCTGTTGTAGAGTCTGATTCATCCTCCTTTAGCTCAAACTCTATATTCTCAGGTTCCTTTGGTAGGACTTCATGTGTAACAACATCTTTCACCTCTATAAACACCACATCTCGACCGTACACAACCTTTCTTGTTTATGGGTTCCAAAGCTTGTAACCCTTTAAACCATCCTTATACCCAATAAAGATGCACCTTTCAGATTTATTATCCAACTTGGTCCTTTTCTCCCTTGGAACATGTACATATGCATCACATCCAAATACCCTTAGATGTGAAAGAGAGGGTTTCTTACCAATCCATACCTCATGTGGAGTCTTATCCTCCAACACTGATGAAGGTGATATGTGCAGTCTCCACTGCCTCTGCCCAGATTTCTTGTCCTAACCCGGTACCACTGAGCATGCTTCTTGCCTTTTCCATCAGCGTTTTGTTCATTCTTTCTACCACTCCGTTTTTCTCAAGTGTGTATGGAGTAGTCTTTTTTCGTGCTATGCCACACTTCTTACAGAACTCTTAAAATTCCTTCTTGCAAAACTCCCCACCATTATCTGTCCTCAGCGCCTTTATCTTCTTCTCTGTCTGGTTTTCTACCAGAGCCTTAAATTCTTTAAATTTGTCAAAGACATCAAATTTCTTCCTCAAGAAATATATCCATGCATTCCTTGAGAAGTCATCTATGAATGAAACATAGTACACAGACTTTCCTAGTGATGGAACTGACACAGGTCCATACACATCACTATGCACAAGTTCTAATATCATGTTCGCCCTCTTAGCACCAGAAGGAAAACTCACCCGATTTTGCTTCCCATATATACAATGTTCACAGAAATCAAAATCCAAAGAGAAATTAGAGATACCTTCTACCATACCATTTCTATGTAATATCCGAAGGCCCTTCTCTCCAATATGTGCAAGCCTTTGATGCCATAGCATGGTCTTTTCTCCGGAGACAACTAGGCTTTCTGCTCCACTTTTAGGAACCATAGAACTGTTACACCCATCAATAACAGTGCTACCTTGTAGCTTGTACAGAGTTCCAGTCTGAACTCCCCTCATTAATACCAGTGCTCCCTGAACCATCTTGCAGAAATTTTTCTCGAACACTGTTTTTACACCTGCATCATCCATCTTGCTTATAGAAATCATATTTCTGGCCAATGCAGGAATATGCAGAACACCAGGAATTTTTCTAATCCTTCCACCTTCCAGCTTCAGCTTGACCTTTCCACGTCTGATGATTTTGGCCTTCCTATCATCCCCTAGGAAGACATCACCACCATCATATTTCTCATACTCGCAAAACCACTCCCGATGGGGAGTGAAGTGAAAGGATGCACCTAATTAAATCAACCATGACTCATGATCTACATGTGTATTTGAATACGAAGCCAAATACACGTCCCCACCTTCATTTGAGGTGGTTTTTTCCTCTGCAGAAGGAGCATCATCAGATCCCTTTCCTTTCTCAGGAGCTTTGGATCTGCAATCCTTTTTGTAGTGCCCTTCCTTTCCGCATTTCCATCACACCTTTACAAAATTTCTGGGAGATTTAGATCTCCCTCTAGATTTGGATCTCCCACTCGAAACCTTATTCTTGTTTCTGTTTTGGGACCTTCCTCGTCGAGATAAGGCATCTCCATTCTGGACCTCCATATTTCTCCATCTCATTTCCTCCGACAACAAGGCTGAGACAATGTCATAAAAATTCAAGGTAGTTGTATTGCTACCTATTGCAATAACCAGACTGTCCCATGAATCTGGTAGAGAACACAACAAACTGATGCATTTCTCTTCATCTGATATTTTAATATCAACAGATGAAATTTGACTTACCATAGTATTGAAGGCGTTCAGATGCTCTGTCACTGAGTCTCCATCCTTCATCCTCAGGTTATACAGCTTTTTCCGTAGGAACAACTTATTCACGAGAGACTTAGATTCATACAAAGTCCCAAGTTTTTCCCACAAATTCTTCACCGTAGCTTCCCTAGATACATTCAACAATAATGAATCTAAGACACACACCTGTATTGTGCTCTTAGCCTTCCGATCCAGTTTCTTCCAGTCTTCATCTGACATTGCCTTTGGTTTAGTACCCAGATATACCGCAATCCACTGATCTTTATCCACTAGCAGATCCTCCATCTTGAGCTTCCATAACTCAAAACTCTGACCATTAAATTTCTCGATCTCTATCTTTCTGCCGCGCGCCATCTTCTTTCACCGCAAGAATCGATCCCGCAAATCTCCCACTGAACAGGGTCTACCTCAGGCCCGAGCTAAAAACCCTCAGTAGCAAAGGCATCCCCTTGAAGCCGAAACAACTTTGATACCAAATGTAGGTTTTAACCCTGAACATAAATTATCTACACATGAATCTTATAACATAAAATAAACAATAGCGAGAGCATAAAACATAAAACAGATAAACACAGAGATTTTCCCCTGGATCCTAAATTGGGATGACCAGCTTGATTTTTCATTATATTTCTTTTAATGTTACAACACATATATATACATGCCGAAGCATACATAAACCCGAATCCATTAACCTTGGATTAGAACATAACCATAGTTCCCTTGACTGGATCTACAAAATACCATGGGCTGAAAACCATCGTACCCCAAAACCATGTGCAAAATCATGCACAAAACATGGGTGGGTCCGCCTATGAGTGGGTCTGCACACCAAAAAAAAATTTACCGGGACGCTGCCTCGGACCCCAACAATGGGGGCTACCTCCCCCCTTGTCACCCCCCTACTACGCCCGGCGCAAGGTACAACACGTGGGGCTAGTCGTGGAAAGAATATAACACATACCCAACAATAGCACAGGGGTTTTGGGGCAATTCAAAGCCCCAAACGCATTGTAATGGGTCAAAGGGTAAACTAGGGGTCCGAAAACCATGGGTTGTAGACGATAGGAAAGTCGAGGCTAGATTGTTATAAATAGAGATGTATTTTGTATCGAAAAGGATAAGAATTGATGATATATTGATGTGATCTGTTGCTTAAGCTTTCTGTTTGGGTTTTGGGCAATGAACTCCTGCTGGCTATGTGCGCGGAGATCCTAGTCCAGCTGTTTGCGGACCCTGCTGATGTGTGCAAAGGTTTGGAAGGGAATTGTAAGGAAAGATTGATGAATGAATGAATGAGAAGGATTTTTAGAGATCTAAATCTATGAGTACTATTGTGTGAATTGCGGATAATTGTTGTGTTATGGATTTTCTATATTTCCGCTGTGAAGATCTGTGTACTAAATGCTTGGATCTAGATCTAGTCTACTCTATTTATATAACACTTGCTTGATGTTATAGAAAGAATATAATTATAGATCTAGTGCACGTGGATGAAAATAGATACATAATTAACTGGAGTATAAAAACTCTGGTAAACTTGATAAATATATATATTATTATTGATAAAATATGAGATACGAGATATGATTACAATGGGGAATCACCAAGGCTTTAAATATAGCCTTATGGTGTCCCTTGGAAAAGAGGCATGATCGTTGATCATGCCCTTCCACATTAATAAACCTAAGATAACTATATTTAACTAATAATTAATAAAATATACATAACATTGCCCCTCTCTTAAAGATGCCGAGTCCTCAAAGCATATGTAATGAAGGACATCGTTGACGAATGCCTAGGTTTCTCGAGTGGCGGGCTCTTGATTCCCACATTTTAAAAATATCGTGAAGCATATTCTCGAGTTCAATATTTTGTTGATCTGAATAGTGAAAAGATCTGATATCGACAGGGTTGGATCCTGTCTTGACCTCTATTGGATGTTTGATTTTCCTATCTGGAGGCACTTTTATGGGTAGATCTTGGAATACTTTTTCGTGTGTCCGAACTAGTCCTTGTTCTTTTGATGACTCTTCGTGGCTCCCTTTTGAAGATAACATTTATAACTGATGACATTGTACTGTAGATGTTGGCACTCCTACTTTAATCATCTTCGTCATCAGAGAGGAAGATACGACTTGATCTTCTGGGGCTTGGAATCCATACAACCTTTGTTTCTGCCCTTTCCACTTAAAACTTATAATCTGATTCTGATGGTTGGCAGAATAAGTACCTAAAGTTTGTAGCCATTGAATTCCTAAGACCACATCTACTCCTCATAATGGAACGGTGTAGAATGGAGATTCTAAATGAAATTTTTTAATCTGTAGTTTGACCTTATGGCATTTCCCTACTTTCTCAATATTCTTACCATCGGCCACCATTAACTTCATATTAGGCATGGGGAAGGTAAATATGTTAAGTCTTTTTGCCATGGTTGAATCTAGAAAATTGTGGGTACTGCCAGTGTCGACGAGAACCATTACATTGTTGTTCTTGATATTTCCTCTTAACCTTAGGGTTCGAGGTTGTGATATGCCTGTCATAGCTGATAATGACACTTGTGGAATAGTTTCCCCATCCACTTCTGGAGAGAACTGTAAGGTGTCTTCTAATCCTTCTATATATGAATCATTATTGTTAGCGTCATTAGTTGCTTCACAACTATATAGATTTTTCACTTTTCCATTCGCACATCTGTGCTTAGGGTCCCAGTTTTCACCGCAACGCTTGCACTTGCCCTCTCTCATTCTTTTTTTTTCCACACTATTTTTTTCTTCTTCACAAAGATGGAGTGGGACATATTTTATGTCATCTATATTTTCAGATTGAGAAAATATTTGTCTCGAATATACTTTTTCTGGTTTTGATAATCTTTAAAATTTCTTTTCAGCAGGTTTTGCTTTTTGCCTTGCTACTTCTATGGACGTAATTTCATGTAGTTCGAGCTCTTCTTGTATGTGGATTTTAAGTCCTGAGATGTAAGACTGGATTAGACGAGATTCCGACAATCCTGGTACTCGTGTTGCCAAGGTCTCCCATTCTCGAGTGTACTCATCCACATCTCCTTTTTGGCGTAATTTGATAAACGTTGAAAAAACTTTTCTTCTTTTATGCCTTGAAACCTTTTGAAGAATGCATCCTTAAATTTCCTCCAACTGATAGCGAGCGTCGTCTTTTTCCACCACATATACCAATTATATGCTTCTCCTTCCATTTTCATGGAAGCATGCTTAATTTTTTCGTCATCACTAGTAATGTCATAAATCTCAAAATATTCTTCTACTTTATTAAGCCATGCAACGCTATTTTTTTCATTACCATCAAATTTGGGTAGCTCGATTTTGGCTCTTTGTTGATATGCTACTGGTTGAACAAGAAAGGGATATTGATTAGCAAATTCATTCCAGAGCTGCTTATTTTGAAAATCTGCATTACTATCTTCTTGATGATGTGGGGAATCGGTCTTTTCTTGATGCTCTTCTGAGTTCCCTGAATCTGCAGAATTGTTTTGTTGATTTTGTTCCATGTTAGGAAATATTGGGGATTGTGTCTGACTTAACTTATCTATCTTATCATTTAGCTTATTGAAGAGTTCTGTCATATTGTTCATTGCTTCGCTATGCTCTGTCATCTTGTTCATTGCTTCGTTATGCTTTTCTGTGGCCTCGTGATGATTTAGCCACATTTGTCTTTCTATTCAATTTGTCGTATCATGAATCTTTTTGATGTCGTTGGAGTGCCCTGCAACTGTACCTTCAAGATCGACTAATCTTTTTCTGAATTCTTCGGAATTATTATTGATTTGTTTCTTAAGATCTCCCAATTTCTTCTGGAATTCAGCCATCGACATCGATGAAGACATTGAATGTGTATGAGGTGGGGAATATTTTTCTGCCAGTTTTCCCCCTTTTTTTTTAAAATTAATTAATTAATTAAATTAATTTTTTTTTGAAATAATAATAATAATTTCTATTATTATTATATATATATATTTTTAAATAATAATAATAATAATAATTATTATTATTTTATTATTTGAATTATATATATATATATATAATATTGTTTTTAAAAGTCACTTTGTTTTGAAAAGGCACGTTGTTTTGAAAAGGGGAAATGGGTTTTTAATACCATGGGCCCAAAAACCACGAGCTTGTAAACCACGAGCAATTACTCTTCCTTTTTAATTTTACTTTGTCTTCACATGTACGTATATCTCTCTTTTTACTTTTTCTTTTTTCTTTTAATTTATTTCCCCCTTTATGTTAACTTTCCTTCTCTCTTTTGATTTTATTAATATATATATATATATATATATATATATATATATATATATAGATATATATTTATTCCTTCTTCTTTTTTTTAAAAAAAAATGTTGCTACCCACAAGCACTTGGTTTTAAAAAAAACCTGCAATTTTGGAATTTTCTTGTAATTCCTTAATTCTGGGTGATCACAAAGATCCCTAAGAGCGATGGCTCCGATACCAATGGAGTGTAAAAACTCTGGTAAAATTGATAAATATATATATTATTGTTGATAAAATATGAGATATGAGATATGATTACAATGGGGAATCACCAAGGCTTTAAATATAGCCTTATGGTGTCCCTTGGCAAAGAGGCATGATCATTGATCATGCCCTTCCACATTAATAAACCTAAGATAACTATATTTAACTAATAATTAATAAAATATACATAACGTTAACCCTAGGAAGAACAAGGTAATCTGGGAATTACAGAAATAGATCATAGCTCTGCTTGCCTTACCCTTCCTTTCTCAGGGTGCGGAAACCTAGTTCCAGCACCTGCCCCTACTACTTCAGGTGATAATGTGACCTGCGAAAGCAGGTCACTGCCGAAAGGGCTAATAGTATAGGGGTTTGTTAGCAAACCTTGCACAACGAACCTAGGTCAGGACCCCTCAAGCCAACAAAAGGTTTCGTTGCTAGGACCAGAAAGAGGCTGAGAAAGGGATCAAGTATTGACAAGTAAATATTGAACAAGGAGCCCATGGTAGCATACTTAAAGTTACCTACCTTTAAATGCACAGCCGATGAGGATATGGAACGGTTTTTGTTCGTGGCCGACTCGGTATGGTAGGTGCAAGGGATGGTAAGTGATACTATGAAGAGAGCGCAACTATCCTTGGATTTTGAAGAGAGGGCACTGGACTGGTATATGTGGTATATATCTCAAAAAGGGAGTGCAACGCTTCAACATATTAAGGATGTCCTAAAACAACAATTCCGAAAGTCAAAATCTTATTCCCAGCTAGTAGCAGAAGTAAAAGACTTCAAGCAAGGAATGTCTGAGTTAGTATGGGAGGCCGATCAATGTTTAAAAGAAGCGATCAATGTTAGTATGAAGGACAAACAATATACCCCCACACAAAATGTACAGAGAGTTAAAACAGAGCTGAGGAGTGAAGATCCAAGTATAAAAGTCATAACGCACATCATGCTCACCCAGGAAGCAAGGGAGGAGCTTACTGCTTGGAAGGAACCAAATCCTAGGAAACCAGAGCCGCGAGAAACCCCTGCACAGCTACCAGCGCACCTCCAGAAAGAAGAGGAGGTTGAACCCTTTTTAAGGCCATGCTTGAAGCTACTACTCAACCCACAGGCTGAAGAAAATCTTCAAGTATTACTACAATACTGCGCAGCCCGCCTCATCACAGCAGATGAGATTAAGGAAGTACACAAATTACACAGCTACAAGAGATGCACCAGGAGGGAAATGCGATTGACTGCGCAGATTGGTGACTATGAGATAGATCAGGTTATTCTCGATCTTGGATAAGATGCGAACGTCTTACCAAAGCAAACATGGCAACGAATGGGAGAACCTAAGTTAGACTGGTCCACCATCCAGCTGCGAATGGTGAACCAACAAAAGATCATCCCTCTGGGAAGGTTGCCAAAAGTCATGGTAGATATTGCAGAAGTAAAGGTCCTAGCTAACTTTGAGGCCATATAAATTGTGGAAGATACGGATCCCTATCCTGCACTCCTAGGAATAGACTGGGCTATCGATGTAGGGGGTGTCATTAATCTAAAAAAATGTAGCACGGTGTTCAAGAAGAATGGTACATGTGTAATAGTACCACTAGATCCCAGTGAGGGTGTGTGGTATACAGAACTAGCATATGAAGAGGAGGAACTAGATCACATCTACAGGATGACGGCACAGGACGAAGACTAGGGTGACCCTAAAACAGGCAGAATATTCGATTGGGAGAAGAATAGGGGGTACTTCTCCGACTCGGATGAACAACTAGAGAGTTGGCAAACCCGAATACACGATGTCTCAGCACTATGATGCCCTCTGGTTGCAAGGACCCTCTACTGCATCACTTCAGAGGTAAGATACCTTCCCCACTTTGATGGGTCTAGTAATGTCCAGGAATTTATAAGAACATTGGAGGAAAGGGTGGCAAAAGAATAGTGGCTCTATGCACTCAATTTGGAACTACGTGGCACACCTGCACGCTGGTGCGATACCCACAAGAAAGAATTTGTGGACTGGAAAACGTGTCGGGATAGGATGGTGCTGCGGTTTTTACCTCCTGCTGATGTGCGCACCAAGATATCCCTGGGGCACGGGGAACCCCACACGCATCTGCGTACTTGTAAAACCAAATGGGCTGACCAAACCCTAGAAGAATGGATCCATCTATTTATACATGCCTTAGGCCCTATCCCTGCTACTTGGTACTTGGATGCAGAGTTACATCAATGGACCCGTCACTGGGAAATATTAAAAGAAGACTTTATTGGAAAGTTCAGACTTATTGGAGGAAAACAAATGCTTGACGAAGTTCTGCAGGACATTGATGCGTTCATCTTTACAAAGCCTCACCCACGCACCACACCAGTCGTCTAGACATGGGAAGCCTAGATGCAAGACATAGTCAACTGCCGGAGCTTCAGGATTAATGAAGAAGAGGATAGCTCGCGGAATATCTCTGTTCCAGAATCTGAAGGAGAACGTACCATTATTAGACCATCGCTCCAGGATGTTGATGTGAGACAACCTCTCAAGCTACGTGAAGTTAATATTGGGATAGAGGAACACCCTAAGCTAGCTAAAATTAGGGACTATTGGGATGAAGGCACCGTGGGAAAAATCTCTGAGTTACTTACGGAGTACCAGGACTTATTCCCTACAAATTTTTCTGAGCTCAAAGGAATCACTGGGGACCTCGGAATTATGCACATCACTCTAAAGCCTGAGGCGCGGCCAGTCAAGCAGCGGCCCTATTGACTAAACTCTAAATATAAGCAACAGGTCAGAGAAGAGTTGGAAAAAATGCTGACCGTCGGTATCATTGAACCAGTTGAACAATCAGATTGGGTAATTCCAATGGTCATCGAAGAGAAAAAGACAAAAGGGGAAATGTGCATCTATGTGGACCTACGAAAGCTGAACGACACCTATGTTCAGGACCCCTTTCCTACGCCTTTCTCCGATGAAATCCTTGATAGCGTGGGTGGCTAGGAAGCCTATTCCTTCACTGATGGATTCTCAGGATACCACCAAATCAGAATTGCACCTAAGGATCATAGTAATACTACCTTTGCAACTGAATGGGGTTCCTTCCAGTATATGGCCATGTTGTTCGGTCTCAAGAACACACATGCTATCTTTTCAAGGGTCATAGTGGTTGTGTTCAAGGAGTTTATTCATAAGTTCCTAGAGGTTTACTTTGATGATTGGACGGTTTTTGGCTTGGTGAAAGAACATGTCTCAAACCTGTGATTAATGTTATATGCATGCCGGAAGCACCAGATCTCCTTGAATATCAAAAAGTGCATCTTCTGTGTACCTTTCAATATATTTCTTGGACATAGTTTGTTGGCAAGGATTGATGGTCGACCCTGCGAAGATAGCCATCATTATCAACCTTGTATCCCTCATAATGGAAAAACAGTTGCGCTCAATTCTCGGTCACACAGGCTATTATAGAAAATTCATTCAAGGGTACACTCCAATCACAACACCCATGGAAAAACTACTAAAAAAAGATGTCTCTTTTTCTGGAATGATGAATTTCAGAACAACTTCGAACTGCTAAAAGAGAAGATGATTTTTCCACCCATACTGATATTCCCAAATTGGTCAAGGGAGTTTCATGTACATGCCGATGCGTCCGGCATCGCCCTGGGTGCGGTCCTCACTCAGCCTGGTGAAGGAGATATCGATCACCCAGTTGCCTTCGTCAGTCATAAAATCTTAAGCGCCAAAAGGAATTACTCTACCACTAAGCATGAAGGACTGGCTATGGTGTATGTACTACAAAAGTATCAGCACTATCTACTGGGTGGACACTTTAAGATGTTCACAGACCATTCAACTTTGAAATACCTAGTCAAAAAGCCTGTGTTTGGGGGAAATATTTGCCGTTGGCTATTGCTATTTTAGGAATATGATTTTGAGATCATCGTTAAGCCTAGGAGATTGAATGCAGGACCGGATCATCTGTCTCGTATCGATACAGGGGAAGAACCCACTAACTTGGACGAAGGCTTAACCGATGCACAACTATTTAAAATTAAGATGGTCGATGCTCACTTTGCTGATATCATTGATTTCCTTACTATAGGCATGACCCCTACTACATATTTGGTACAACAGAAAAAGGAGTTGGTTACCCGAGCTACAGACTTTACTATCATTGTAGGACAACTATACCAGCTAGGCACTGATGAAATACTCCATAGATATGTATTGGAACATGAATGGCCCACTGTCCTCATAGAAGCACATGATGGTGTTGTAGGCGGCCGCTATGCAGGTAGGGCTATGGCATAAAATATTTTGAGGGCTGACTTATGGTGACCTACCCTGCATTAGGATTCTTACACCTATTTCAAATCGTGTGATACATGCCAACGAACTGGATGACCCTCATGATGGGAAGACATGCCATTACAACCTCAAATGGCACTACAAGCTTTTGATAAATGGGCCATTGACTTTATAGGACCTATCAATATACCAGGCAAGAAAACAGGTGCACACTACATTATCACTGCCACTGACTACATCACACGATGGGCTGAGGCACAAGCAGTAAATTATTGTACTACTGATACTTCTGCACACTTCATCTTTGAGCAGATTCTGACCAGGTTTGGCTACCCGAAGATCCTAATGAGAAACAGAGGTACGCATTTTGTTAACCAAATGATTCAAGCTCTAAATGTGGAATTCTGGATCCACCATGCCAAGATTACAGCATATCATCCCTAGGCCAATGGGGTGGTTGAAGCTTTTAAAAAAAATTTGGCGTAGGCATTAACAAAGGTTTTTAATGCCGATCGTAGTGACTGGGACGTTCGCATCCCCTTGGTTCTTTGGGTATACCGAACGAACTGCAAAATTCTGGTAGGCAGGACACCCTTCCGAATGGTCTATGTCAAGGAGGCCATTATGCCCATAGAGTACATTGTTCCTAGCCTACACATCACAACATTCACGAATATGGCAGACTCTGATATCATCGAAGAGTTCCTGGTGCAATTGCTGGCTTTGGAGGAAGTTCAGTTTATTGCTTAGTTTCACCAGTAGGTTCAAAAGGCTCGAGATAAATCCTGGCATGATCGACACATCTGCTAGAAGACATTCATCGAAGGTGATCTTGTCCTTTTATATGATAGCCAATTTTCGAAACATCCAGGAAAATTCCAGCAGCACTGGCTTGGTCCCTACACATTTAAGGAGGTTACGAATGGAGGAGTAGTCCAGTTAGCTACCGTGTGCAGTGACCTCATTCCTAGCTTTGTCAATGGTAGCCGAATCAAACCATACCAGGCTGTGGACTATGTGGTCGCACCAGTGCAGTGACTCGAGATGAGTCAGAAGATTGTGTTGGGGGACTGTTGGAATGAGGTCTCCTAACAAGCTGTGAAACCGGTCCATTTTGACTAATTTTGATTATATTTAGTATAGCGCAGGGGTTTTGGGGTAGGTCAAAGCCCCGAATGCATTGTAATGGGTCAAAGGGTAAACTAGGGGTCCAAAAGCCATGGGTTGCGGACCATAGGAAAGTTGAGGCTAGATTGTTATAAATAGAGATGTATTTTGTATCGAAAAGGATAAGAATTGATGAGATATTGATGTGATATATTGCTTAAGCTTTCTGTTTGGGTTTTGGGGAACGAACTCCTACTGGCTGTGTGCGCGGAGATCTTATTCTAGCTGTGTGTAGACCCTGCTACTGTGTGCACAGGTTGGGAAGGGAATTGTAAGGAAATATTGATGAATGAATGAATGATAAGGGTTATTAGAGATCTGAATCTGTAAGTACTATTGTGTGAATTGCGGATAATTGTTGTGTTATCTATTTTCTGTCTTTTTGCTGCGAAGATCTGTGTACTAAATGCTTAGATCTATATCTAGTCCGCTTGTTTATATAATACTGTGTTGATGTTATAGAAAGCATATAATTATAGATCTAGTGCACGTGGATGAAAATAGATACATAATTAACCCTGCGAAGAACAAGGTAATCTGGGAATTATAGAAACAGAACACAGCTCTGCTTGCCTTACCCTTCCTTTCTCAGGGTGCGGAAACCTGGTTCCAGCACCCACCCATACTACTTTGGGTGAGACTATGACCTGCAAAAGTAGGTCACTGCCGAAAGGGCCAGTAGTATAGGGTTTTGTTGGCAAACCTTACGCACCGAACCTGGGTTAGGACCCCTCAATCCAACATTATCTGAAAATTATTTTCTCAAATTTGTTGTTTTGTCCGTTTTCCAAATTCTTCCAATTGCAATACCAGATTTGACTTATTACAACTGAATTATGATGGAAATGTATTTTAGATATGATATTTCAGATCAAATTGTTATAGAAAATCTAAAAGTGTAATGGTAAATAATCTTTTAATCAAGTTAGTTATAATTCCCCTTTTTTCTCTATTTATTTAAATGAAAATAGAGATCAAAGAAGGGCGAATGAACAATCTCTAAATTCAAATGAACAATTGTTGAATTAGAGATGAACAATTGTTGAATTGGAGATGAAGAATTTTTGAACTTGAGACAATGCTAAGTTCTTCATTATAATGAAATTTTTCTCTCATATATTTTAATGAAGGAAGTTATCCATTGAGTTTTACATCTGTTACTTGTAATCTGATCTTAATTATTTCTCAATAAAGAAATGAGGCTTGGGCAGTTGGGCCCACTACCTTCGACAAGGTGCTGCCTTGAACATATAAAGAAGTTAAGTTTTGTGTTTGTTTATTTGAATTTCAATTCTTGTTCTTTAAAATAAATTTACTTCTTTTAAAATTAATTTTTCGTTTGCTGCATTTCCCATATTTGTTATTTCTTTCAATTTCTACATTTCATTTAATTTACTGTTCCAGATTAACGTTTGAATTTTCTTGGGTGCAATAGGTTCAGCAATGCGTGATTTAATATAGTATGGATTAAAGTCGTGTGATTAGCATAATTATTTTCGTTTCATTTACTTTCTGTTTTTGAGATTTAGTATTGTTTTTCAAGTCTTAAATTTTATTTCTTTCTGAATTAACTTGATAGTGTAGAACATAATCTTATAGAATTAGTGTTAGATGTTGCTTTTTTTGCATATATTTTGCTGATTTTCTTGAAACAAAAATATTTTCCTTGGTTGATAATTAATTTTTAGGTTATTATTTGTTTCATTTATTAAGAAATTAATTTTACCCAAAATTTTGACATTGTTGCTAGGGAGGTAGTCAAATAGCACTATGACATTAATAACTAGTTGTAGATGCATACCTGATTTCATGAGCGCTGGATATTGAAGACGAAAGGTAAGAGCCTACACACGCATCCTAGGGAACCAATGATGGGTCTACTCTTAGTAGTCAGGCTTAGGTAATATAACATGTCTGATTAAAATTATGAATATTAAAGGTAGGAACTCAAATTTTTTTATCATTTCACTTAAGTGGTGATGTAAGCACCACCCATTTCACTAACCAATTGACATGAATATTTATAGGAGCCTCAAATAATCACATGAAAAAATATTCTATTTTGGCAAGAAATGACACACACTACTACTTTTGATTTTCCTATGAGAGATCTAGGAGGAGTGACACAAATGCATATCATTCCCCCATCTCCTCTACCAAAATTTCATGGTTTGGAAAATGAAGATCCAGATATATTTTTATTTGAGTTTGAAGTACTTTGTAGATGATATGAATATTTTAATAATGATTAAAGGTTGAAAGTGTTTCCCGCTACTCTAAAAGGAGCAGCTCTATGATGGTTCATGAACCTTGGTGGGAACTGCATTCAAAAATGAGAGGACATGAAGAATGTATTATTGAATAAGTACCAAGACTATTGCAAAGTAAGTGAATATATTTTGAGTATGATACAAGGGGAAGATGAAAGCTTCGAGGACTATGTGGAGCAATTTAAATACAACCTTCAAAAATAAAAGCATAGGCATTTGGAAAAAGAGATCTTAAAAACACTCATTATTAAAGGAATCAAATATGAACTTTTAGAACTCTTAAATATAATAGGAAAAGGTTATGTTTATTAGCTATCATATAATGATGTTTGTGGTTTATGCATAAGGTATTCAACAGGAATATCCAAGGTTGGTAATAATTCTAGAGAATTTTCTTCTTTAGTTTCCAAATCTACTATAAAAACAGGAGATATAAGAGATGAAATCAATGATTTATTTGACCATTTAAAAATTGATTTTATTAGCTCTCTAAATTCAAAATTGCATGTTCTGCAGGTCAAGAAAAATTAGGAAAATTTTGAAGAAGATTTTTTCCCTCATTTCCAAAAGGAGCATCCCATGGATAGCTTCTCTTTATTACCTATAATGAAAGAAACATATCAAAGAAATTGAGAAGCTGCAATTTCACAACCATGGAAACCATGCCCTACATGTATGTTTCAAAACATTTACTTTTAATTTTCCTACTTGAATAATCCATCATGGAATACTCATGTGTTAGGGCAACCATGCCAATATCAATATAACCTCCACCAATCTTGTCCACAATTTTGGCATGGTTCATCTTTTGATTACATCACTAATCTGCCTCATATTGTAGCACAAACACATCATCCATATCCCTTAACATATTTTCAACAACATCTTGCTTGTCTATCAAAATCATCCACACAACCCAATCAACTACATCATTGAAATGCTCCTTGCACTACACATTTTCCTACTCAATCCATTCTACATACTCACAATAATAAACCAGTACAACATGATTATAGTGTTGAACTGCAAAATTTACGTACCCTTCCTACCCATGCTATCTCACATGCACCATTCAGAAAACTTATATTGAGATTAGAAAGCCTTAAAATCCAAAAATTATAGAATTCATGGAAGAAATTCATGATATGAAAACCATGGGAAATCAAGAGAGTCAAGTCTATATTGAAGATTGGTTTCTCTCCATCATTTGTTTGCAACATCGGTCTATGCTTTAGCAATTTTTGGCACCATCCTTGCAAGGGAACTTGGTCTCTCCTACCCTGGTATTTATTAATGTGTATTTTATAATTTGGGTATGTATACACTTGAGGCACTGTTTCCAAAATGTTTCCATTGGAATTACTCTATACATAGAGATATTTTATCTTTTTCAAAGTAAAGTAGGTTAGTATAGAAAATAAAATAAGTAAGTGCATAAATAGATAAATTTCTTCATATGTAAAAAGATGTGTCGTTGCTACAATATTTTGTGTACATCGATATTGGTGATATATATTTGGATTTATTTTTGTGTGTAGACATATTATATTGGAAATCACATTTCTACAAACACTCATCACCATTTTGGGAAAAAAAAAATTATATCATATTTTATGGCTTGTGGTCTTCATGAAATTTCTAGAAAAAAACTTTGGAAAATCATGTTTTGAGGGACCAAATGCACATATTTTCAATACCTGTTTCTAAAATAAGTATCCGTTAATTTTTAATTTACAACCGAATTTTAATAATTCAATTTGGATCTCAAACAAAAACATTATGACCAAAACAATGACATGGTGTCTAGTAGGTAGCTTAGGGACAAAGTTCGGACAGTTAGTTTTTGGAGACCCAAATGACTAGATATTGAGAACCTATTTCTATGGTATATTAACCTATGAATATAATTTACAAGGAAATTTGAATCACTCTATTTAGATATCGTATCAAAAAGTGATGACCAAAAAACTAGCTGCCTATCGTAAATATTCATTCTCAAAACTTTGTTTTTCCCATTAGCATATTTGAGCCATAAATTCTTCTTGTCTCAAAAAAATGTTTCTAATGGAGATATATATATATATATATATGAAAATAATTTAGCCTCCAATTGGAATCAACTCAATCCGTCATCAAACGAAAAATTTATTCTTAAAATAACAACTATTGGTCTAAGTTGGAAAATGTAAGATGGCTTTGTTATGCGGGTTGTTTTGAGCAAATTTTACATATCATATCACGAAATTTTTTAAAATTGTTCCTATTGGAGATATATCTTTGACTTAGCTTTAATTTTTCTATGGAATCACTCAAAATGTATGAAAAAAATTAAATTAGGATTAAAACACTATTGGTTAGTATGGTTGACCACTGCTCTCCTGTTGGTAACAAATACTTTGTTATTTTTTCCGTGGATTTTTTTATAGAGTAACTAGTTCTTATTTATTTTCACATTCCTTGGATTAAGAGAGCCCGTACACCTCTCTTCTTCCAAGGTTTTATTTTTTATTGCAGGTATATGCTCGTTTTTGCAGGTCAGAAGAGAATAAAGGAGGTCCATTTATGAAAAAGTGTTTCTTGAAGACAATGTTAATGAAAGAAGGGAGTTACATCCAAACATATATTAAGATCATATGATGTTAATTTTTTTTAGGTATCATTATCTAAAATTTCTTATAATATCTTGCTACAAATTTCCTACTAATACCTGCCAACAAGTAAATGATTTCATTACTTGACAGATTCAGAACAGGAAAAATGAAGAATTGAAAATTTCAAGTCTTTTCCACCAAAGGATTTTTTTCAAAAGATATTTTTTTTCCGTTCATTCACCATTGATAGATTGTTGTTCCTAGAAACACATTGATGTTCCCTTAGGAAAAAAAAAATTTGCAACTGAAATCACAACTATTGTAAGTTAAGTTATTTATTTGTTTATCAAACTTTTCAATAAAGTGTTGTTTCTTTTCTGATTTCTCTTACTTTTTTATGTTTTAGGTGTTCAAAGTCACAAATTTTGTTCCTTCATCAAAATAAAAGGAAGTTTTTAAGTTTCATGTTGATGCTCCACATCTATCCTTTTATTGCCCAATATTATTAAGTATATGGTTGCCTCATATCTCACATTGAAAAAAAAAATCTTATGTTAAGTCTTGATAGGAATGATTTTCTCTTAATTCCTCATTATTTTGTAAAGTGACTATGACTGTTGGATAAAAAATCCTTCTCCATGTTACCTTCTTAGGATCACCCATTGAGTTAATTTTTGGTAGGGATTTCCATACTCACAATTTTTACTTCATGCTTAGAAGCTTAAATAGCTAGGGGTAATTTCGAGGTTGTAACATGCAACAATGATATTATTGGATAAATAATCCTTGAGTCACAATTGTCATTCCCTTGGGAGCAATCGTTATTACCTAAGTCATGGTTTTCCATTTTCATTTAACATTTGGTGAATGAGAAATTATTTTAATGTACTAGGTCATGTTTAACATAATGATTGGGTAGTCAATTTATCTTTTTTTATATATAAACATAATATTATTTTTAAGGAATAATTATGTAAATATTATTTCACCATGTCAATTTCAAACTTTCTTAAATTTTTCAAGTCCCTGATTTTATAAAATATATGATGATTACAAGAAAATTGTACTTAAATATTTCCTTCACTATATAATGGATTGTTCCTCAACCCAAATATTAACGTGAGAAAAATATATTTATCAGCAGTAATTTGAAAGTTATTAGTTTTTGAGAAGCAAGGTTACTCAAGTTTGAAATAGTTAATGTTGAGTCAAATTATACACAAAATTTTCCAATTATAAATTGTCAACCCAAGGTAGATAAGCTTGCAAGATACTATGAAAAATATATGCAGACTGATTACTGGAAGTGTTCATAGATTAATCATTCACGCACACACACACAAACTAATGCTTCTTTCCTGTATCAATAATGTAGAAGCAAGGCCATGAAGTGGAATATAACATCCCCCTATAGTTCTTGGTGTTGCTGATACTAACCATGGAAAATATAAAAGATCAAATTACAACAATTTGGAAATCAATTTAGACAATGACAAATCCAAACATTGATAAAATGGAATTAACACATTAACATCAGAAATTCAATCACCTAATTAATTAACATTCTATTGTTGAAACTTAAGAACGAATGCATTAACTGTGTAAAAGAATTATTGTTGCATAAAAAGAAATGAAACACACACATATTGCACTGTAGGAGTTGTGAGCGAAGGGGGCCCTCCCTCACTCACAACCCCTTTAAAACTTTAAGAGGTTGCTAAGAAAAATTGACATAACATAATTTTTATATTGATATGCAAATATACAACCAAGTAAAATCTAATATATTGTCTATCAGTATAAATCCCAACCCAACAACCCTTTACAATGTGAAATACATCCCCTTTTATACAATATCTAAAGCCCATATTTGGCTTGAATGACTAATCTAAGCTATTAGAAAACAATATAGATCTAGGTTACTGAATTTAGCTTCCTTTAAGTCTAACTCATGACTGAAATAATGGATTAGACATTTTCTGTTACAAAGCGGAAGCTTCAGGAAATATGGTTCGAGGGGAAAATCTGCAAATTCGGGTTGTTCCAAAAAGAGGTTCGAACCAGCCAATGGAAAGTCTTCATCTGCAACCAATTCCCTACAAAACCCAGGTCTTCGTTGGATCTGGAAATAAGTAGAATACAGTCAACCGCCAATGTTGCTGCATGAAATATGGAACCACTGCACGAAATTTGCAATGGCTGCAGGAAATTCAGAACAACAACAGGAAATTCACAATGATTGCAGGAAATCCGCAACGACTGCAGGAAATCCGCAATGGCTACAGAAAATTTGGATGCATGAGATGTCTTCAAGATTTTTTGGAACTACTTCGAATCAAAACAAATCTACACATAAGTTCTAGATCAGTGGAAGTAGTAATTTAGTAATAGTTACAGCTAGATCAAAGAATACGTTAAGTTTAAGGAAAAAAGACACCTATTAATTGAATCTAACATATCTTTGGCTTATAGTAACATTTTAGCCAAAACTAGATAATATGGTCGAACTAAGCATAATTAAAGCCAGAAGGAGTTCAAAAATAAGATAAGGCTTGGGAAGGGTGTAAAAAATGGGAAAAATGGAGACTTAACATTTCCCCCACACCAAAAATCGTGCATGTCCCTATGCAAGAAAAACTGTAGCAGCCTTCAAAAACAGAAAAAAATCAGTTGTTCACCTGGGCCACAGCTACTGTGGCCAAATTATCCAAATGAACCCAACTAGTCTCCACCTGAATTTGACCCCTATATATTTTATTCTTCCTCTTCAGATGGTCTATCTGAGGTTTCTTCTTTTTCATAATGCGAGCTGCTTTTTCATGTCACTCCTCCTTTTATTTATACATTCTAAGGTTGTTATCCTTCAAGACCATTTTTTCCTTCTTTAAGGCCCACTCTAAAGTAGTGAGTTCTTTAATGGTCTCTTCCAGCTCCTGGAAGAACCATTTCCTCTGGGGAGTAACTTCCTCCTCATGGTGCCCCTGGGATGATTAGGGAATACTGAGGTCCCCCTACCCTTGCTATTCTTCCTTAATCTCATTTATGCTTTCTTGCAGCAAAGGGCTTTGGAACACCATGGTATTTTTTTCAATGAATGTGGCTAGTTCCACCGTCTCCTTTCCCTTGGCTGGACCATGGGATTTTTCTTTCTTGTCATCGGACCTTTTGGGTGGTGTTCCCCCTTTTATCCTATCCTTCATAGCCAACTTAGTAGCCTGGCTCCTCGTAACTCTTTTGGCTGGGGTAGCCGGCCCTTTCTCCTAGAAACCTTTGAAAATGGTTTCCCTGGTCACCATTACTTCTTCGTCCCTCTCATCCTCTTCTACTTGTGGCCCATAAGTATATTGATCCTTCTGGGACTTCTCTGCTAACTATTCCTATTCGAGTGCTTGGGAGCCAGAATCTCCATCTTCCACAAAATGGTTCTCGATCAGAAAGCCTCCCATGTATTTTTCCTTTTCTGTAGGACCTCCATCAAGATAATTTTCACTAGCCCATGGTGGTAGAGGTTTTACTCTAAGTGGGAGACCTTTTATTTCGTAGCCAAGGAAATTTTTTCCAAAGACATCCTCAAATAATATGGCAAGATCACGGGCTGATCCCAAAACTGCCCGAGGAGCTGCATATGAAATAGAAATGTGAGGCCATAGTTACCTTCGAAAGCGATGTACTTCTACAGGAAGAATAGTAGGTGATGGTGCTTAATCCTAAAAAATTCTTGCAAAAACCCATTTCCCCAGTCAGGGTTCATATGATATATTCGAAGGAAAGATGCACACATCACCTTGTTGAAGCACCAGTTTTTGAGCCATCACTCCTCATCTTGCGAAATGCGACATGCTCTCAACACCAGCTCCTCTATTAGTCGAAATAGAATATTTATGACCTGTTCTTTATCATTGTTTAGGTTCAATGCGAACAACTTTGTTACTTTGGAGTTGTGGCCTTCGAACTTCTGAAAGAAGGGCATCCATCCTGATTTTTCTATCCTTGCCTCACTGCGTAGGCTGACTTCCAGCAGCGCAAGGCTCTGTGGCTCAAATAAGAGAGGGGGTCATGGTATGGACATGGTGAAGGAGGAATGGATAGAGCATATGAGGAAGGAAGGAATAAAGCAAGTGCAACTCATAGAATAAAGACGGAAAATAATAATGCACACAATTTACAAAATGCAGACCGAGACCTTAACAATAGATTTCTTGACAAAGGGAGGAGTTTAAATGGGAAAAATCATAAGGAGTGGAATTTTCGAGTGGTAGGTCCTGATCATGATGATCATGATGACCTGGCCTGTAGGATAGGAATTAGAAGTACAACCGCCATAATGTAAAAAATATGATGATGGGTCATGGGATTTACGCCCCAGCGGTCTTCAACCGCATTTTTTCCACAACGGTTACCATAGCCTAAGTCATGAAAATTATTAAAAATTAAAGCATCATTATACCTTACCTCAAGCATATTATCACCCATTGTACCTTACCAAACTTACCCCTAGTGGTCCAGTCCTTGATGATGTTGTTTTCCTTGCAATGATAACTTAACATTACATCATATATTTGATCACATAATTCATGACTTTGATCTATAATGAATGTTAGTACTATATCAAATAATTAAAACTAATGTTTTTTCTATGCTTTTTTTTTGCGTTTCAAGAACCTAGGGCATTTCTGCAAGAAATGAAACTATGTATGTCAAACCTTCTGCAGGAAATAATACCGTGTCTATAGGAAATGAAATTATCTATCAAACCTTCTGCAGAAATTAAAATTGATCTTCCCTGCCGTCGATGTACAGTCCATTACACATGAATGAATGTTTTGAGGTCAAATGTGAAACGATCTCATTGGATTACCAGCCATTGATGGCGGTTGTTAACCAATGAAAGGCCCATCACCATTAATGAGAGTGAGGACCAAGGTACCATGATGCATCCTATCAGGTGTGAATTTATGAGTTGTTTTTAAACTCCTTATAGGATCCATTAGAAAAGGATCCATAATGTTTCCCCACTGATTCTATTGAGATATCCTATTAGTAGGGCATACAGGCTTCAAGGCATTACAAGGCTCTAATCCTGCACCCAGATAAGTTGTTGATGTTGATGGACCAAGATTGTTGGAAGAAGGACCTTAAGAAATCCCACATCAGTCCAACATGATAAATCCATAGATTAAAGGAAAGAAACAAATTTTATTTAGAGGATCAAAAAGGATCTACTGATCTGTGTTTTTAACAAGCCCAGTGGTAGTCCATGCTCACTAGATTTCAATTTTAGAGAATCTGAAATACTGAAAAAGAAGATTCCAGGGGGTTCCTTTTTCGTAATCAGTCCATTGGGCCGAGAAAAAGGAATAAACCTATACCCAATCAACATTCCTCTCAGATTTTAATGAGCATGATTTGGAATAGAGTAAGCTCAGTGTATGAGCAGGAAAGTCAAGAAGAGATAGTGGAAGGAATGATCCCTTCCATTACCATTTCCAGCTCTTTCTTCTTCACGATTTCTTCCACAAATTCCTCCTTTGACTGAGGGATTTTTATATAGCTTGAGTCTGTGCCCATTCACCAAGAAGGTAACATTCCCATCATCATTATTTTTGAGCCGAAAAGATCCATTGTCAAAAATTTTGTCAATTTCATTCGGGCCTAGCTAATGTGTATTGAATTTCCCTTTAAAGTTGTTAAATTTTGAATCATACAACAATTCCCAGTCTAACTCTTTAAATTTCTTCTTTTTGATGTATCTGTCGTGCCACTTATCCCTTTGTTCCTGGATCAAGTCAGTATGCTGAAAAACATCGTGTCTAATCTCATCCATCTCATTGAACTACAAGATTATTTATGGTTGTGCTTCATTGATGTCTATCCCCAAATCTGTTGTCATCTTGAAAGTTCTGATCTGAAATTCAATGGGCAGAAAAACGTTTTTTCCATACACTAATTCATATGTAGAAAAGCTAGTGGTACTACTCCATGTGATTCTATAAGCCCACAATTGCCTCAAGAAGGCAGTCAGACTAATCCTTTTTATGTGATTTCACTTTTTTAGTAAGGATTGTCTCCAGCACCTTATTGGTTGATTCCAATTGCCCATTGGCCTGTGGATGATAAGGGGTGGACTTCTGGTGGGTAATCTGATATTTTGGCACAATTCCATGCATAAGCTTAGATAGAAACTGAGAACCTTGATTAGTAACTATTTGTCTAGGTACTCCAAATCTCCCAAAAATATCATAGAAAAGAAAGTCTACCACTACTTTTTCTGTTGCTCTAGGTATTGCTTTTGCCTCCACCCACTTTGTAACATAATCAATACAAACCAAGATATACTTCTTACCTTTGGATGTAGGATTGATGGGACATACAAAATCAAGAGCCCACCTTTTGAAAGGTTCTATGAGAACTTGCGGCTGCAAAGGCATCTCGTCTAATTGTACAGACCACCCCATTCTTTGGTAGCTATCACATTTATGAACAAACTCCTTTGCATCTTTAAAATGACTAGGCCAATAATAACCCATGAAAAGGATGTTATAAGATTCTCGCTTGTCTAAAAAGTGTCCCCCACAAAGTTCATCATGATAGGATCTCAATATGTCATAAATCTCATATTCCCTAACACACCTACGAATAATTAAATCGGGTCTAGTGAAAAAGAGATCTCCCCTAATACAAGAGTAATCATCACTTTTTCTAATAATTCTCTTTTTTTGATTAGATAAAAATTAAGGTGGAAACTTTCCTATAGCAAGGTAATTGGCCATGTATGTGAACCAAGGCATTTTAACATAGATGGCAAAAAAAATTTCATCTGGAAATTTATCATTGACAGGAACATCCTCACCTACATGGTTGAGCCTAGATAAGAAATCATCTACCTGATTTTCTTTTCCTGGCCTATCCAATATTGTGATGTTAAATTCCTGCAACAAGAAAAACCACCTATTAATTCTGCCATTAGTGACTGGTTTATTCATGAGATAATTAATAACAAAATGATCTATGTGTACGAAAACTTCATAACCTGTGATGTAGTGTCTAAACTTGTGAATAGCATAAATCACATCAAGGAATTATCTTTCAGTTACCATGTAACTCAGTTCTGTATGAGCTAATTTTTTACTAACAAAATAAATATCATGGGTTACATGATCTTCCTTTTGACCCAATATCGCTCCTATGGTTGAATCAGAGGCATCAGTGGAGATATGGAAGGGAAAATTCCAATATGGGGCTCTCAAGAAAGGTGTTGAAGAAAAATTTTCCTTGAATTTATCAAATGTAGCTTGACACTCATCATTCTAATGAAATTCAAATTCTTTAGTCAATAATTCAAATAATGGAGAGACTACCTTTGTAAAAATTTCAACAAACCTTCTATAGTAGCCTGCATGTCCAAGAAAACTCCACACTCCCTTTTGATTGATTGTTGGGGGAAACTTTACAATAACCTTAATTTTAATTGGATCTACTTTAATTCCTGCAACAGAAACATGACGACCCAAAACAATACCTTAAGTCATAATCATAAAACACTTTTCATTACTTAATGAAAGATTATTTTCTCTACAAATCTGCAAAACATTTTCAAGATAATGTAAAGCCTCATCAAAAGTATCACCCATAACTATAAAATCAACCATATAAACTTCTATGCAATCATACAAATTATCAGAAAAAATACCAAGGACCGCCCGCTGAAATGTGGCAGGTGTGTTGCATAGACAAAATGGTAATACTTTATATGCATAAGTACCCCAGGGACATGTAAATGTTCTCTTCTCCTAATCCTCTGGAGCTATCCTAATTTGATTGTATCCGCTAAACCCATATAAGAAGTAAAAATATTTTTTCCCTGCTATAGTGTCCAATACTTGGTCTATGAATGGTAAAGGGAAATGGTCTTTTAACGTAGGTTTGTTTAATTCCCTGTAATCTACACACATTCGCCATTTACCATTATTTTTGGGAACAATAACAAGTAGGGAAACCCACTGACTATCTGAGATAGGATAAATGAACCGTACATTTAATAATTTCTACAATTCATCTTTTACAATTTACCTTAAAGTGGGGTTCATTATCCATTGTGTTTGTCTTACGAGTCTAGAATTTTCTTCTATATAAATATGATGAATGCATGTGTCTGGTTGAATGCTGCTCATATCAGTATATTCCCATGAAAATGTACCTGAATTGTTTTTCAATGTTTGAATTAAATTTTTTTATTGTTCAGAAGTTAAGGAAGAATTAATGTTTAAATATTTTTCAGGAAAAAATTCCACTACCTTACTCCCCCATTGAAACATTGAATATGAAGGAAATGCAGATAAGAGGGCTGAATGAAATTCAAAAGTTGTACTATGTTCATAAAAATATTGGAGATTAGAAATGATATCTAAATTATGACTAGACTTTTCTTCTAAATGCTGCGGAAAATTAGGATTAGAAATACAACAATTTATCAGTTTTTCCCCATAATTTTTCTTAAGACTCATGGCTTGGGCCATTGTTAAATTTTTTTGGGTTCATTCAGAATCATGCTCTTCTTCTTCAACCCAATGTGTATTTTCTAATCTCGAGAGGGGTTTAGCGGGGGAACATAAATTGATGTTCTTTGTTTTAGCCCCATGGGTGATGGTCATGTTTCTAGATCTACACCCTATGTAGGCATCAGCCGTGGCTAACCATGGCCTCCCCAATATCAATGGATGCCCTCCAAAGTTGGTTTTATGCTGAAGAACATAAAAGTCGGCAGGGTACTCCCAAGAATCTAATGAGATGAAAATGTCTTCTAATACCCCTCTGGCTTAACCTTAGACTTGTCTGCTAATTCTAACATGGTAGGAGTGGGTAATAAGTCAAAGGATCCTATATGAGATAAAGACTCCATAGTCATCACATTAATGGATACACCTAAATAAATCAAATTTTTCATTATGGGATACCCATAGATAAAGGTGGTAACCACAGGGATTCCTAGGTCAACATTGTTATGAAACCAGCTCCAAAAATAGAAGAAAAGAGAGATCAACACCTTAGAAATAAGCCACTTCGAGGGGGAAATATCCTTTACATTACATAAATGAAAAATTCTTGGAGACAAATGACAAAAACTCCTTCTATATATAGGAGTCCATGGGGTCACAATATAACCCTTTCCGACCTAACAATAATAATGTAAGGGAAAAATAATAACAATATTAGGGTTACTTGCGTACAAAAATAACAATAAGGGGGTTACACTAACAACAATAACGAACTATAACAGTAATATAGGGACCTAACATGCCCCTATCCTTCAAAAAAGTGTTGTCCTCAACACTTGAGTAGCTTTGGATGCTTCTATATAAAATTATCATCCTCCCATGTAGAATCTTCAGTGCATAAGTTCTTCAATTTGATGAGATACTCTGAAATTCATCGATTTCGTAGCTGTCGAGTTCTTGTTTCCATGATTGCTTCAGGTTCCCATATGATTTTTCCTTCCTCATCAAGTTCTAGAAATGTTTTTTGAACCAGAACTTTGTCCCCTATAACCTTCTTTAAGCACGAAACATGGAAAAATGGATGGACTCGCAAAGAAGAAGGAAGCTCCAATTTTTATGCCATAGTACCAATTGTTAGACTCCGTCTTTCCAGTCTGCTGTCGGAGTCAAATTATCAAAGTTCATTTCTCGTTATGTACATTCCTGTTTGATGTCTAGGTCAGCAAGGAGTTAATTTGGTATTTAGGGCTAGGTGCAAGTTATTGTTCTCAAGGTGCTTCATAATACCTGCAGGCCAGAGGAAGATTTCCAATAAGCTTCATTTCAAGATTTTCATCATGTTCGAGGATATTTATTTTTCAAAACTTTGTTTTGAAAAGGAAATTTTCAAATTTTAATGTTTGTAATAAATCTATATTTTAGAGTCTCCTGCCTTGAAATATTTCAGAAGCAGCCTTGGTTATCCTTCGCTAAGCCAGATGTCGGATCCCTGCAAAAGTCAACAAAGTATTATCAGTCCAAGACTCAGAAAAAGCAAGAGAAAGTCAAAGAGCAGCATTGTATTAAATGACCAAATGACAAAGTGCCGAAACATTGTGAAAGTGGGCTATCAAACAAATTTGAAATCAAATCTGATTTGATGAGATATTTTCCACTTGCATTAAGTTGCTCCAGGCTAAGGTTATATTATTTCTTGTAGAACAACTCAAACATTGTACTTTGGATCATGTAAAGGATGATAGCATGCTATCCCTCATATCTCATGTTTTGGCTCTAATTTTACATGAAGACAATGCATCTTGTGAAGTAGGTGCTGACAATGGTCTTGGTAGTGTTTTATTGGATATCTTGTCCAGCTTTTGCCTGCAGGTATCAAAAAGTGAGGGCCAGCCAGATTTTAAGTATGTGACATCCATGCTACTAGTTCTTGATAATTCGCTACAGTTGAAGCAAAAAATTGATTCTAAATTCTGAACTGTCCAAGAAAAAAGATGGTGATGCTGAGAATCCTGAGAACTTGTAGTCTAATCAGAAAAATCGTACAGAGCACATGTTGAATGTCCTTGATGGGTACATAACTATTAAAGAACAAAAAAATAGGGCCGAAGTCGTGTTTTCATAATCGCGGACAGAGTTTGGAGTGCGCGCTACCCATACGTGGTGCGCGCTACCCACTTGGTGCGCGCTACCCACTTAAACGCCACGGCCAGTGTTAAATAACACAGGCGCTACCCACTTGGTGCGCGCTACCCATTGGGTAGGGGAGCTTCCCACACAGCAACAGAGCCCAGAAATTATTTTTTTGCGCCCAGTTTCGTTTCAAATCGACTCAAATAGCTTGCAAAAAAGTTGATGATGCTTCTCAACAACTTGTTCGGTGTACATATGAGTGTTTGGAGAAAGTGATAGCTATAATGAAACCGGGAGTAAGATTTCGTGAGGTGGGAGAGGTTATCAGTCGACACGCTTCAATGTCAGAGGTTTCTGTGGTGAAATCCTATTGTGGGAATGTATTGGCGAGCTCTTCCGTTGTGCACCAAATATCCCTCACTATGGTCGAAATAAAGCTGTGGGTATCATGAAAGCTGGACAGACATTCACCATTGAGCACATGATCAATGCAGGAGTATGGCGTGAAATAATGCGGCCAGATGGATGGACTGCTGTGACAAGCAGATGGCAAGCGGAGTGCCCAGTTTGAACACAATTGCTATGCTTGTGCCGGTTGCTGCAAAGTTTCCAAACATGCACAAAGTTTGAATTCTAGGGATAAAGGCAGACTGTGGTGGTTGCTTGGCTTTATAAGGCAAACGGGATCGATCTTATTTGCAATTTGTGTTGGAGGATCGAGTTCCGCAGTCAATAAATTTGGTTGGAATAACAAATTTGCAGGTGCCCAAATACTCTTAGCCCAGGAATTTTTATCTGGAGAGAAGTCCTTGCAGAAATTTAAAACAGATGCAGATTCTTTTGTGTGCGCCATACTGCCGAAAAGTAGCACTGTGCAGATTCGAAACACTCCAGGTGGGTTTTTATTTGTAAGAGACAATAACAACTTACAGTACATGATTGTAGCTTCACAAGCACTGCTAGTATACTCAGACAGACTTGTAGATGCAAGGACTTCTTCAATACAGTGTGGCAGTGTTCCAGTTTCACTTTCTGATATTAGAAGCTTTGCAAAAAGACAGGTGGACTATATACTGGGCAACAATCCATTGAGGAGGCTTTCGTATCTGGTGGGCTTTGGACCGAAATTTCCTTAGCATCTGCATTATCGAGGTGCATTCTTTCCATCTATTCGTGTAAACTCTCAGAGGATCACGAGCAATCAAAGAAACAACAAATTCATAGATCGCGTAAAAGTTTGAGAATCAATATGCGAAAAGATTAGAAAGTTTACTATCCTGCAAGGGATGATCCAGAATCTGTTTGAATTTGCTATTTTGATATGGAATGTCTTGCTCCTTTTTTGTGTTGGTCTTCACCAATCATGAATTTCTACATCCGGTACCTTCAAAGTCCTGAATCAATAATAAATTAAAAGGCTAAAAATAAATAAAGATTATCTACCACAACAGAAAAATAGGATTCAATTTCCTATTTATGACTTCAGATTTCCTAATTCGAATGGCCAACGCATTTCTAGAAATTTGGGGAGCAGTTGTAATTTCTAGAATGTGCAAAGTGGCATTCAAGTATTCGATTACCTATGTTGGTCTTCAGTTATGAGATCCACGCTATAGGTGTGCTTCTTTGTTGGTCATCAACAGGTTTAGGAGGAACGTTGTTTTGTTTTCAAAAAAGCAAATTGGCTCTTAGTTTTGTTTGTTTAATGATGATAAATCAATTCCTTATTTGGATCGATTTGTTATCCCACCTCTAGGATTATATATTGTATTAAAAATCATTTGTAAAAGGGAGAATTCTGAAAGCTGGTGTAGGAGAAAAACAGAGCTTTTATTGCACAGTTTTGACAGAGATTTTAATGAAAAGATACAGCTCTGGTTCCTGAGATTCCTGTGGTATGACATTTGACATATGTTTCTTCTTTGTCTCATACATTCCTTGTTATGTTTAATGTTTCATTTCATAATCATTTCTAGATGAATGCTTTTAAGTAGAAGGTCAGAATCCAGTTTACTGCTCTGCCCTGGAGGAGCGTTCAGTATTTGTGTATTTTCCTCTGTTTGATAAGGATTCATCACACATGCCCTTGTCAACTTCTTAGCAGTCTTTCCATTCCGTTTAAATTCCAATTTGATTATTAAACTTCATGCTTATCTTGCCTCAGGAGATAATCTGGGTTTTTCATTTAATCTCTGCTCTTGTTGTCTTTGCCCCACACAGCCCAGAAACCCATCATTTATTAAAAACCTCATTCATATCTCTTTACTAGCCTAAAATCAGTTCCCATTTTAGGTCATCTCAGCCCCTTGAAAACCTTTTGCCGAGATAGACCCGGAGAGAGCCCTCTCCTGTCCTCGTAGGGCTAGCTACGAGGCTGAGCGTGGTTTGATGTAGCCTTGAGTTTTACCTATTTTCACCGAGGTAGATTTGAAAAGTAATACAGGCAGGGATAACATCGGGGGAAGTCCTCTCGGGTAAAGGATAACAAAGTTCAGATCCGATTGCTGATGGTGGACAGCAGTCAGACACCACAAGGCTGAAATCATTCACCGGCGACTTCATTCACTGAACAATCCAGAAATCAATGCTTCATGGTGATTTCACTGCAGGCAGATCAGTAGCTTTAGAATTGTCAAGATGGACCGGATCACGAGAAGATATGCTCCCATGAGCCGAGACCACATTCCAGGTTTTCCGAATAAGATGCCCAAGGCAGATTGGTCAAGGAATCTGCCTACGTTTAACGATGATGGTAAGAAAGATGCTGCTTTACATCTGGTTAGATTTCATATGCATATTCGCAAGTTGAAAGTGGATTTTCCTGAAGATTGCTTGATGAAGATATTCCTGGCCACTCTCGAAGGTAAAGCTCAGTCTTGGTATGAAAATTTGCCGCTGGCCTGTATTTACTGTTTAAAGGATTTTCATGCTATGTTCATTGACAGATATCAAGTATCTTATCCATCATTAAATTTAGTTCATGATTTTTGCAAACATGCTTCTACTTTTATTGAAAGCCTTGAGAAATATTATGAAGATGATAATTTCATGGCTGATGAGATCATGGAGGCTCTGTATGAGAATCCATTTCAGCAAAATGAAGAGAACCTATAGGATACCCATCAAAATGATCAGGAAATTTTGCAGCAGAATCAAGATCAGCAAGTTGAAGAGTGCCATATGGTTGAAGATGATGAAAGGGAGAATGACATTTCAGATCTGCCCACAGAAGAAGACAACATGCAGATTGCATATTGTGATAATGTCCAGTCAGCTATTTCAGAACTACATTCAAATTGTGATGACCAAGCATATCTTGTGCTGAAGCCCATCAAAGAGAACTCTACTGTGGAAATCATCTGGAATGCAGAAGACACAGTAATGGATCCAAATGTTCTTAGTCACACTGTCAGTCCATCATTAGAACACAGCCTTCATGAAGAAGCAATCCAGTCAGTTCATGAAAAACAAAATGAGATCTTTGTGCAAGTAAGTGATGAATATCCTTTCAATAACTCAGTAATAAATGATAGTTTGAATGCCCTGTCATATGAAGATAATTACTGTTTAAGCAGAAGAAAACAAAAGGCATTGTCTCCTTTGTCTGAAGATGAGATAGATCAGCTTTGAAGACCTGACATGCTTGCTTGCTATGAGATTTGGGGCACACATGGTCAAAGAAAGGGTGTTGGGTGAAACTTCTTCCTCGGAAAAGATGATCTGCCTAACTGCCGTGTGATCAGTCGTGATAGTTTTTTCTTTCACAAAGATGATAAGGCTGTCATGTTTGATAATCTTGAAGATTGTTTTTTGTTTAAGAACGACCTAGATCATGAAGTTGAGGAATATATGCCCGAATTTCTTTGTCAAGGAACCTACATAACACTCTAGATGTATGACAGTCCTCTTCTCAGGCATTTCTATCCTAAATCAATTGTTTTTTCTACCTAATAGTTAATACTTGTATTTTGCAAATGATCAGACATTAAGCCTGTGATTTTCATAATCTTCAGCATTCTTCTGCAAAAATTAGAAAGGATAAATATTGCCTGGTTCATTATCATAAGCTTTGGTTTCAGTGGTTATTTTGAGTTGCCTACAGGTTCATTATTCCGCCTGCTCAAGGAGAGTAAGAGCAGAAATTTGGGGTGTAGCCATCTACTAAATTGGTTACATTGGAAGACACACTACACATGATTGTACATATCACATCAGTATGCAGGTGGTTGCCATCATGATTTTAAAAACTTGATGGACTGCTGCCCTTTTTCAGAAAGTTTTTGTTTTAATTCAGTCATTTCAGTTTGTATCGAGTCAGTTTGAGTCGATTTTCCAGTTAATAAGTTGAGTTGTTAGTCTTTAGTCTATTTTTCAGAATAATGATTCCATTGCCCAATGGATGGAGGCACTGTCTGCTCTCCCAAAGCTCTGCAGTTCTTGGCACCTCCAAGAAGCGGCAGCTGCCATCCCCATTGGAGCCAATGTTAGACTCCGTCTTGTCAAATCCTCTGTCAGAGTCAAATTCACCAAGGTTCATAGTCATGGATGGAAAAAAGTCTTTAAAAGTTTTAGGTCTAGGGTTTTGTTGACTCAGCCTCATGAAAGGTTCAGTTTCCCTTGCTAAGTTTCATAGTCAATAAGGCTTGAGATTGATTCTTCTTCAAAACCCTGTTTTGAAGAAGAAAACATTAAATGTGTTTTTTCTAGAATATGTAATTTGTCAAAGTGTTCCAAAGCTCTACATCTCCTCAATGGAAGCCTTGTTTCAGCTACAGCAGCTCTATACCCTGTGAGACAAACAGAAATCCATCAGTCAGTTGATCAGAAACACAATACCCAAAGCAAGAATAAGCCACTAACTCTGGATTACAGAGTTTCCTTCTTTTGAGAAAACTGGGAAGAAGATATCACCTTGGTATGATATTTTATTGCAGATGGGGTTATCAATTTTGTGGTTAAAATACCCAAGGAAGTTTCAGTGAGTTATTATTTTAGGATTTTCAGGAGTTTGTAATAAGTATTTTTTTTGAAGTCTGCCCTCATATGACCCACTGTAGAGGACACTTTCATAGTCTCTTCTTGTTGTTACAGCCAAAGATAATACATAACCTGTACTACCCTGGATTGTAATGGATGATATGCATCAATAACCATTTTGTCCATAATCTGAATCTAGGTTGAATAGGAATTTGAATGAAGGGGTGGAGCACATGCTCCTGAAACTTGACATTGAATGACTCATCAAATCAGAATTAAAGCTAGAGTGAAAACTAGGGTCAGACATGTGTAATGATATGCTTCTTGAATCATTTGACACCGCCATGGAATTAAAATCACAGGAGCTATCAAAATCCAAACAGCTCATTTGGTTTCGGTGATCTCATTTGGTTTTCAACTGCAGGGATCCATCATAGCATTGGGAAGCCGAATTCATGGTGTTGGAACCAATGTTGCATGGATTGCTAGAAAACAAGTTTGTAGAATTCCTACTTTTCATGTTTATTGTGAGTGGTGAAATGTGTGGTAATATGATAATTATGTAGCTCTCAATACATAATTCAAAAGGAGTTCGAATTAAATGTGAAGCAGAGGTCGAATTGCAGATTGGAAGGGCGATGGATTGTTTTCAGGACTGCAGACCGGAGTTGAGGTGCGCGCTACCCATACAGGAGGGGCGCTACCCATATGAGACGCGCTACCCACTTAAACGCTCCAGCCCTTTGCAGATAACACGGGCGCTACCCACTTGAGGCGCGCTACCCATTGGGTAGGTGCGCTACCCATACAGCCTCAGAGCCGAAATTTGTTGCTCTTGCGTCCAATTCCATGCCCATACGCCTCAATTGCAAGCACGCCATCATCATCGATATCAATTATAGGCTCTTCAAAGCATTCCTCTGTGAATAAATCAAGTGAATCGCATGTTAAAATGACTATTAAATCATTTACGGTCCTATAGCTTTTTATTGATGTGTCAGAATCTGCAATTGTTGCCAGTTTGAAAATTACAGCGATGGAGGTAGCTATGAATCTTCTTGGAGATGGATTGCGAGCCTGTCTTCTTGTTCAAGGCCATAAGACCATCTATCTATTGAATTTCCAGAAATGCGGTTCAGATTCACTTCTCCCCATCCTAAAGACTTACCTGATGAAAGAGCGATGCAATGGCATTCATCACCGGCGTTTAAAACATGTGACTGAGCGGTGCAATATATGTCAACTCCGCAATTTGTTGTAGCAAGATGAGGCAGAGGCAAGTAATCAACTGACACGCAGGCATCATAGATCCAGTAGTATTGAATCGACAGAGTCTTCTGCTGTAAGAAAACGACAATCTGGAATTTTGAATCAGTGGGCTGCACGCCAAGCTCAGGAGATGATAACCACTATGGAAAGGCAGGCCCGAGAATTAGAGCTTCTATCTCTTGCTGGTTTGTATAGTGTGTCAACTAGGGCGGCGTCCTCACTTGTGCAGATATGGTGGCAATCCGTAATGATTTAGAAGTGTTATAATGGCTGTGATATTCGTAGACCTGTAAAGGTACACTTGTTATGTTCTTTTTTTTTCTTTTCCATTTTTATTAAAAGTCAGTTCCATTTGTATTAAAAATCAATTTTTATTACAACGATGAAAAGTCAAAGATCGAAAGCCAAATTTAAAAGAAGAATACCTACTACAGTCGAAGAATAGGATTCGATTCCTATTTAAGACTTCAGTCAATGATTCAAATGGATCTGCGCTCCGATTTGTGTTTTTAAATTGGCCATCAGAGGATTTTAAGGGGAACGATCTTCTGTTTTTAGAACAAAGGGATGACTCTATCTCTATTCTTGTAACTTCAGGTGAAACAACACCCTTGTTTTGGGTCGATCTGTTTTCTCCTAGCATAGTTTATTTAATGTATTAAAAATCACTTGTAAAGGGGGAGAGTTCTGAAAGCTGGTGTAGGAGAAAAACAGAGCTTTATTGTACAGTTTTGACAGAGATTTTAATGAAAAGATACAGCTCTGGTTCCTGAGACTCATGTGGTATGACATTTGACATATGTTTCTTGTTTGTCTCATACGTTTCTTGTAATGTTTTACATTTCATTTCATAATCATTTTCTGTTGAATACTTTTAAGTGAGAAAGGCAGAATCCAGTTTACTGCTCTGCCTTGGGAGGTATTCATTTTCTATGTTTTCTTCAGTTTGATAAGGATTCAACTATTGCCCTTGTCAACTTCACAGCGGTCTTTCACTCCATATAATTCCAATTTGATTGTTAAACTTCATGCTTATCTTGCCTCAGGAGATAATCTGCGTTTTTCATTTAATCTCTGCTCTTGCTGTCTTTTCCCCACACAGCCCAGAAACCCATCATTTATCAAAAAACCCTTTTCTTATCTATTTACTAGCCTAAAATCAATATCAGTGTTTCATTTAAGTCATCTCGCACCCTATTGCTCATTTTATCGAGATTGACTGGAGAGAGCCCTCTCCTGTCCTCGTAGGGCTAGCTACGAGGCTGAGCTTGGTTTGATGTTGCCTCGAACCTCGCCTTCCTTCAGCCTGAGGTATATTTGAGCGCTAACACCAATATTTTGCAACACCTTGTAAGGCCCATCATGCTTTGGAAATATTTTATTATCCTTCTTATATTTCTTGAGGGACATTTGTTTGTATCGTTGTAGCCATAAAAATACCCAGTCTCCTACATCAAAACTACTCTCGTTGTGATGCTAAACTGCCTATTTTTTCATTCGATTTTGTGCCAAATTTAGGTTATCCTCTAAGAGTTGGAGAACTTATTTTTGATGCTCAATGTGATATTCCACTGCTTGAACCTTATAATTTTCTCATAAAGAAGATGTGATGAACAATGGATGATATCCATAAAGTGCCATAAATGGGGTCATTTTTGCTGCAGTATGGAAGGAAGTGTTATACCACCATTCAGCAAGAGGTAACCACTTGACCCATTGTTTTTTTCTTATCAGATACAAAACAATGAATATAACCTCCCAAAAATCTATTCACTATCTCAATTTGACCATCATATTGAGGATGATAAGATGAGCTATGAGCTAGTTGAGTACCCAAACAAGAAAATAATTCCATCCAAAAATTTCCAATCAAAATGAGATCTCTTCCACTTACAATAAACTTTGGGTTTCCATGTAGCTTTTGAATTGTTTCCATAAATGCAGTAGCGACTATACTTTCTTTAAATGGATGCCAAGATAATGCATAAAGGTGTGCATACTTGGTAACTCTATCAACTACCACCATGATGACACTCTTTCATTGAGACTTAGGTAAACTTGAGATAAAATTCATTGAAATATCATCCCAAAATTGACTTGTAATGGATAAAAGTTGTAGAAGACCTGGGATTTTAATTGTCTCAACTTTATTTTGCTGAAAAACTAAACATTCCACCACAACCTTTTGAATATCAGATTTAAGACCATCCAAAAAAAATTATTTCTTCACCCTCTGGTAAGTTTTTAAAAATCCTGAGTGGCCTCCTAAAGGATAATTGTGCAATTCCAAAATAATCCCTTTTTTTATTTGGGAACTATTAAAAATATATAAGTGATATTTCTACCATGAGGAATCATTTTTCCAGCTAAATGTATCAGATGTATTAGTGGAATTTTCCAAAATTTGCATGCAGCAAATTGGAATATTAATTTTGGTTGATTTCACTTAGGAGGAGAACAAATGGGTAAAGCAGCCCATGCATAATAAAAATATAAATAAAATCCCTCATAGTATGAAAGAAGATCATCATTGGAGATGGATTTCACACCCTCATGTGTGAACAGGATCATTTGCAGGTGGACAAGGTCAAGTTTGACCTAGTCAACAACGCTAGGATAGGAGGTGGAGAACACTTAGAGAAACAATGTGTTATGAATAGAAAGAGGTTTATTTGGTGAAGGAAACCCTAATGAGTGGGACCCATGGTGAGAGGGATATCACTTGTTTAAAAGGAGGGCAAGGCAACCATTGTTTCTTATGTTGAATATTATTGATTTCTTGTCTATTTAAACTTTATGCATTCTCCTGTTGTTCAGCAGAGTTGTAGTGTTGTTTAGCATGAGGGATTCTTGTTGAGGATTCCTTCTCCTTGTTGAGAGGCCTCTTGAGGGATTTCACTTCATTATCCACATCCAAGATCAAGGCTAAGCCACCTCCTTCAGCTACAACATTATTTCTTCTCAAGTATAATGTTGTGTTGCAGGGTGTTGCAGTGGAGGTTCCATAACACCATTCCTTCGCTTGTTCTTCAGAGGAGGGAGCCTTATTTCCTTTCGGAGATTAGTAAGGAGTAATTCAAAGCATATTTTAAATCTTGGCACTTTCCCAACATATTATTTTCCACCTACAATGCAGTATCCCTCAATGATTGTGTTATTTCCATAGTACAATTGCAGTGAGGGTTTGCAGTGTTGATTGCAGGGTGAGATCTTAAGTGATAGGATCAAAATTTCACTTGGAAGATCCATTGGAGGAGTTATATTCATATTTTGTATCATCTTCAGCCATCTCCATCCAGTTCCATTTTCTGAGTTGTAGCTGCTACCCTGCAACTCCAGCATTTCTACAGATTTTCCATTTTCTGTATATTTCATCCAATCCTTCTAAGGATTGTTGTATTATTTTTTTCTGGGGTTGAGAGCTTGCTCCCCCACATTTATTGAGCCATATATTGTCACATAATTCTATTATTATTCATTATGATGTAGTAAATATTATAAACTGTGTCCTTATGGCCTGTAGAAATTCATGTGTAGCAGTGTTTCTCTAGTTTGATGTACATGTTCCATTGAGGCTGCATTGCCTTGCTTGAGTGAATCTTTCCTCAAGGAATTGTATCCAATTGCTGCTATATTATACATTTGTTGGCTATTCAGATATTCATGTGTTCTGGGTTATAAAAATAATGTTGTTTTTCCATTGTATGTTCATACATTGCTGCATTCCCTTCATCGGTCACTTTTTCAAGACAACTAGGTGTGGGGAGATCTGTTTAACCCACCTAGAGGGATTTTTTTTTAGCCTACTTTTGGATTTTTGTCTTAGATACATTGATCTAATGGATACAAGTCTTGGTTTCAAATCTTGTAGAAGCCATTCCTAGAAAATGCATTTTCCAGTCATGCCTTGCCATCATATCCCATTTTGGGATATTACAGTGGTATCAGAGCATGATCTCTAGCTCAGCCTATGAGATGCAGCTATCAAAAGAGTAATAAGAAGAAGAGCAGATCAGAATTATGAAGAAGATGAGATTACTCTCATCAGTGTTCAGAACTAAGAAGAGCCTCTCCAAAGAGGAAGAGCAGAAAGAAGAGGAAGGACCATGCACTTCCTATTCTCATCAAGAAGAAGAAGACAAGCATGGAGGACACTTGGATCACCAGATTCTAAGTGATTACCTTGTTCAGTTCAAATCTCAACTTAGAGCCTTCAAGGAGACTCTAGATTTTCCACCATTCATCCAGTTGAAGGAAGAAAAGAGACCATGCAGCAAAAGAGAAATCAAAGGCAATAGATTTTTGTTTTCTACATTTGATGGGTCATCTACAACAAGAGCTTGGGTGAGGAAGATGGAAGAATTTTTCCTGATACATCCTATAGTGGAGAAAGAGGCTGTTGAGATATCAGTGCTTCACCTAGAAGGTGAAGCCCACACTTGGTGGTTTATCCATTTGAGCCATGAAAGAGTGTCTACTCTTGCTAAGTTTTCTCAAAAGCTGATCAAGAAGTTTGAAAATAGAATAACAGAAGAGGATGAGCCCTCACCACCACTTGAGGAGTTTTGTCGTAACGCTATCACACTCATGGAGGAGCAGCCACATGCATCAACAGTTGGGGGAGACAACACATTGGAGGAAGGAACTCTTGCAGCCCTACAAGAGATTCCCAAATCTCATCAAGGTATGGAGGAATTTCCATTATCTATTGTTGCATCAAATTCTTTTGGTGGTTGTGGAAATTTTCTTTTACATGACCAAGGGTCAAATCCCATTGCTGATATAGAGCAACATGACTGCACCGCGCTGTGAAAATGGTTCAAGGAGGAGAGGAACCATCATCCTCATGCACCTTTGTTGAGTTGCAAACAATCCTTGGGGTTGGGGTGTGAATTTTTGGAGGATGAAACAAACCATGAAACTCCTATGAAAGACCATGAAACCATCCTTAAGTTGGAGTATGAGACAGCCATTGCATCCTTGGAGAGATTCATAGCACTATAAAACAATGGTGGAGAGGAGATGTTATATTCATCATATTTGGATCCTTGTGGATTCAACACAGTCATGGGTGAGAGATCTACTCTAAGAGGTCTCCAAAGAGTTGCATTTCAAACTTTCATGAAATGCAAGGAGAAAGATTTGATTTGGAAGGATGGTAGCCCTCATAAGAGGAGTACCAAGGAGAAGAGAATAAAAATACATCCACAAGTGATTGAGTGGATGTGGTTGATGAGCAAGGAGCTGGTGAGCTACTTGCACATTTATGATACCGGGCAATAGGAGGCTTGGCTGTGTTGGTTACGCTTGAAGGAGTTTGGTCATCATCCTATTTCTAAGGGTATGTGGCAGGATACTTGCATCTTTGAGCAGCAAAGAGTATAGATAAATGGTGTTGATATGATATTCATATCCTTCATTATGTTTTCATCACAATATTTTTATGATGGAAGTATGAGGAGGTAGAAAAAAAAAAATTTCTTTGCTTGTTCATGGGAAAACAAGAGTAGATTTTCTCTCACACTTTATATGATGTTGCAGGAGGAGGAGATGACATTATCTCCTTGGCCTTAGATGATCAAGAGGTACTTCCATCTTGGGAGGAACTTCTTATCTGTAGCAGCATTATGGGATATGTCTTTGACAAGGAGTATGTCAAAGAATGGAGTTATGAGTTGGCACGAGCTTATTTGCAGGGGCCAACATCACTGTCACTTGAGAGCTTCAGGTTATTGATGGAGTATCCCCAGGATCACTTCACACATGATGCACTTGGTGGACAAAGAGGAGGTGAGAATGATGGAGTAGTGGATGGAAACGTCTATTACACTGGTATGATCTTACTTGCTATTGTCTTCTTGACTTGGATTTCCACATATAAGGAGAGTGATCTTCATGCAGCATATGGTTCATTCCTCTTCATGGGAGTGTGTCATACCACTATGGAGGAGTCATTAATATACATATGAATCATCTTGCTCTCAACACATGGTAAGAATATTGTTTTTGCATCCATGGATTTTCTAACACAATATTTGGATACTCTTACCATTCATATTTAGTGCATTGCTCCACAAGAGGGCAAGCTTTTCATTGAGCTTCATGGTCAACATTGGGCCAAATTATATGATGGAGACAGCCATCTCTTATATGGCCTTGGGAAAGTTTTTTCTTTCATGTATGTGTAGTTGATGTACCTAGCCATTTTATATTTATCAATATATTTCATGACATACATAATTATCCATGTAACACAAAACAATTTTCCATGTAATTTTCTGAAGAAGCAGTTTGGAAAACTGTGCTGTCACTATTGGGGAAACTATTGGTACCTTCTTGATCCACATGAAACCTTCAGAATTTTCCTCATTTTGATGGTTATAATGATTTAATTTGCTGATATTGACCTTGTTTGTATTGGAATCATGATCCAGAGAAAGACACATGAGTTGGGTGTGTCCTTTGGGGAAGAGGATTCCCACACTTTTTCCATTGCATGTTCTAATGGGAGCATGAGAGGAGATATGGCCACCACAACCAAACACTTGTTTCCTTTTTTTAGGTGGGCCATGTGATTTATAGGTTGCCATATGGTGATTATTTCTTATCCATCACATATGGGATGATTGGGGCCAGCTTGATTCACAACATTGGAGAGTAGATCTTTGGAGATCTAGTCTTCATATTTCCACTTGAGGGAAATTATTTTGCAGCCCGGAAGTAGAAAAAACTCTACACTTATCTTAAGTAGAGAGGAGGATAGCATGGGGTCAACTATTATGTCTACCATGTTCATATTTTCAGCCCACCTACATTGCAGGAGCTCAAGGTGGAGGAACATTTTCCAGAGTTTCCATGTTGGGAGGTGACTCATTTTGTATGGATGATTGCTTGGGATGGAGGATCCACTTGGGGAAGATGTTTTCCCAATAATTTTTAGTCTCCATGCCTTGGGAGGAAACTTCTTAGTTTTATCCTTGCAGTTGCTTGATGACAAGCAACATTTGGGAGGGGAGGACTGTAATATTCCAAAATTTGCATGCAGCAAATTGGAATATTATTTTTTGTTGATTTCACTTAGGACGAGAATCAATGGGTAAAGAGGCCCATGCATAATAAAAATATAAATAAAATCTCTGATGGTATAAAATGGGATCATCGTTGGAGCTGGGTTTCACACCCTCATGTGTGAACAAGATCATTTGCAGGTGGACAAGGTCAAGTTTGATCAAGTCAATAGTGTTGGGATAGGAGGTGGAGAACACTTAGAGAAACAATGTACTATGAATGGGATGAGGTTACTTTGGTGAATGAAACCATAATGAGTGGGACCCATGGTGAGAGGGATCTCACTTGTTTAAAAGGAGGTCAAGGCAGCCATTGTTTCTCATGTTGGAGATTATTGATTTCTTGTCTGTTTAGACTTTGTGCATTCTCTTATTGTTCAGCAAAGTTGCAGTGCTGTTTAGCATGAGGGATTCTATTTTATGATTCCTTCTCCTTCTTGAGAGGCCTCTTGAGGGATTTCACTTCATTTCTCCACATCCAGGCTCAAGGCCAAGCCACCTCCTTTAGCTACAACGTTAGTTCTGCTCAAGTATAACGTTGTGTTGCAAGGTGTTGCAGTGGAGGTTCCACAACACCATTCCTTGGCTTGTTTTTCAGATGAGGGAGCCTTATTTCCTTTGGGATATCAGTAAGGAAGGATTCAGAGGATATTTCAGATCTTGTCGCTTTTCCAACATATTATTTCCACCTACAACGCAATATCCCTTAGTGACTGCGTTATTTCTAGAGTACAATTGCAGTGAGGGTTTGCAGTGTTGATTGGAGGGTGAGATCTTCAGTGATAGGATCAGCCTTTCACTTGGAAGATCCATTGGAGGAGTTCTATTCTGATTGTGTATCATCTTCATCCATCTCCATCCAATTCCATTTTCTGAGTTGCAACTGCTACCCCACAACTATGACATTTCTGCAGATTTTCCATTTTCTGTAGATTTCAGCCAATCCTTCTAAGGATTGTTGTATTATTGTTTTTTGGGGTTGAGAGCTTGCTCCCCCACATTTCTTGAGCCATATATTGTCACATATTTCTATTACTATTCAATATGATGCAGTAAATCCTATAAACTGCGTCCTTATGGCCTGCAGAAATTCATGTGTAGCAGTGTTTCTTTATTTTGATGTACATTTTCCATTGAGGTTGCATTACCTTGCTTGAGTGACTCTTTCCTCAAGGAATTGTATCCAATTTCTACTATATTATACATTTTTTGAATATTCAGATCTTCATGTGTTCTGGGTTATAAAAATAATGATGTTGTTCCATTGTTTGTTCATACATTGTTGCAATCCCTTCATCGGGCACTTTTTCAAGACAACTATGTGTGGGGAGATCTGTTTAATCCACCTAGAGGGATGTCTTTTGAGCCTCCTATTGGATTTTTGTCTTATATACATTGATATAAGGGATCTGGGCCTTGGTTTCAAATCTTGTAGTAGCCATTGCTAGAAAATGCATTTTCTAGTCATGCCTTGCTAGCAGATCCCATTTTGGGATATTCCAATTAGGATCTTGTTGTAACTTTTGGATGAGTGTCCACACTTCTTCATCCTTCTTCCATTCATCCCTTTCTTTGGTTATCCAATCTGGTTGGACAAAATAATTGGCACAAAGCAATACTTCCACCTCTTCATCCTTTCTTGAGAGTGCATCTGCAACTACATTTAGATTACCTTTTTTGTAGATGATTTCAAAGTCATAACCCAACATATTTGTGACCCATTTTTTCTACTCTTGTAATGATAGTATTTGTTTAAAAAAAAAATTAAGACTATCATGATTATTTTTTACCTTGAAGTGTCTTCCCATTAGGTAAGGTCACCATTTCTTTAATGCATGTAGTATTGCCAACCTTTCCTTCTCATAAATAGCTTTTTGTAAATACTTTCCTTTTATTGGACGATTTTCAAAAGAAATGGGTCTTCCTTATTTCATTAAAACAACACCAATTCCATTTCCCGAGGCATCACATTCCATAATAAAGGTTTTTGTGAAGTCTGGTGTAGCTAAGATTGGTGCTAGGCATATTGCCTATTTAAGATGTTCAAAAGCCTTAGTTGCTTCATGAGTCCATGAAAATGCATATTTTTGCAATAATGTTGTTAGAGGTGCTACTATTCTCCCATAATTCTTAAAAAAATTGTGATAATACCCTATTAACCCGATAAATCCTCGCAACTTATTTATGGTTGTGAGGACTTTCCATTCCTTAATGGCTTTAATTTTTTTAGGGTCTACCTTAACACCCTCATGAGATACAATAAGACCCAGATATTCCACCTATTGTATTCCAAAGAAACATTTGAATGTTTTTGCATATAACTATTTCTCCTCCAAGAGTTTTAGCACCCTTTCAACATGTTGAACATGATCCTTCCAAGACCTGCTATAGAATAGCATGTCATCAAAAAAATAATAGCACAAATTTTCAAAGGAAGCGTTTGAAAATGGAATTCATCAACCCTTGAAATGTAGAAGGTGCATTGGTAAGGCCAAAAGGCATGAAAAAAAATTCATAATGACCCTTATGAGTTTGAAATTTTGTTTTTTGAATAACTTCATTCTTCATTCTAATTTGATGATATCTTGAATGAAGGTCCAACTTGGTAAAATAAATTTATCCATGTAATTCATCCAATAATTCATCAATCACAGGAATGGAAAATTTATCTTTAATAGTGAGCTTATTGAGCTCCCTATAATCCAGACACATGCACCATGATCCATCCTTCTTGTGCACCAATACTACTGGAGTATAGAAAGAACTTTGACAAGGCTAAATTATACCAGCATCTAACATTTCTGCAATCATACATTCAATTTCGCTCTTTTGGACATAAGGATATATGTAAGGCCTAATGTTTGGAGGAACACATCCTAGAATCAAATGAATAACATGATCATGATCACGAATAGGTGGGATTCCTTTGGGAGTTTCAAACACCTTGGAATGATTGTCCAAGACTTTATGGAGATCTAAAGAAATTGATGATTTTGATGTTGGAACTTCTAGTGAGCATAGTTGCAAAATTACGCCTCATTTTTATTTCTTCAGAATATTTGTTAGAGCTTATTATCTTTCATGGCTTCCCTATGATACCCCATAATTCGATTTCCTTTCCTTCCAAAAAAAAATTCAAGAAAATTTCTTGAAAATTAAAAGCTACCATCCCCAAAGATTTAACCATTGTACTCCTAGTACTACATCAGCACCTCCCATTGGAATGGAAAGCATTGGAATATTCAATACATATTCCCCAATGGTAAGCTTTATATTATGGAATTTTCCATAGCAATTTATAGTTCCTCCATTTGCAACCATCACTTGACATTTTGGTGTTGGGTATAGGAAACAATTCAATTCCTTGGATACCTTACAATGAATAAAATTATGGGTAATACCTGAATCAATCAACACTATTACCTTTTTATTCTTAATATGTCCTTTTATATTGAGAGTTTGAGGAGTGGTAATTCTTGCCAATGCATTACACAATATTGTTGGACTCATTTCTTCTTCTTCTAGGGTTGGTTCCTGGTTTATATCCTCTTCTTTTGAAGTTTCTTGTTCACTTTATTCATCCTCTTCAAAATATATGTAAAATAATTTCTTCTCAGCACACTTATGACCTTTAGTTTATTTTCTATCACAATTGTAAAAAATCCCTTTTTCTCTTTTTTCTTCCAATTGTTGTGGTGTCAACCTTGTAGGTTGTGGAAGTCTAGGAGTAGCAACACATCCATATTTATAGATGTGAGTGGTAGGTTTCCTTGTCGCCATAATTTTAGATTCATTTTTTCTTCCCGACCTGAATTCCTTTGCCAATGAATCAGGTTCCCAAATGTGAAATTCATGTTGGATGTTATCCTTTAAAGTCCCCGTGAAGACATCCATCATGTCTTCCTCTGGAATATCAGTTACTCTTATATTCAAGTTTTGGAAGTCCTCAATGTGCTCCACCATTGAATCCTTTTGTTTGAGATTTATAAATTGGATAAAGAAGGTTTTTCTCTTTGTGTCATCATAATGTGCTATCATTTCCTTCGTAAAAATTGACCAAGTGACAATTTTTTTACAGGAGAAAAGCCATCGATACAATACAAATGTATTTTTTTCTAATTGTAAAGTTGAAATGTGTACCGTTTTAGTTTTTCGCACATTATTGAGATCAAAATATTGCTCCATCTATAGTATCCATGTTATGGGATCCTTTCAATCAAACTTCCTCATATCCATCTTTGGAATATGGTGGTTCTTCAATCCAACATTAGATTTTATGAAATCACGATTAACATTTATTTTGTTCTCATCGTGATTTTCTTCTACTATATTTCTGCCATTAGGAATAATTTCTTGTATTAACCTTGTCATCAAACCTTCCACGTATGCTTTTAGATTATTCTTCATGTCTTCCATGTTGTCTTTCCTTTTTTCATCGATCTTAGCTTCCATGTCATCCATCTTAGCTTCCATGCCATCCATCTTAGCTTCCATGAAATTCTTAAAAGAATTCATCATAGCTTCCATGCCTTTCTTCAAACCATCCATCTTAGCTTCCATTCCTTTCTTCAAAACTTCCATTTCATTTTTGGTTTCTCTTTGCGAGAGAAAAATTTGGTGCTCTTGCTCTTGTAATTTTGATATGTCATGTTGCACTTCTTCATCTTCATGAGTCATAGTAGATAATTCTGAAGGCTTAATGCGTGTTGAATTCTTTTTAGGTGGAATTTTAGAACCAAATATTGATATCTATGCTTCAATATTCCCTTGGAATCACTTAAAACTGATTTTTCACACAAGAATTATGCAATTCGAAAAAACAATACACACTTTTTTCTTGCTTTTGAGGAGTTCAATATTGAAACTAAATTATCTCTATGATTTCAGATCTTAAATATATAAACTTTGGCCCTGTAGTAGCCCTCTGAATGTTATTTTGAATGCCACAGGTCTGGCTTGATTTCAATTCTTCACGGAAAATGTATACCCAATATCCCACAATGACCTAATTATGGGTTGGTTCAATAGAGCGCACTTGTACGACATGCCACGTGTCATTTTTCTCCTTTGGCTTTGAAATTGATACACAATAAAATAAAGTCCGTGTAATTATGGCCACTTTTTACAAAATTCCAATTTGATGCTCAGTGAGAGAGTTATGACGATTTTCCCATGATCACCTCTTTGAGATGAAATTTGGGAGCTTGAAAAAACCCTAACTTCCACAGATCATATCTCGGAAAATATTGTGAGCCAAGATCTAAAATTTTTATAGGAAGTTCCTCAGGATTTAGGCTTCTCTCTATACAAATTTAAGCTTTTGAACCTTCATAGAAAAACAATTATAGAGAAAATTCCATGATTACTTGTTCTAGGTGAAATTCAGGAGCCTAAAAAACCCTAACTTCCACAGATCATATCTCCAAAAATATTGTGAAACAAGATCTAAAAATTGTATACTAAATTTCTCAAGATTTCGACTTTGCTCTGTAAAAATTTTAGCTTCTGAACCTTTGTAGAAACAATGTTATAGTGAAAATTCCACGATGACTTGTTTGGAGTAGCGAAACCCTAGAATCCAAAGCTCTAATTCCGAAAGCTATGAAGCCATCTCCAAAAATAGAAGAAAAGAGAGATAAACACCCTATAAATAAGACACTACAAGGGGGAAACCTACTTTACATTACATAAATGAACAATTTTTGGACGATACAAATGAGAAAACCTCCTTCTATATATAGGAGTCAATGGGGTCACAATATAGTCCTAACAGACCTAACAATAATAATGTAAGGGCACAATAATAACAATATTTGGGTTACAGGGGTACAAAAATAACAATAAGGGGTTTACACTAACAACAATAAGGGACTATACTAGTAATATAGGGACCTAACAAGAATATTTTTCACTAACAAATTCGAGTGACATTAAACTTACAAGATTTCCACCTACTTGAATTGTGGCGAGTTATTTTTGTCTTCCTGGTTTCTTAGTACATACTTCCTTCGTTGTTTATGCCTATATTAGGATATCCTTGATTGCTTGCAGCAATGGGATCTTGATACACATATTTTTTAGTTCAGACAAAAGATCGAACTCGAGTTGTTTAGTTTTTATCTCCACCAACCTCTATGGCAGAGGAGGATGGATTGTATGGGATGAGGAAGATTCGTGTGGCCTAGATGATTTTTTTGGTTTAGGTGTGGTTTCATCTTCAGGTATTTCAAGGCTATCCTCCTCTAAAATTTCTTTAATTATTTCGGGCCAAGTCACCACTTTTCTTAATCTAAGTTTCATTTCCTACATCGGCATAGGGAATTCCTACAGCAGCACAGATAATTCCTCCGACGGCATAGATAATTCTTGCAGCACAAGAAAATAAATTGTCTGCAGCTGCATGGGGAATTTCTACAATGCAGGAACAAAAATTTCTTGTAGCAACATGGGGAATTCCTGCAGCACAGGAACTGAAACTTCTTGTAGCAGATGCGATGCAATACAATAGGTAGGAAAAGTGGGACAAGTGACCAATCAAATGTTGTGAGTTGATTGGATGGTTTTATTGTTGGGGTTAGACACTCACTGAGAAGACAGCTATGTGGGATGAGATTGATTTGGTGGGGTAGTTAATTGAAGTTTTTGTTGTGGTTGCATCATTTGTTGAGGTGTGGGCTATGGAGGATAAATTTTTTGAGTTGGGAGACTTTGTGCAATAGGGTCAGAATAGTTCCCATGCCAGGGTTGCTGAGGGGGCCAAGGCTGCCAGGGCATTGGAACATTCCACATCTGATTTTGAGCATAAGGAAATTGAAAACGTGATTGTGACATACTTAGAGGATATGGCTACCATGGTTTTTGAGGTGCCATTGCATAAAGTGCATTGACGGGTTCTGGATCTGCCATATATGTTGCTTTGATATCGGGCAGAGAAGGAAATTCATCAATGGAATGCTCAGCTTCGTAAATTTGACATACCTCTATAATGTTAGCAGCACATTCCCTTAGAGCATGTTTTTTCCTACATTTGGAGCAGAATATAGCCAATTCTTTCCCTAGTTCATCCCATTTTTCCGGTTTCGTCTTAGCCTGCAAAAATCCTATTGTGAAGACAAAGTGCTAAGAATATAATTTTTAAAGTTTTCAAATAAATTACCCATTTTAGCTCGGGTTACTCCGACTCTAGAAACTGATTTAACAAGCTTGGAATAAGTGCCTCTTGACCCTCCTCCAACCTTGGAATTTCCTCTGGAATATCTTCTATAAAGCTCACACACATCATCATAGGTCAACTTCAATACATCACCTACTCCCATTAAATTTAAGACCTCCAGGTACTCTGATATGATTTCCCTAAGAAAAATGGTTCTCTTAGTCTCGAGATCCAATTGATTCATCTTAGATCTTTGCAAATTATATTGGAAATTTTCCACCAAATCTTCAAGGCTCTCGCCTTCCTTTAGATTCATGCCAGATATATCTTCCCTGAGATCCCTAGTCTTACAATAGTCTTGGTTATTTTTTAGGAATATCTTCTTCATTTCATACCAAGTTGAAATGGAGTTTGATGACAACCCCATAAACCACCTGAGAGATGCATCCTTTAATTTAGTAGGAAATAATTTCAGCTTCTAGTCATTGGAAGAATAGTCATAGCTCCTACATGGTACATCGAATTCTACTAGGAATGCATCGAGGTCTTCACTAGAGGCACCACGAAAGTTAGGAAAGGCTAAGGGAGGAATGTTTTTCATCTAAGTGGCTCAAAAATTCTTCTTAATAGGAAATTCAAATGTGACTAATTTCTCCTCATTCTCATCAGTGCCTTCTAGATGAGCCATATTATTCCAAGAAAAAGTGGGACATTTGAAGGCTACAAATTCTTCAAAATCAATGGTCTGGAGTTCTAGTTCTATGAAAATGTTCACAAGGAATTTCTCTTTATGCTGACCACTAAGTAGATATGTTATATTTCTTGTAAGGGGAGAATCGATATGGGTAGCAATGGAAGACTTTCCAGCAGAGGATTCTGTTGTGGAATTATAAATCTTCTCACAACTACAGACCTCCTGTTGAGATTCTTCTTTCTTTGCTACCTTCTTTCTTGTTGACTTCCTTGTTCTGGCTAGTCTATTAGTAAATGAAGGTGTGCTCACACCACCATGAAAATCATTTGAAAATATTGGACCCTATTCAACTAAAAAAACTATACTTACCCAATAATCAGGACATGGCTTCTGCGACTTTCATACCTCTGTGGGTGCGTAGGCTTTTTCCTTCTTCTTATTAATTCGACTCCCCCATAAACTAAAACACTTTCAGTAACATCCCTTTGCACCTCCCCGACAATGACGCCAAAATATTGAGTCAAATTATACACTTATAATTTTCCAATCATAAATTGTCAACCCAAGGTAGGTAAGCTTGCGACATACTATGAAAAATATATCTAGGTTGATTACTGGAAGTGTTCATAAATTAATAATTCACACATACACAAAAACTAATGCTTCTTTCCTATATAAATATTGTAGCATCAAGGCTACTGAGTGGCATATAACATCCCTCTACAAATCTCATTGTTGCTGATATTGACCATGGAAAAGATAAAAGATCAAATTACAGCAATTTGGAAATAAATTTAGACAATAATGAATCCAAAAGTTGATCAAATGGAATTAACGCATTAACATCAAAAATTCAATCATCCAATAAACTAACATTTTACTGCTGAAAGTTAAGAAATAATGCATTAGCTATGTAAAATAATTATTGCTGCATGAAAAGAAATGAAACAAACACACACTGCACTGCAGGAGTTGTGAGCGAAGGGGGCCCTCCCTCACTCACAACCCCTTTAAAACTTGAAGAGGTTTCTTAGAAAAAAGGACAGAACATAATATTTATATTAATATACAAATATACAAGCAAATAAAATCTGATATATTGTCTATCGATGTAAATCCAAACCAAACAACCCTTTACAATGTGAAATACATCCCCTTTTATACAATCTCTAAAGCCCATATTTGGCTTGAATGAATAATCTAAGCTATCAACCAACAATGAAGATCTAGGCTATCGAATTTATATTATGTTAAGTCTAATCCATGACTAAAATCATGGATTAGGCGTTTTGTGTTACAAAGCAGAAACTGTTGGAAATATGGTTCGAGGGGAAAATCTACAAATTCGGGTTGTTCCAAACAGATGTTCAAAGAAACCAATGGAATAGTCTTCATGTGCAACCAATTCCCTACAAAACCTAAGCCTTCACTGGATATGGAAATAAGTAGAATACATTCAATTGTTGAAGTTGCTGCAAAAAATTAGCGGCTGCATTAAATCTAGATCCGTTGCAGGAAACTCGCAATGGCTACAAGAAATCCGGAACAGCTACAGGAAATATGCAACGGCTATAGGAAATCCGCAACGGCTCTAGGAAATGTGGTTACACAAGTTGTCTTCAAGATTTTGTGGAACTATTTCAAATCAAAACAAATTGACACATAAGTTATAGATGAGTGGAATTAGTAATTCAATAATAGTTACAGCTAGATAAAAGACTATGTTAAGTCTAAGGAAAAATTACACTTATTAAGTTAATTTAACATACAGTATGTAGAAATTTGAATAACTGATATGTTATCCACCGAGATTCTCCTGATCACACACTATTTTATCTTCATGCACAATACAGAATCTCTTCTACCATTGATCATCACATGCAGAAATAAAATCAATTGCATGCACTCATTAAAGCCATAAAAATTCACACATATGAACACAGTATGTAATGGGAAAGCTTAAAGCTGAAAACCCCCAACTATACGTATATTATATATGTCATATAGATCATGTAACAATCATCATACAAAGCTCTTGTTACATAGTAATTTGTCACCGTCCCTGCAATCCCCGGCCTGCACATTGGAGGGCTCATTTTGTGACCTGTGAGTAGTAACATGGCTTGAAATCACTTTCATGACATCCCTCTGAATAATAGCTTTCATTGCCCTGAAGACATCTCCTTGTGAAAAACCCTAAAAATGTCCCTTTTTGCATTGGCGCAGGCAGACATTTCAGTACCCGTGCCAATGGGGAAAATCCTTCAAAGAGGCCATGTCAATTGGCGCTCTGCCCCAGAGTCACACTCGCGCCAGCCAATTTAAGGAGTGTTTTTTAAAAATAAATGGCGAAAGTTTCATCCTAACCAATTCATGAACTGGTATCTATCTTGAGTTGGGAGGTTTTGGCTTCGGATTTCCATGTAGAGGAAGTGGTTTGCCACCTCTCATGGAAACTTCCTTGAGGATAGGGACAATCCCATGATTATAGGGATCCCAACTCTCCTTCCTCCATCTATAAAAGCTTGCCCATCTCCATTGCAAGCTAGTCTTCAAGTTCCCAAATTCCCAAGAGCCTTATGCTGCAAGAGCCTACATAATTCCCTTAAGGCCAAATCCAAGCAAGGAGACTATTGTCAAGATCCGAAGAGAGAGGTTTGTCCCATCCCTGACAGGCTTCTTCGAGATGTGTTCTGCTGGCGACCCTCCGAAGGAGAATTCAGCATCAGAGCTATGGTTCTTCTTTGATTGATTAATAATAAGTGACTATTGGTTATGGTTCCACTCTTGTTGTCGATTATGATGTTGAGCTATGTCTTCTATGACTGACATATAGTTGCATATACTGGATTTTACACTTGTGTTTGTTTTTTTTCTTGCATGTGTAGGTGTCCAATCACGGATATCGTGAGGATTGTGATCTGTCAGAGCTAAGGAACGGGAGCGCTACTTTCTCTACAAGCGACAACGATGGATTCCAGGTAAGCCTTCATCGCTAGTTGGTTTATTTGTAGTTAGGAACCTGCACTATAGCATGAACGATTGTTGCTAGACCCGATCTGGGCTAGTAGGGATTGCCTCTATCCACAGAGGGGATTTACCTCCACAACAAATTGGTGACTCAACTGGGGATCGTTAGCTTGTTGTTGTCCATTTTATAAGCTATAGACGGAGCCTGAAGTTGGCCAGAGAGCCTTCGAAACGCTTTTTCTCTGCAATTGCAAAGTAGATCAAAGTTGCTTCAGTCAATCTCCGGTTTAGTTTGTAAACTGAAAACTTGGAGCATTGTCTTGTATTTTCGGTCGATTCTTGATCCTCCTTGCTTGTTCAACTCTTTTGGGCTGCTTCTTTCTGTGAATTTGGGTTTTTGATAGCTTGTTCATCACTAGTCTGCTTATTGGATTTCTCTTTTTTATTTTTGACTAGGAAACTCGACTGGCGTGCTTTTTAGATTGAAAGTCGCACCCATTGGCGCAGGTTGCTTGTGTATTACCCACGCCAATTCGTCTCTGGCGCTAGTTTCAGCCTCACAGTCATGCCAATCCTGTGAGGTACTAGGGTTTGCTCAGTTCTGAGCTTCTTGAGCCTAATATGTGTGTTTGGTCTTGATTTTTCTACTGCTTGAGTGTTTTGGAGCCTTGATTGACTGACTGTTACCTGCATCCTTTGGTTGTTTGCTCATTTCCATCAATTTTGCATTCTAGCCCTAGGTCATCTAGGTGCTATTGTGTGTCGAGCCTCCCTTGGGAGTTTTTCGGTTTCTATCGGTTCAGTCAACCTTGTGATCGCTTCTTTGCATTCGTTTGGTGGTTTTCTATTGTCTCATTTCGTTGTTTGAGTGATTGTTTCCTTCTTCATTCGAATTCTGCCTTGTCTCGTTTTGGGCCTGGACTACACGGCTCATTTGGAGTCTTTGGGATTCTTTTCGTTTTGAGGGACTTTTTGTTGATTTGAGGTCTGAATGTACGTTTGCATTGAGTGAAATTTGATTGTTTTTTCTCTCTTGTCATCATTTCTCAAATTGCTCTTGCATTAGTTTTCATTTTTTAGCGCACTTTACTCTGAAATATTGAAAATATAAAAAAAATCTCTTTTTCTTTTCATTAGTTAATTTTAATTAGATCATTTCAGTGTTATTAGTGATTGGTAACTTTGAACGAAAATATTTTTAGTTTTCATTAACTACATTAGAGACATCATTGGTTGTTTTCTGTTCATTTCGTTATTGTGTGAAAAGATCTCAACTCTCTCATAAATAGCTTTCATTGAATGAAATGATATACTGTGGCATATAGAGTGCATTTAGGAGATTTTGAGACATTACATTCGCTAGAGCCTGAAAACTGAAACGTAATTGAAGATAAACTTTAAAATTTACTCAATTTACACTAAGGCAGCATTGAAATCTAACGAAACACATTTAGAGGTCTAGGCTAGAGACATGTTCCAGCGTCTTAAAACCTAGTAGCTATCGTTTGCCTCTTGGATTTAGACAGTGCTAGTACGGACTTGTGCTCCCCGTACTATTGTGTATATAAAGGGAGACCCCACTAGGTTTCTATCCTTTATCCATAGGAAGCCGAGTCTGTCGCCCTATACCCGTGATACACTGGACACAACATTCAGGGAGATTGCCTGCACGTACGTTAAGTCCTTGGTTGATTTCTCTTTCATTTTGAAACCAAGGTGTATATTGCAGTTCACAGTTGTTTGGTACACCCTTTGCCTAGTATTCCTTAGTAGTCATTTGATCTTTTCTGACTCTTTAAATTTGAAAGGATCACCAAGCGCTTGTCCTTTCACACTTGCTTCAAAACTGAAAGACATAGAGTCACCTTTCAGCCGTTTCTCGACTCTTAAAACATGAAACGGTAAAGTTTCTAAAGTGTCAATGTGGTAAAACAAAACATCCGCGAACACACGCCCTGTTAGATTTTGCTTGTTGGTCGTTTGATTGTGTGTCTTGACTCTTTTTCAGCCCGTGTGTGTGTTTGGTCTTTTTCTCTTGTCGTTGCTACCACAGTGGTGAAACCTTCTGTTTCGTCTACTGGTAGTCCATATACGGATGATTCATCAGAGGCTTCCCAACCCTCTGTTAAACCTCAGTAGCCCATTATTTCCGAGTTTCTTGACGGAGAACCGGTTCTTGCTGAGAAACCCTTTGGGGGACCAGTTGAGTTCAAATGGCCCTTTTCTGACCCTTGGTCTGAATTAAGAGTAGGGGCAGATTTACTTTCTCTTACATCGGGTTTGCCTTTTATAGCTATTGTTTTTCCTCCTAGTCCTCGCCGTCTATTACGAGATCTAGCGGCAGGGTCAAACATGAGTGAATCTAGTGAGGAAATTCCCACGTCCGGCGAATATTACTAGTTATTTCCTCAGAGATTATTTACAGGAGACAACCCTGAACCAGATGTTATGTCATCACCTGGTCCCTAATTACCAGCAAGGTATAGATCCTTGGGTCAAATTATTGCCGCCGCAGCCTCTATGGGGGTATCAGCTCCTTCTATGAGGCCAGTGGTTCCTTCATTAGGGATGTCTCTTGAGACACCCGTCACGTCTTCCCCTCAAGTCACTTCTATACCCGTTTGGCCCACTGTCTGTGCAGCCGCATCTGCACCCACTGTCACGGCACACTCCGCGAGGGCTGTGCTGCCTCCTGAAGATGTCTACATAGCGACTACTATGCCGGAGAACATTTCTCCGGAGGAGTATCAGTTTTCCTTACAATAGCCGAACCCCAAGGTTGGACAAACCTCTCAACATCCTAGCCGCTCGTATTTTTCGCATTATGCACAGAATGGTACACTCATGTATGCTTTTCCATATCAGTATGATGAGCACGGGGACATTTTACATTTACCCGCTCCAGAGGCTCACCTTCATGCTCAAGGTTTACCCTATAACCAGGCTGGACATCCTTATAACCCACAAGGGCAACCTTTTCAAGGCCAACCTTTGGGCTAGCCTGGCTATCCTTATGACCTTTTTGTGACCAGCAACAACCCCCATTTTTTATTTAATATTAGTAATAATACTAAATAAATGGGGACCCTTAGTTAAAAAATCCAAAAAATCAATTATGATTTGTTTTCCTTTTCAAATAAAACTTTCTATCATAAACTTAGAGAAATCCCTTAGAAAGAACATTAAGAAACACTTAAGTTTATGATAGATTACAATAAAATTGTTCTTTAAACAAAATAGCGCATCCATCACAAAATGATATATATCTTTTATAAAACTGAAAATGTGATTTTGCGCTTTTGCGATAATGCGATCCCAAAAAGCCTATATAATAAACATATCGGTCGCAGATCGCATAGCGCAGAAAATAGAAATGTTAAACGAATATCTTTTGCATTGTTTACCATTTTACGCTTTTGCGAGATTTGTGATATGCGCTTTTGCGCTATTGTGCAATTTCCACTTTTGTGCTATTTTACATAACTGCGATGGCTTCATTTTGCGATATTGCGATATTGCGACATTGCGATATTGCGATATTGCGCAGCAAACCGCAGATCGCAATGTCATAGATTCATGTAGGCGCGTTGTACAGAGGCAATCTTCCCATATATCAAATCTATTATGCGCTTTAATGATTAAATTAAATGATTGGATTGACAATTAATGGTAAATGAGATTGTGTTTTGATTGAAAGTCGTTTCACGATTAAAATATTATATTTCATCCGCCTTCACATTTAAAAC